>CM038679.1:528005525-528397802 GCA_021605205.1 Aegilops longissima
AAGGTAATATTCAAGGAAACAAAAGCCTGAGCGGGATGCCGGAAGGCATCCCTCTTTTCTTCATTCATCGATAACTTTACTTGGAGCTATATTTTATTCACCACATGATATGTGTTTTGCTTGGAGCTTGTCATTTTATTTTGTTTTGCTTGCTGTTTGAATAAAATACCAAGATCTGAAATTCTTAAATGATATATAGTCTTCACATAGTTGTATAATTATTCGACTACTCATTGATCTTCAGTTATATCTTTCGGAGTGGTTTGTCATTTGCTCTAGCGCTTCACTTATATATTTTAGAGCACAATGGTGGTAGTTTTATTTGTAAGAAATAGATGAACTCTCATGCTTCACTTATATTATTTTGAGAGTCTTAAATAGCATGGTAATGTGCTTAATCCTAATATACTAGGCATACAAGATTTGTAAAATTCTTATGAGTGTGTTGAATACTAAGAAGTTTGATGCTTGATGATTGTTTTGAGATATGGAGGTAATAATATCAAAGTCGTGCTAGTTGTGTAGTTGTGAATTTGAGAAATACTTGTGTTGAAGTTTGCAAGTCCCGTAGCATGCCGTATAGTAAGCGTTATGTAACAAATTTGAAACATGAGGTGTTCTTTGATTGTCCTCCTTGTGAGTGGCGGTCGGGGCGGCGATGGTCTTTTCCTGCCAATCTATCCCCCTAGGAGCATGCACGTAGTGCTTTGGTTTCATGGCTTGTAGATTTTTGCAATAAGTATAAGAGTTCTTTATGACTAATGTTGAGTCCATGGATTATATGCACTCTCACCCTTCCATCATTGCTAGCCTCTTAAATGACGTGCATTGCCCTTTCTCACATTGAGAGTTGGTGCAAACTTCGCGGTGCATCCAAACCCATGATATGATCGCTCTTTCACGCATAAACCTCCTTATATCTTCCTCAAAACAGCCACCGTACCTACCTATTATGGCATTTCCATAGCCATTCCGAGATATATTGCCATGCAACTTTCCACCATTCCGTTTATCATGACACATTCATCATTGTCATATTGCTTAGCATGATCATGTAGTTGACATAGTATTTGTGGCAAAGCCACCGTTCATAATTCTTTCATACATGTCACCCTTGGTTCATTGCATATCCCGGTACACCGCCGGAGGCATTCATATAGAGTCATACTTTGTTCTACTATCGAGTTGTAATCATTGAGTTGTAAATAAATAGAAGTGCGATGATCATCATTTAATAGAGCATTGTCCCAAAAAGGGAAAAAAGAAAGGCCAAATAAAAAGAAGGCCCCAAAAAGGGGCAATGCTACTATCCTTTTCCCACACTTGTGCTTCAAAGTAGCACCATGTTCTTCATATAGAGAGTCTCTTGAGTTGTCACTTTCATATACTAGTGGGAATTTTTCATTATAGAACTTGGCTTGTATATTCCAACGATGGGGCTCCTCAAGTGCCCTAGGTCTTCGTGAGCAAGCAAGTTGGATGCACACCACTTAGTTTCTTTTGTTGAGCTTTCATACATTTATAGCTCTAGTGCATCCGTTGCATGGCAATCCCTACTCCTTGCATTAACATCGATGGGCATCTCCATAGCCCGTTGATTAGCCTCGTTGATGTGAGACCTTCTCCTTTTGTCTTCTCCACAACCCCCATCATCATATTCTATTCCACCCATAGTGCTATGTCCATGGCTCGCGCTCATATATTGCGTGAAAGTTTATAGGTTTGAGATTACTAAAGTATGAAACAATTGCTTGGCTTGTCATCGGGGTTGTGCATGATGAGAGCATTCTTGTGTGACAAAAATGGAGCATGACTAACTATATGATTTTGTAGGGATGAACTTTCTTTAGCCATGTTATTTTGAGAGACATAATTGCTTAGTTAGTATGCGAAGTATTATTATTTCTATGTCAATATGAACTTTTGTCTTGA
The DNA here is from genome assembly GCA_021605205.1 of Aegilops longissima. Lineage (NCBI taxonomy): Eukaryota > Viridiplantae > Streptophyta > Magnoliopsida > Poales > Poaceae > Aegilops > Aegilops longissima. The sequence continues at coordinate 528,007,458 of CM038679.1, forward strand.
ATCTTTTGAATCTGAATATTCATATCACAAGTAAGAATAATTACATTGAAATTATGCCAAGTAGCACTCCACATCAAAAATATCTTTTTATCATTTACCTACTCGAGAAGCGAGGAATTTAGCTTAGGGATCTTGTCGTCTCCATCATATCTATAATTTTGATTGTTCCATGCTATTATATTATGTGTTTTGGATGTTTATGGGCTTTATTATCAACTTTTATATTACTTTTGGTACTAACCTATTGACCCGAGCCAGTGCCGTTCTGTTTCCCTTGTTTGATGTTTGAAGAAAAGGAATATCAAGCGTAAATGGAATTAACACGTCGGATGTCCTTAGTGTGAGGACTTAGTCGTGAGAGCCAGCATCTATGTGGTAGCGAGAGGGTTGGCGGAATCAAGATACAACACAAGACAAGGGTTTAGACAGCTTGGGCCCGAGGAAACATCATCGGTAACAACCACGCATGTTGTTTGAGGCTAGATCTCATTATCATCACGAGGGTGCCGTAAACCGGCTCTCCTCTAGTTGTGTCTAGCCTAGAATTGTTTCTTCCTTGTCCCTCTTTGAGAGCCTGCCCCTCCTTATATAAGTTGAAGGGTTACATGTAGAGTCCATCTCAGACTAAGACTTAAACTATTTTGACTTCCTTTCTGGGCTTCTGCGTCTGCCCGGTTTAACATTGTCTGTCGGTTTAACATTGTCTATCGGTTTAACATTATACGCTGGTTTAACATTATGCATCGGGTTATGATTGTCTTAACACCTGCGGTGCTACCATCTATCTTAACTATCCGGTTTAACACTCGTGGGTTTACCGTCTGTCTTAACCATCTGTCTTAGTCCATGGTTTACCATCGCGGTTTACAAGTCCCAGCGGTTTACAACTCTAGCCGGGTCATACATGGGAGTATATCGACATTAGCCCCATTAATTTGGATTTATCCATGTTAAACTGACCCTGATCATCCTTAAGTCCTTGTCACTTCCTTCTTCTAGAAAATCTGGTTTAATAGGCCAGCTTCATAATCAATTTCTGACATTGGTTTCTCATAGAAATATATTGTGAAGAATAACTCCTTTGATTCAGCTCCCAATGCTTAAAAACAATATTGGTCCTTGAAATACTCATCGATCTTGACGGTTTAAGGGCGTAGAACTTGCCGGTTGTTATTGCCAAGATCACGGTTTATAAATATTGATAGCAGGTCATACTTGTAGTTAACATCCAGCTTGAAAATATACCTCTTATATGCCTATCACTTGTAGCCCTCAAGTCTTAAGAAGGTAGCATAGCAACTTAAGACTTGCTTCAATATAAATATCACAATCTTGAAGAAATCCAGGTTGTTCATCTCAATCACTAGTCGAATTGAGTATTCCACCTATGTAGCCCCAAGTGCGGGTTGTCATGCTTGCGACAACACAGGACTTATATTCTGATGCTCATAAAAACTTCAGTTGTAGCCCCCAAAGGCGGGTCATTATGCAATAATGGCAGGGACTTTAAATATAATTATGTAAACTTTGAACAACAGCGTTAGCCCCCAAGGGCAGCTCGATAAGATAATATTGGCTGGGACTTGATATATACTTCAATGAAAATAACATCATATGATGTAACCCCATCATGGGGCTTGAATCCACGTCCACAGGTTAAGAGCCTTGTGCTTTACCAAGCTGAGATGGACCCTTCAATATAATGAATAAAAAGCTTTGTACCTTGAATTGTTGACATGAAACAATGGTATCCCCAAGGGCCGACTCATTACGATGTGATGAGTCGGGTCTTCAATAAATGAGCAAACAATGACTTTGCATTAGCCCCCAAGTGTCATGGTGCATGCTTGCAGCGACATGAGACTTGCATATTTGATATAATCTTAAGTTGAATAATGTAGCCCCCAAGTGTCGGGTCGTAAGCTGCAGCGACTTGGGACTATTCCTTCATTTGTAAAATAAATCATATCCATTGATAATATAATAGCCATTGCGCTAAGCGACTTTGAAAACCTTAATGATAATACTGGTTATTGATAACCATAATAAAATCCAGCCATGTTGGCTATTTGAAGGTTTGAATAATATAATCCAATGATTTATGGCGCATGATTCCAATAAGCGCAATCGAAATATATCTTGGCGACTTATAGTAAAACGAACCGGGTTAATAAGCACCGGATTATAACTTGATCATGTCTTGACAACTTAAGTGTGATCGAGCAAGGATGTGCTTGCGGTTTAAAAACAACAACAAAAATCTTCATCAAAAACAAAACTCAAACAAAGGCAAATAAAAACCATTGTAAATAAGGCTCAGGCGATCAAGAGCATTACCGCGATTAGGACATGACCAAGCCCCCAAAAGGTGTAGCTATGGTTTGAGTCAGCGAGGTCCCCAAATGATGCTTTGGCATTACGCCGATCAAGAGGTGTAGCGATGGTTGAGTTCGACCAAGCCCCAAGTGATGCTATGGCATTACACCGATCCGCGGCGTAGCTATGGTTGGATATGACCAAGCTCCCAAGTGATGTTGTGGCATTGCGCCTATCAAAGGTGTTGCTATGGTTGGGATCGACCAAAGCCCCCAAGTGATGTTGTGGCATTGAGCGATCAAGAGGTGTGACTATGGTTCAGACATGACCAAGCCCCAAGTGATCAATAATATGATAAGCCAATAGGCATGATACCCATGTTTGAACCGCGCATCATAGCAGCATGTCCTCTTTGGCACCCTTTAACTTTTGCAAGATAAAATCCTTCTTGAACCGGATGTTAAACCGGATATTGAAACTTCAAAGCTTTGTGGGAGACATCTTTCCCTTGAACCGGATTTTAAACTAGAATCTTCATTTCAATAGGAAATTTTCGGCGGCCTTTAAACTCGAACTTGCGAGTTAATTCCTTTTGAACCGAACATTGTTAAACTGGATTTGAGCACTTGAGCCTTGCAAGATAGTTTCCTCTTAAACTGGATTTAAACCGGACACTAAGGGCTTGTTGTGTGGAAGCAGGATTTTCTTAAACCGAACTATAAACCGGAAGCATCATTGTGAGCGAATATTTCGGCGGCCTTTAAATATGAGTATCCTCCAGGACCGGGTTTCCTTTCAACATCTTGGGGCACTTGAATTTGCTGAATCTGGCAAGACTTGCTGCGTTGTATCATCATAGCCTCCGAGTCTTAAGATGACTCAAGGAGTTGTCTTGAGATTCTCATTACTTGACCATAGCGGTATATATCATCGGTGTTAATAGCGCCAATGTAAATCCACGAAGGTTGAGGTGGCTGTGGCGGGTTATAGATGATCCGTATAAGCCGTGTCGACCTTTCGGCCATGGTTCCTTCAAGCGGCTATTTGAAGTTGACCAAACTGTAGTGGCGGCGATTTGTGCGTATGTCTCTGATCCATCGGTCGACGGCGGCTGAATGATAATTTGCCTCAAATGTATTGGAAGAAAAAACAGACTACTAGCGTTGACGCTCATACTCAATGAACAGCTCATGCGAGCGGTGTGGCTTTGGCGTGTTGATGTAGACCAGGTTGTGGGGCGGACGGAAAATCGACGCGGCATCGGGCGGCACAAGCAGATGAGTCGGCGGCGTTGTAAGGTCTGTCGGTGTCAAAATCGGCGGATCTCGGGTAGGGGTCGGTTGTGCGTCTAGGCGGATGGTAACGAGAGACAAGGGACACGATGTTTTACCCGGTTAAGCCCTCTCGATGGAGGTAAAACCCTACTCACCTTGATTAATATTGATGATATGGGTAGTACAAGAGTAGATCTACCACGAGATCGAGAGGGCTAAACCCTAGAAGCTAGCCTATGGTATGATTGTTGTTATCCTCACGGACTAAAACCCTCCGGTTTATATGACCTGAGAGAGGGCTAGGGTTACCTGAGTCGGTTACAATGGAAGGAGATCTACATATCCGTATCATAAAGCTTGCCTTCACGCCAAGGAAGTCCATCCGGACACGGAAGTCTTCAATCTTGTATCTTCATAGTCCGAGTCCGGCCAAAGTCATAGTCGGCCATCCGGACACCCCTAATCTAGGACTCCTCGGTAGCCTGAACAGGGCTTCAATGCAGAGTCCGTGGCGATTTGTCTTGGCATTGCAAGGCGGGTTCCTCCTCGAATACTTCATAGAAGATTTTGAACACAAGGATAGTGTCGGCTCTGCAAAATAATTTCCACATACCATAGTAGAGAACAATATTTTACAAATCTAATCTTGATGTATTTACATCATGTCATCACTGCAGCTAAGCCTTTATTGAATCGTTTTCTTGTCCCACCTCAGCGCGTTTAGCGGTTTCCTTGCACGTCTTGTCAAGCAGTCGTGTCCCCTTATTCGTGATGATTCTCATCAATACGGACGTGGGTAAGTCGCGCCCGTTGTACGTCTCCTCTATCAAAGCGAGTCCCCAAGCGGTCACGGGGGGAGGCTCTTGGTATTGAACCTCTTTATAAAGACCAAGGCTCTACCCCTTTCTTTCAATCTCAATCGAGTCCGCCCCTCGCGTCGAGTTCCAACACCCAAAGCTCCAGATTTAGGCGCCGGACCTTGACGATGTCGGCTCCGACCTTCAAGGCGGTGGATGCCTTCCTCCATTACGGAAGAAGGCGTGCTAAAAGTGAGAGATGCAGTATTGCTTGGCGAAATCTCGCATAGGCTGCCTGCTCAAAGGCAAGTTATTCCCACTCCCAAGCTTGGTGAGGCGTGGTGTTAGTGTCTCACTTCCTTGAGGTTAGGCTTCCCGGACCCCTTATTGAGGGCTCATGTTTTATTATGGGTTAGAATTTCATGACTTGGATCCGAGTCCATCCTCCACATCTCATCATTCATCGTCGGTGTGTGACCTTCCTCCGTTACCCCTCACTTCGGATGTCAAGACCTTCAAAGTAGAGCGAAGAAGATGATCAAGCTGACAAGTCTTGAAGGGGCTGTTATAAGCAAGAATGCTAACGCTCCATGGCAGGGCTCTTTTCAGAGGAGTTCAGCTTATAGCAGAGTGGTTTTATATCCTGGCGCCCAGGGCACCAAGTGGGTGGCGCCTCACATCTTCGCTCGGGTCCTCCCCACGGCTGGCGTCATGGGTGATAAAGGAGCTCGGCGGGGGCCGTCAGGGCGTGCCCTTGTTGCGAGCCGCATTCAAGATCTCTGAAGAGACATCAACCTGGCCGTAGTGGCGCGGGTCATGTTGATCGCTGCACTTTACCTGCGCATCATCACTTTGTGGGAGTTTAATCTGGAGGGACCACGGGCTCTCCAACACTGGGCATGGCGCCCATGGAGATGCATGAATTGTTCTTGGATCACAAGCAGTAATGTGGGACTTGACCGAGCGGGTCTAAGCTGTCCTTCGGATACTCAAGTAAGTAGCCATGTGCCGGACCGCTATCCGTATTATCATAAAACTGCCCTTAAAGGCTGTCCCTTTAAGCGAGGTGGATAAGCAAAGCAAAGCGATCGGTGTCGCCCCCTCCCGAGACCACGTCGGATCCATATTAACCAGGATGTTGGAGGTTGCGCCCTTGGAAGAAGGCGAAGGGGAACAAAGGAAGCTACCGTCTCCTCGAAGCTATCCGGAAAGGAGGATCGAGAATCCCTCCATCGAGGAAAAGAGGACCGCCTCTGAAGACCCGGAGACCATGGTCTCAAAGTGGGGAAAGATCTTCGTCGGAGGGTCCTCTGGCGGGAAGTGCCTCGGCGCATTGTGCCCTCAAGGGATCAGCTCTCAATGACCGTAAGTAGAGGGAGTTTCCAAATAAGAGACATCCTATTTTATTCTGAGAAGACAACTGAATTTTACCTTGTAGTTGGATCTCCGCCCTTGCGTGAGCTCATCTTGAGGATCTTAGTCCGGAGATGATGGAGGCGGGCGCCCCCTCCTCTGTACCGCCTTGTGAGGCGGCGACCTGAGTGTCGTCACGGAGGTTTCTCCGAATCCGGCGGGGCGGAAAGCAGCCTGGCTCCCAGAGCCCTCCGTGCAGACGAAAAAAGGCCATCGAGCCGAGTCCGGCCACCGTCCGGTGCAGTCGGAGATTTGAAGGATCTGCTCGGCGGCGTCTATCTCGAAGAACATCGTGCATTGATGGGCGCGGTGATTGAAAGGATTTCATCCGCGGAGGCGGGTTGCCGTCCCGGGAGTTCTTGACAGGTTTGAGATCTGTGAAATGATGTACCTTTTCACGGTTCGCATATAAAAATGTACTATATAGATAGTAGCCACGAGACTCGGTGCGTTGTCAAAAGATAGCGGCGCCGAGATCATAATCCAGTATAACATGTCGCTCTTCCTATGTAGGTGGCGAAGTGTCGGGTGCACTGGGTGATGAATTCCCGAGCTAAAGCGGCAACTTGGCGTGGCGGATGCCGACATCGCGCTTGTCAACAAGCGGTTGGACGAAATCATAAGGTATGAAATTTTCTCCGTGGACACCTGGTAAGTGGGCGATGACCTTGCCTTACAACATGTATGCTTGATGAGATGGTGCCTGCCATGGAGAACCTTAAGCGGAACTACGCCCGAGCAAGGAAAGCGAGCCAAAAAAATAATCGGCGCTGCCTTGAAAGGCGGCGAAGAAACTAAGCCGAGCAGGCTGCTCACTTTGTCGGCGGAAGGAAATGGCTGAGATGGCGGTGAAGTTGAAGGATGCTGCCGCCGCTGCAAGCTTCTTGAAAAAGAAGATCGGGCGGAACAAAAGGACCTAGAAAGCCACTACCAAAGCCAAGGATGCTCGCTCTGCAATGAGAGCCATGAGCGGGAGCTACATCGGGGAGAATATCGCTTTTGGAAAGCCCTTTATCTGGCGGATGAAGTTCGGGGATCCTAAGTATGCTCAATTGGACCAGCTGTGGGTGTAGCGGATACTTATCTGGATTTGGCGGCAAGTCAGCGAATGACGAACACCAGGGATCAAAAGGATCGCGAAGTGGAAAAGCTTTGAGTCGCAGTTCCACAATCAGGCGCCCACTTCCATTATCCGGCGATTGGCGAATGGGCGGAAGAATAGGTTATCGGGACTCGCCATGAAGAGAATAAATGAGTCATCTGTGGCGGAAGGGCGGGCCGAAGTTATTTTGGTTTGGTGCAGCGGTTCCTTGTGCGGTGCCCCATATCAATGTGAAGAAGTCAGCATGCATAGAGGGTGCGCGGATGGCTCTAGCCGTGTCAAGACATCTTGGCGGAGATGAAGACCATCGGCGTTGCATCCCAAGATTGAGCGGGGCGAATACTGCCGAGCACTATTTTGGGAAGTTCTGCGGGTCGATCGTTTAATAGAGGCGCGGTGCTTTCGAAGGACATCATGTTGAATAACATGTATAATTGTAAGACAATGTTTCGATGGAATATAAAAGCTTTTTATACTTGTGCTGCAAAATTAAAATACCTCATGTGCAGCCGTTAATGTATATGTATATAACCTAAAAGATGGCAGTCTTGAGCTTATTTACGCATATAATGCGGGGTGTTATAAAAGCGCATTTGCACACTTGATCCAACGTCTTGGTCCTATAAAGGAGGTGATAGCATAGCGAACTGAGCAACGGACTATAATGCTTTATCACTTTCACTTAGCCATAGGAGTTTGTGGTGGGGCTACTATATAGCCCTAGGGGCACCGCCTTCGCCGGGTGAAGGCGTGTGTACTGACAACGTCGCCGTTAATGTGGAGGAATCCCAAAGATTCCGATGGGTCATCAGTGGTTGACCAGTCTCACGCTACATCATGACGGTCAGTTTGGCTTTCTCTCTTGAGGTGCTCGCTTGCGGCGAGCAAGAACTGTCATGATAGTTCTCTGTCTGCCTTAGCGATAGGCGGGCGTAAGGCAGCAAAGCATGAGGCGAGCAAACCCAACATTTGAGCAGACATGATTCGAGCTGATGCATATAAGGCCAAACTTCATGACGCCGAACACTCCCTAAGGTATTCGGTCTTTTTATGAAAGCGGGCTGAACAAGCCCTTAATAATAAAGCCCACAATTGTCGAGTGTCGCATAAGCGTCTGGCGTGGCCGATGCCAAGGCGCCATCCTCCACCTCGGTTATAGCAAGAAACCGGGGATGTGTATCAACAAGAGCGGTAAAAAAGGTTTATGCAGGGTCTTAATCTAAAAGAATCCTTGCAGGTCCCTCTGCATATCTGCACTTTGTATCTCCGTTGTGCACGTATCTGGGCCAGGTGTAGCAGTGTTCATCATGTAAAGAGAGAACTTAGTTAAAAAAGATCGTGTACAAAAATATACGTTACATTAAATAAACAAAGTATGTTTTTAAAAATGAATAAAATTGAGGCTTATTGTCTCTTGTTGTACATGTGCTTAGCCTTGAGCGGGGAATATGTGGATAGTAAGCCCTTACGCCCGAACTTCATCTAGCCATGTCAAAATGCAGAGCGACTGTTTAGGTGCTTTGCTTAATGAGGCCAGGTTTAGTGTGTGGCTATCTGTGTGCAACCGCACAATCTTCCGTGCTTTCGAGGAACACTCGATATTTCCCTTAATGAGATGATGCCTCGTGGACCGGGCATTTTTAAGTATAAGGGATGCATAATGCGGTGTTATTGCATTGAGGCGGTAACAGCGTCCTAGTAGTGCTTGATAGCTACTTGTAAATGGTGCGATGTGGAAGGTTAGCTTTTGGCGGAAGTTGTTGGGTGAGCGAACATAACTTCTAATAGGAGAGCCCGTACAATGGGCATCTGGGCTTCAGCATCACCCCTTGAAAGGAAGTGTTGCTTTGGCGAATTGTCGTTGGGTCTATCCCTAGTTTGCGGATTGTGTCACGATATATCAGGTTTAAATCCTGCTGCCGTCCATTAGGACTTGTGTCAAGTGGAGTCCGTCGAATGTCGGATCTAATGCCAAGGCAGTCCAACCTGGCGTTCGGATACTTCTAGAGTAATCGATGGTCGAAGGTGATCGGTTTTAACAACCCGATGGCGGGACTCCCACAGGATAGGCCGTGTGGTGGCGTTATCTCTATGGGCGCCACTATTTTCTCCCTTTTGTCACGTGAAGTGTATTTACTGTTTTGACTTCTTGTGGGAAGTTCTTTTGTTTTCGATTGCTTTCTGCTTGTAGGGTTCGTCATCATCCTCGCTTGGTTAGCCGAGCCTTGTGATCAGCGTTGAGGTTGCGGATTGCTTGAAGACCCAACAATCTGCATGGGTATGGTTTGCGGGCTTCCCGGTACTGTGTATTTGACATATCTTGTCCAAGATTTTGTTTAAGTTAGCTAGCTTTCGTCCACTGTTATCTTTGGGGGCAGCTTTTCGGTCTCTGAAGGCTTTGACTCAGTGTTGGTATCGTGCTCTTGGGCTGTTTCCCTTGGTCCGCGCTTGGTCCTTCTGCGTCCGGTTTCCGTTCCATCCCTAACCCGGATGTACTTGGGTCGCTGGTACGCGTCTTGCCAACCAGTTGTCCTCTCTGTAAGCGTGTCATGAGGCTTGTTAGTGCGGCCATTGTTCTTGGCTTTTCTTGGCGAGGTGTCAGCGAGCCATTCGTCTGGAATTTGTGTTTGAAAGCTGCTAAGGCTTGGCGTCCGGACGTCGACTATCTGGTTCTTTTAGTAAAAATTTGTTCCGAGTTTTCGGGTTGACTCTCCGGGTTGTTGAGTTATGTGACTTAGATCATACGCATCCGGAGGTGGGACATAGATCCCTTGAAAATTTGCCGAAAAGCATCCTCGAGCTCTTCCCAACCCGATGGTGTTTTGGGAAGGCTTTTGAGCCAATGCTGGGCTGGCCCTTTGAGTTTGATGGTAAGTATTTTATGGCGTGGAGATCATCTCCTCTAGCCATGTGTATGTGGAGGATGTAATCCTCAATGCAGACTCGAGTGCATTGTTCCGTCGTATGACTCTATGTTTATGGGCTTGAATCCGCTGAAATTCATGATCCAGCACCTCGTGATGAAACATAGGGGTGTCGGCGCCCTATATCTGGGCGTACCCGATGTTCGGATATTTGATGTGTTGCATTGCTTGCTGAGCTTGCTTTCTTGGCCCATAGATAGATCTGGCTGGGCCATCATTTTGATCTTGAATCCTTTTGCGGATCGCGTGCTTGGCTTGTGTGCGGCGTCCTTTGCCGCCTTGTGTTGGCCATGGGGTTGTTTGTCCGTGGGTGGCTTCCTTATTATTTTTTGATTGCGGGGCTCTAAGGCCTCATCATAATTCGGCAATAATTTTAAGCGGATAGCTCTTTGTCTGACGGCTTGTGCGTATTGTCTATGGTGTTGAGTACTTTGCTCCATCTAATTCTGAGTGCATCTTCGCTGTTTTGAGCTTCATACCTTTTTCAAGCTATGCTGATGGCGATGAGCCTTTTGGAGGTTCTTCTGCTCCGGCAACTTGTCGTGAAATCGTCGGAATGTTATTCCTTCGCCGGGGACGGGTTGGTTATCAAGTTGCCTGTTGAGGCGGTTGCTCGATGGCATGTTCTTCGTCCGCGGTTAGCCCTGCTCTATGGCTGGTGCGTATGGCTGTTTTCTCTGTCGAGGTGGGGTTTGGGCGGCGCTTACGCGCCCTTTGATGCTTTTAGAGAGCGGTCCCTCGTTGTGTCCCTTGTTCCAAATCGTCGTTTCCTTTGGTTATATCAACCATGTATACATCTTGAGATGGGGTGGTTGTCCGATGGCCTATAAGCGCTGATTCTGTTAGTCTCCTACATAAATCGTCCATACCGTCGATGTCTTGAATCAAAGTTAAGCATGTCGGTTAAATCATGATGGCTACAAAGTGGGTGGTGGGTGGGCATTGAATTTCTTAGTCGTCCGCATCCCAACCTTCGACCGTAGTTGGATGGGGCTCTCTGATAAAGAGATACTTTAGTGAATTCAGAATGTCGCGAAAGGAGTGCTGAAAGATGTCCACGGCGGTGAAGTCAGTGTCGGCACCCAATCAGATTCGATTGGCAGCGGAAGGTTGAGTCCGGAAAGAGTCCGGCACCTCGATGTGACCGCAAAGGACAGGTATGGTGTTGGCTCGATCGCCGTAAGATGCAGCCCGGCGGTGTCCGGCCACCCGTCCTCGATAAGCGATCGGCTCGAGCTAAGAATCGAAAGCGGACAGATGCGGCCTCGAGGACACTACCGGTGGCAGGCTAGATCATGCCCATCGTGCTGATCTTGGCGGCTTGGCTGTGGCTCGAACCCGTCGAAGATCAAGTCTCGCGGACGTCGGCCGTGTAGTTCAAACTTCAAATCTGACGATGGCGGGCGTAGCTTTCAATCTGGTCTAGATGGCCAGCGAATTGGCCCGGTGCAAAACCGCCCGAATCTGAAGATCTGTCCGGGAGAAAAGTCTCACCTGGACGCGTTGTTGTTGATGATCGAAGGAGCCATCCGGGCCTAAAGGTGGCGACACGAAGGAACTCTCAATGAAAGCACCAATATCGATGTCAAAACCGGCGGATCTCGGTAGGGGTCCCGGCGTGCGTCTGGCGGATGGTAACGAGGAGACAAGGGACGATGTTTTACGGGTTCGGGCCCTCTCGATGGAGTAAAACCCTACTCCTACTTGATTAATATTGATGATATGGGTAGTACAGGTAGATCTACCACGAGATCGAGAGGCTAAACCTAGAAGCTAGCCTATGGTATGATTGTTGTTAGTCCTCACGGACTAAAACCCTCAGGTTTATATAGACACCGGAGAAGGCTAAATTACATAGGTTTACAATGGAAGGAGATCTACATATCTGTATCGTAAGCTTGCCTTCCGCCAAGGAAAGTCCCATCCGGACACGGGAAAGTCTTCAATCTTATATCTTCATAGTCGAGTCCGGCCAAAGGTCATAGTCCGGCCATCGGACACCCCTAATCGGGACTCCCTCGGAGTGCTTGACGGGCTGGTTAATCGCGGTAGACAAACCCGTCTGAGCGTACAAGTCAATCGCGAAACACGGTCCGGCTAGTTGATGTAGATCAAGACACATGGGCGGCAACTTGCACATCCATTGAACAGCGAACAAACTCGATCCCGACAAGTCGATGTAGACCCGGACGCAAGAGGCGGCGGCTTGTCTTGGCGTCCATTTATCGGGTAATATGTCACGGACTATCGCGGGCGGACCATTATCAGCTCGTGCTCCATACCCGTGGCATAAACCACATTTTAGTGAATAATTATCATGTATACAATAATATACGATCAAGGTAATTGTTCTTTGACAAAAACAACCTGTGCTAATAAAATATAGTTAGAGATATCACCTGATTTTTCTTTATCGGATGAATCACGGATGCTAGTAGTGGGTGGCGTTTGGACATAGAGTCCAACACGGATGTATGTCGAGGATCTGATGTAGTACCGCTTAAATATCTGTCTTAGTATCTGATGAAATATCAGACTTTAAATTCTGCGTTATCAAACTAGCACTTGATCACGTGGTCTTCGGACTTGATTTAGTACTTGGTCCATGGCGTTGTTATCCTCTCAAGTTGAATCCTTTAACAAATGCACGGTCCTACCTTGAAAGCGGTTATGGGGAGCTGAACCGTCGACATCACGAGTTAACCACCAAAACCGTACTCCATGTTTAAGCGGAAGAATCACCAGAAAACCTCCGTATTTCATACGGGAGCCATTACTCGGCGATTTGTTGTGGCGGCGGCTTTTGAGCAGCTCGGCCACGGCTGTCTGCGTGAAGCGGCTCTAAGTGTGCTCAATACAGTGGCGGTTTAGAAGCAAAAAGCGCGAGCACTTTCGGCAATGGGCGAGGCCGTGGCTATGGCGGATGCTTAGCATTGAACCATGGCGGGAGTAATGGCGGCGGTAAACAGTGAACGGAGCAAAGCGTATTGGCCGGCTCCTGGCGGACACATGGCGGTTCAAGCGCTCAGCAACGCGAAACAGCGAGAGGTGTTAAATCGGTCACGAGGATAGCGGCGGGTGAGCTAAGCGGATGAAAGAGGTGCAGGCGGCTCGCGGTGGAGATAAAGCGGCGGATCAAGCAACCTGGCGGGGCGGAGGCGTGCTTGGCCGACACGAAATAACATGATTTAGGCGCTCGGTGGTGAAAAAGAGCCTGAATCCTCCTTGAGTCGTGCTTGTCTTGGCGCTGAACACAACAAAGCGGAGATGGCATGGTAACTTTCGGCAGCGTGATGGCGGATTGTTATTGATTGCAACAAAGGCAATGTCACTTTTCATGTTAATGGTAATGAGCACAAGACACTTTCGAGGAAACAACCTCAAGTTTATAGTATCAACTCTATTGGAAAAATTCCATCGATTATATTTGGAGGTTTTGAATTTCCTCTTCCTACTGTCAAGAAGAAATATGATATACTTATTATTGGGGATGTCCATATCCCCATTGAGGTAACATAGTGTTATTCAAAATTTCTCCGGTTTCATGTTAATCGGAATGAGTTTGTTAACAAGACTTGATCAACCTTGTTAGTGGATTCCTTTTGATGAGCATGAGATGGATGAAACTAGAAGCACAACCTTCTCGTATCTCTTTATATTCTCTGTTATTTAGTAAAAATAAAGTAAAATAGTATTTTTTGTCATCTCCGACTTATCCGTGTAATATAAAAATATCCCAAAATAAAAGTCCTCGAATGCCATGCCAATTTAATATGATTTTTTCGAATATTTTAGGATTTTAGTGCAAAATTATCATGGGAGCTGCCACCTGGCCACGAGGGTGGAGGGCGGGCCCTACCCCCCTGGGCGCGCCCCCTTGCCTCGTGGGCCCATGCTGGCCCTCCTCCACTTATCCCTGCACCCATCTTCTTCCTCTGTCTCACACAAACCCGAAAAACCAACTCAAGCTCGTGTTCCAGCCACTTTTGCTGCGATTTTCGATCTCCTTGCTCAAAGCACCTCTCGCAAAACTGCTTGGGGAGATTGTTCCTTGGTATGTGACTCCTCCATTGGTCCAATTAGTTTTTGTTCTAGTGCTCTATTCATTGCAAATTTGTGCTGCATAGGTGACCATGTTCTTGAGCTTGCATGTCAAATTTATATGGTTCCAAGTAGTTCTAATGCTTGATATATGCTCTAGGCACTTGTATGAGTAGTTGCTATCAGTTTTATTGAAGTTGGTTCACTTTTATTTGAAGTTACTAAAAATTTCAGAATTACTTTTCAGAGAAAACAATATGTTTAGGAAGATGTTCCAAGGTGGTTCTTCAACGAAGCAAGGTCCCAGGCTTGCAATGCGTGATGCTGACGAGGAACCACCAAGAGACACTCTTGTGAGGCCCTGTGAATGGACTTCGGAAAATTTTATGAACCAAGTGGGAATCAAAGAAGAATTTAACGATATTTATGTAATGCGATCTTGAGGACTTTGAAGTCGACAAATGCCCCAAGATCATAATCTCACAAGTTCATTTGTGGGGAGGTTTGAGTTTTCATCTTCGTAATTCTCCTCACCATGTTTGACCTTTATGACAAATCTTATACCATGGACTTATAGGATTTCACTTTTGCTTGCAAACTTCCATCTTGGAGTAGTGTCAGGGATCCCCCTAAATCTGAATATAGAGACTTTCTTGCTAGAATAACTGTGGGGGAATCTAGAGATATAACGCAATCCACTATAGCGAGCATTCACTTTCCTGCTATACATTATTTTGCACTCTTCATAGGTAGATGCATAAATGCTAAGGATGAAGCATGTCACATGTGTGCCCTCGATCTCAAAGATTCTCGGAATCTTTGTGTTAGGAGACCAATCTTATCATATGGGAGCCATTGTAGCTCGTAGGTTGCATAATAATAGACATAACGGAGATTTCTTTGGAGGAATTTATGCAACCAGCTTAGCTAATTTTCTTGAGATAGACATTCATGAGGGTGATATGGAGTTACCCCCTACTTATTTGGATTTTGGGTTTCCCACCAGTTTGTTGAGAGGACTGAACCACCTCTCCAGTATCGACTAATCTTTAACAAACGGCATGTTGTCCATGTTACTCTTCCTGCTCCTACCTTCTTTGATTTTCATACAAAAGGGAGATATGTTATTACCAGAGAGGAGGCAGATGAGTACGAGAGGAGAGCGGAGGCGGCTCGACGCCACGCTGCAACTCAGGAGGCGATAGCCGCTGCATCGCAGTACGACCCCAGCTATACCTACGGGTATCCGCCAGGCTATCCCTGGCAATAGACCAACTTAGGCCAAAAGCCTAAGCTTGGGGGAGTACGTATTTCCCACCGACATTACATTCATGTTCACACACTCATTGCTAGATGTCGGTGCTCATACTCTTTCACTATAGTATCCATGCTAGTTTATTTTCTTTTACCTGCTTTCTTCTTGTGTGTTTAATAAACCTTAGAAAAACCAAAAAAATAGTAGTAGTTTATTTTTCCTGCTGCATTAGTAATAATTAAAAAGAAAAACCCAAAAATATTTCCCGTTCTTCTTTTGCTTGTTGGGAGCTTTCCTGTGTAAATAGTTTTCATTTCTTTTCCTTTCTTTGGGGGTCGAGAAGACTATATTGAAAATGCTTAGTGGCTCTTATATGCATTATTGTTGATTTAACCAAGAGCCCATATTGCCTTGTCTTCTCCTGTTTATTGAATGCTCGCAGATTCCAGCTTAGTCCAATGCACGTGCACTCTTATTATTATTCACACCGTTCGGTCGTGCAAGTGAAAGGCAATTATGATGATATATGATGGACTTATTCAGATGAGAAAAGCTGGTATGAATTCGACCTCTTTTTTTTGTAAATATGATGATTTCATCGTTCTTGATTCAGCTGATTATGAATAAACATGTTTGCAATGACAATTAGAGATCATAGTTGCTTGTGCCATGCTTGATTAGCTACGAGTTATAATGGTTTACCTTGCGTGCCAACATGCTATTAAAATGGTTGTGATGTGGTATGATGGGTTGGTATCCTCCTTTGAATGATTTAAGTGACTTGACTTGGCACATGTTCACGCATGTACTTGAAACAAATCAACATAGCCTTCACGATATTTATGTTCATGGTGGATTATATCCTATTCATGCTTGTATTCAATGTGAATTAATTTTAATGCATGTTTACGACTGTTGTCGCTCTCTCAGTTGGTCGCTTCCAAGTCGTTTGCTAGCCTTCACTTGTACTAAGCGGGAATACTGCTTGTGCATCCAAACTCCTTAAACCCCAAAGTTATGACATATGAGTCCACTATACCTTCCTATATGCGGTATTTACCTGCCGTTCTAAGTAAATTTGCATGTGCCAAACTCTAAACCTTCAAATAAACATGCAGTTTTGCATGCTCGAATAGCTCATATATCAACTAGTGATGCCCTTATCTTCCGTGTTAGGCGGGTTATTCTCAAGAGGAGTGGACTCCACTCCTCATTCACGAGAAAATGGCTGGTAACCGGGATGCCCAGTCCCATGCTTTATGCAACCTAAATCAAAATAACTGCAAACAAAACTCCCCCTGGGACCCGTTGAATGTTGGAGGCACTCGTTGTTTCGAGCAAGCCATGGATTGATGCTTGTGGAGGAGGGGGAGTATAAACTTTACCATTCTGTTTGGGAACCGCCTATAATTTGTTTAGCATGGAAGATATCGTCATCTCTTAGTTGTTATGTTGACAATGAAAGTATGCCGCTCAAAATATAATTTATCTCTATTTCAAAACCGAGCTCTCGCACCTCTACAAATCCTCGCTTCCTCTGCGAAGGGCCTATCTATTTACTTTTATGTTGAGTCATCACCCTTCTTATTAAAAAGCACCATGGAGAGCACAATCTGGCGTTTGCATTCATTATAATTGGTTTATATTGGGTATGACTTGACTGGATCTCTTTTACCATGAATTACAATGTTTAGTCAGTCCTTGATCATTAAAGGTGCTCTGCATTTATGTTTTGCGGCCTCAGAAAGGGCTAGCGAGATACCATTTCGTTATATCATGTTATGATTATTTTGAGAAAGGGTTGTCATCCGAGTTTTATTATTATGGCTCGCTAGCTGATTATGCTATTGATATGAGTAATTGTGAGACCTATGTGTTATTGTGAGAATGGTTAGTTCATAATAATTGTTGAAACTTGAATGCTGGCTTTTCATGTTTACAACAACAAGAGCAAACAGAGTTTGTAAAAGTTTTTGTTTTTCTCTTTCAGTTTGTCAACTGAATTGCTTGAGGACAAGCAAGGGTTTAAGCTTGGGGGAATTGATACGTCTCCATCGTATCTACTTTTCCAAACACTTTTGCCCTTGTTTTGGACTCTAACTTGTATGATTTGAATGGAACTAACCCGGACTGACGCTGTTTTTAGCAGAATTGCCATGGTGTTGTTTTATGTGTAGAAAAAAAAGTTCTCGGAATGACCTGAAACTCCACGAGATGTCTTATAAAAAAATAATAAAAAATCCTCACCAAAGATGAAGACCAGGGGGCCCACACCCTATCCACGAGGGTGGGGGGCGCCCCCCCCCTAGGGCGCGCCCCCCTACCTCGTGGGCCCCCTGGAGCCCCTCCGACGCTAACTCTAACTCCATATATTGGCTTTCGGGGAGAAAAAAATCAGAGAGAAAGTTTCATCGCGTTTTAC
The DNA here is from genome assembly GCA_021605205.1 of Aegilops longissima. Taxonomy (NCBI): domain Eukaryota; kingdom Viridiplantae; phylum Streptophyta; class Magnoliopsida; order Poales; family Poaceae; genus Aegilops; species Aegilops longissima. The sequence continues at coordinate 528,025,002 of CM038679.1, forward strand.
GATACGGAGCCGCCACCAAGCCCTAATCTCTCTCGGGAGGGCTGATCTGGAGTCCGTTCGGGGCTCCGGAGAGGGGGATTCGTCGTCGTCGTCATCATCAACCATCCTCCATCACCAATTTCATGATGCTCACCGCCGTGCGTGAGTAATTCCATCGTAGGCTTGCTGGACGGTGATGAGTTGGATGAGATTTATCATGTAATCGAGTTAGTTTTGTTAGGGTTTGATCCCTAGTATCCACTATGTTCTGAGATTGATGTTGCTATGACTTTGCTACGCTTAATGCTTGTCACTAGGGCCCGAGTGCCATGAATTCAGATCTGAACCTCTTATGTTTTCATGAATATATGTGTGTTCTTGATCCTATCTTGCAAGTCTATAGTCACCTATTATGTGTTATGATCCGACAACCCCGAAGTGACAATAATCGGGATACTTCTCGGTGATGACCATAGTTTGAGGAGTTCATGTATTCACTATGTGCTAATGCTTTGTTCGGTTCTCTATTAAAAGGAGGCCTTAATATCCCTTAGTTTCCAATAGGACCCGCTGCCACGGGAGGGTAGGACAAAAGATGTCATGCAAGTTCTTTTCCATAAGCACGTATGACTATTTACGAATACATGCCTACATTACATTGATGAATTGGAGCTAGTTACTGTGTCACCCTATGTTATGATCTGTTACATCACGAACCGCATCCGCATAATTATCCATCATCGATCCGGTGCATACGAGCTTTCCATATCTTGGTTCTCGCCATTTACTTTTCCGTTACTATGTTATAATCACTACAAAAATACCAAAAACATTACTTTTGTTGTCTTTACTTTTGTTACCGTTACCACCACTATCATATTACTTTGCTACTAAACACTTCGCTGCAGATACTAAGTTTCCAGGTGTGGTTGAATTGACAACTCAGCTGCTAATACTTGAGAATATTCTTTGGCTCCCCTTGTGCCGAATCAACTAATTTGGGTTGAATACTCTACCCTCGAAAACTGTTGTGATCCTCTATACTTGTGGGTTATCAAACCACGCTGACAGGGTTCTCGTGGGACCCTACAGGCTGTCCGGACGCAGCCCCCACTCGTCAAAGGGAGGCATGCTCCCTGCAAATTCATCCTTGTTCTTGCAGCGGTACAGCAGACAGTTCTTCCCAGGCAAGTCGTGCAGCGAAGGGACACCTGTCAGGACCTCAAGCACTGTTTGCCGCGTTCCAAGGGGGAGCCCGGACTCCTGAAACCTCATATGCTCCTAACTACTGAGCAAGGTCCACATCGGGCGGCAATGGCGCTGAAGCGGAGCGACTCGGCGCTTGATGAACTCCTTCACCACCATCGGCGCGGTCACACCGCGGTCCTTCAGCCTTCTCAGCCTGAGCCAGACAGGGACAAGACGGGGGCTCGCGAGCCTCTCGTGGCCCCAACCGGAGTTGGGAACAGCGGGCACTGACGGGGCGTGGAGCAGAGGGCTGAGCACACCGGCCTCGACAAACACACACCATGTCCGAAACTCACTCGTAGATGGGGGAAGCTCTAAGTCGATCCCCGAGCCCGCCGACGTGGCCACGGCCTGGAAGCTCACGCACCCCGTGCTTTGCCAAGGGTCAATCATATGCAATGAGAAGAAATGGCGGAAGAGGGCCACAGAAGGAGAGATGCCCACCATGGCTTCACACACAAAGGCAAAGACGGCAAGGAGAGTTACGGATTGAGGGTTGAGATGCAGCATGTGGATCTGATAGTGCTCAAGTACCGCGTTGAAGAAGGCGGAGAAAGGGGGAATCAGGCCATCCCAAAGGGCGTCGATGAAGATTGGGACCTCGGTGGCCGCCCGGGCAATGCGAGCGCGAGACACAGGCCAAGCCACCGTCTCCCCCCCCCCCACTCATTGAAGCTGGAAGCGAGCATTGGATGCACCCTGTCCATGGCCTCATCGTTGAGCACCATGGATCGGCCGACCGTAGGCGCGACGGCCGGAGGCGCACTTGGCGAAGACAGGGGCTTCTTCCCCTTGTCTGCTTGTTTTGGTGCCATGGCGACGAAGCGGGCAGGGCACGGGTCAGATTGGAGAGGGGGAGCAAAGTCTCGAGAAAGCAGAGGGATTGGGGAAGCAAGGCATGGGCGATGGAAGAATAACTGTGTAAGTTGCGGGGGCCGCATAGCCAGGCGGGTTCCAAGGCAGCGTGAGGAAGCGGAGACGCCCACGTCCAATCAACCGCCACACGTCGACCAAGGCCGCATGCTTTTGGGGCTCGCGGCGCTCCGCGCTTGACTTTGGCTTTGCCTCAAAGCCAAGCCCGAGCACGCTTTGGGCCCGGGGGCTACTGTCGGCGTTCTGGGAACGTGGGTCCCCAGACTTGCCTGCCTGCGACCCACGGCGTGGCTATGCTAGCTGGCCTGTACGGCCCATCTTCATCAACAAGGCATTCAAGACCCTCGCGAGGGGCCAAGCCTCGCGAGGCGGACGACACAAGGCCTCCTCGGGAGCGGCCTCACTAGGCTGCCTTGCGAGGAGCGGAGAAATCAAGGCAGGGGAAACCTCGTGAGGCTCTCGTGACGTGAGCCATGACGATCAAGATCAGGCGGGTGCCAGCGCGCGTAGCGTCCTTGTTTCCTCTTTGGTGCTAAGGAGGCAAGCGCAGCCGCGTAGTACCGAGGCATTAAGCAAAGGTTTCCATATCAGTGCAACGAGACCAAGACCAGCAAGACGGTGGGACGGAGGTCACCATGGAGCCTAAGACGGCGTCACCACTAGAGCCTTTCGCAGGCGAAGACCGCTTTTGTCAGGATAAGCTGTACTAGCTGTCCCCTTTCAAATTGGCCATTGTTGGCTCCCTTCCCGCTCAATATTTGGGTAGAGGACCAGGGCCTATATAAGTAGAACTAGCCACCATAGTAGGGGGATGGATTCCACCTCCCATTCTCACATCCACAAGCTCGCAGAGCACAAGAACACCTCAACCTCAGGAGGTTGTTCTTCCCCTTGTACTGTTCATCATCAGCCCAAGAGGCAATCCACCACCACCACACTAGAGTAGGGTATTACACCACAACGGTGGCCCGAACCAGTATAAATCTTGTGTCTTTGTGCTGTGAGTTCGTCAAGTTCATTCGCGAGATCTTAGCGAGCTTGGGCGTAGATCGGTAGGGAGGAAATCTCCGCGCGCACCCCAGTGTTCAAACCTTGAGGGTTTTGCCGGAACCCGTGATCCAACAACCACTATGTCGTCGATGTATGGCTCAGCGTTCCTCCTGAGCTTCCGGCCCAGAGCGATGTGCATTAGCCACTGGAAGGTTGCTCCGGCATTACGCAGCCCGAAGGGCATGCAGGTGTAGCAATACGCCCCGCACGGGGTCAGGAAGGCTGTCTTCTCAACATCTTGCACCGCCATATTGATTTGGTGATACCCTGAGAATGCGTCCAGGAAGCACAGTAGGTCGCACTCGGCGGTGGAGTCAACGATCTGGTCGATGCGCGGGAGCGGGAAGGGGTCTTGAGGGCAAGCCTTGTTGAGGTTGGTGAAGTCGATGCACATGCGTTCCTTCCCGCCTTTCTTGGGGACAATGACCAGGTTCGCCAACCATTCTGGGTACCATACCTCCCGAATGACACCAGCATCTTGCAGCTTGCGGGTCTCTTGGACGATGAACGGCTTCTTCTCCATGGACTGCCGCCGCGCCCTCTGCTTCACCGGGCATACGTTAGGGCACACCCTTAGGTGATACTCGATTACCCCCCTCGGGACTCTGACCAGATCTTTGGGCTCCTATGCAAACACTTCCTTGTTTGCGCGCAACCAGTTGACCAAAGCCTTTTCTTGGTCTGGGGCGAGGTTGCCACCTATGGTGAAGGTGGCTCCTGATGCCCCATCCTCGTCAACCGGCACCTGCTTCATCTCAGCCCGATCTTGAGAGAACAACCGCTTCTTCTTTGCCGACGCAGCCCCCGTGACCTCAGGGGCTCCTCCATCAGTTGGGCATGCTGCCGCCGCGGCCCTGAAGGCGAGCTTGAGGGCCATCAGGGCCTCCTTGGTGTCTCCGACCATGGTGAGGACACCGCTGCTCCCTGGCATCTTCATGAGCTTGTAGGCAGGGTGAGCGGCTGCCATGAACTTCGCCAGGGCTGGGTACCCGAGGATGGCGTTGTACGGGAGGCTGATGCAGGCGATGTCGAAGTCGGTAAGCTCGGTGAGGTAGTTGTCGCGGGTGTCGAAGGTGACAGGGAGGCGGATCTGCCCCAGGGGGCTGGTGGAACCGTCGACCACTCCAGAGAAGGGCTTGGTGGGGCGGTGCCGGCCGTGTGGCACGTGGAGCAAGCTGAAAGCTTTCACAGAGAGCACGTTGAGGCCAGCCCTACCGTCGATGAGGGTCTTGGTAACTGTCATGGATTTGTCACGGTAGATGTCCTTAGTGTCAGGACTTAGTCGCGAGGCCAACGCATCTATGTGGTAGCTTGAGAGGGGTTGAGTGGGACGAGAGACACAGGGCGGATCAACAACGCAAGACAAGGGTTTAGACAGCTTCGGGCCCCGGGAAACATCATCCGGTAATAGCCCTACATGCTGTTTGAGGCTTGGTCTCATTATGATCATGAGGGAGTCGCCGTATAAGCCGGCTCTCCTCTTTGTGTCTAGCCCTAGATATTGTTTCTTGTTGCTTGTAGCTTGTCTCTCTTTAGGGAGCCCTGCCCCTCCTTATATAAGTTGAAGGGGCGGGTTACATGTGGAGTCCTATTAGGTTTAGGACAAATATATCTCTAATACAAACCGGATACAAGTCCGGGTCTTGACTCCTTGTAAGGGAAATATCCTTCTTGCCTTTCCTCTTAAACCGGCCCACCATAATATGAACCGGCCTTCATGAACCGCCAGTTGGGCAACCGGGTCTTGTCGCTCCTCTGACCCACCCGCCGGGTTACTAATGAACTGCCAAGACCGGGCGGGTAGCCCGTGAACCGCCAAGCTCCGGGCGGGTTACCAGTGAGTCGTCCAGTCCGGCCGGTTTATGCCACGGGGTATATCCCTGACATTAGCCCCCAGTTTAATTTGGATTTATCCATGATAAACTGGTCCTGTAAAATAAAACCAAGAACAAATTTGACAGGTTGTGCTCCGGGTTAAGAATTCTTGTAAACCGGCTCCTGATCATCCTTAAGTCTTTGTCATTTCCTCCTTCTAGAAAATCCGGGTCAATAACTAGCTTCATACTCAAATTGCTGATGTTGGTTTCTCATAGAAAAATATTGTGAAGAATAATCCACTTGAGTCGGCTTCCAAAGCGTTGGCTTAAGAAATGTTGGTCTTGAAATACTCATCTGATATTCAGCCGGTTTGAAGATGTAGAACTTGTCGGTTTATGATAACCACCATTCTCGGGTTATAAAAACTGATAATTCCGGTTCATGACTGTTGCCAACGCCGGTTCATGATTGTTGATGATGCCGGGTTGCAGCCACAGGGTCGTAATGATTAATTGGTGATGCCGGGTCAATCTGGTTTGCTCAAAACTGAGGATTTGAAAATATTTCTCCTTATATGCATATTACCTGTAGCCCCCAAGTCTTGAGCAGAACAAAGTGATGGTTTAAGACTTGCTTCAATATGAATACTGCCACTTTTGAAGAAATCCATGTTGTTCATCCCAGTCACGAATGAAAACTGAACACTCCATATTATGTAGCCCCCAAGTGCCGGGTTGTCATGCTTGCAGCAACCTAGGACTTGTAATTGCCTGATGCTCAAAAAACTTCAACCAGTGTAGCCCCCAAGGGCCGGGTCATTATGCAATAATGAGCAGGGACTTTGTAAATATAATCATATAAATTTGAGCAGTGTTGTGTAGCCCCCAAGGGCTGGTTTAGTAAGATAATATTGAACCGGGAATTGATATATACTTCAATGAAAATAACATCTTATAATGTAGCTTCCATCGTAGGGCTTGAACCCACGTCCACAAGGTTAAGAGCTTTGTGTTTTACCAACCGAGCAATGAACCCTTTAATATAATGGATTAAGGCTTGTATACCTTGAATGTTTGACAGGAGCATTTAGTAGCCCCCAAGTGTCATGGTGCATGCTTGCAACGACATGAGACTTGCATATAACCTCAATTTGAATAATGTAGCCCCCAAGTGCCGGGTCGTAAGCCTGCAGCGACTCGGGACTATTCCTTCAATTGTAGAATAAATCATATCCATTGATAATATGATAGCCATTGCGCTAAAGCGACTTTCAAAACCTTAATCATAATATTGGTTACTGATAACCGTAATAAAAATCCAGCCATGTTGGCTATTAAATATTTGAATAATATAATCCAATGATTATGAGCGCATGATTCCAATGGCGCAATCCAAATATATACTGGCGACTTATAGTCGAAACCAAACCGGGTTGATAGTCTACAGATTATGATTTAATCGTGTTCCGTCAATCTGTAACTGACAGTTGAACCGGATTTAATAATGTTGGGTGAAAACGCAAAAGAAAAAATTATTTTATCAAAAGAAAAACAGAAGCAAAGGCAAAGATAAACCATTGCAAATGAGGCTTTGAGCCGATCAAGTGGCATTACCATGGTCGGACAAGACCATGCCCCCAAAAAGGAGTAGCTATGGTTCAAGTCAGCCAGGTCCCCAAATGATGCGTTGGCATTACGCCGATCAAGAGGTGTAGTGATGGTTCGGGTTCGACCAAAGCCCCCAAGTGATGCTGTGGCACTAAGCCGATCAAGAGGCGTGACTATGGTTCAGACATGACCAAGTCCCCAAGTGATGTTGTGGCTTTTCGCCTACCAAATGCCGTTGCTATGGTTCGGACACGACCAAAGCCCCCAAGTGATATTGTGGCATTGCGCCGATCAAGAGGTGTGACTATGGTTCAGACATGACCAAGCCCCCAAGTGATCAATAATATGATAAGCCAATAAGGCATGATACCCATGTTTGAACCGCGATCATGGCAGCAGTCCTCTTTGGCACCTTTAACTTTTGCAAGAGATAAATCCTTCTTGAACCGGACATTAAACCGGATATTGAGAGCTTCAAAGCTTTGTGGGGGACTTCTTTCCCTTGAACCGGATTTTAAACCGGAATCTTCATTTTCAGCCGGAAATTTTCTGACGGCCTTTAAACTCGGACTTGCGAGAAGTTAATTCCTTTTTGAACCGAACATTTTTAAACCGAATTTGAACCAGATACTAAGGGCTTCAGCTTTGTGTGGGAGACGGGATTCCCCTTAAACCGGACTATAAACCGGAAACATCATTGTGAGCCGGAATATTTCTGGCAGCCTTTAAATTTGCTGAAACTGGCAAGACTTGCTGCATCATATCATCGTAGCCCGCGAGTCTTAAGATGAATCAAGGAGTTGTCTTGAGATTCTTCGTACTTTACCATAGCAGAAGGTATATATCATCGGTGTTAATAACGCGATGTAAATCCACATAAGGTTGAGGTGACTGCGGCGGATTATAGATGATCCCGTATGAGCCATGTCAGCAACTCGGCCAGTGGTTCCTTCCAAGTGGTTATTTGAAGTTGACCAAACTGTAGTGGTAGTGATTTGTACGCATGTCCATTAACCCATCCAGTGCAGACGGCAGCTGAATGATAATTTGCCTCCAATATATTGGAAGAAAAAACCGGGCTACCCAAGCAGTGACTTGCTCATACTCAATAAATAGCTCATGTAGACAGGTGCGGCCCGGTGTGTTGACGTAGACTAGGTCGCAAGAGACGGACGGTAAAAACGACCGCAGCATCAGAGGTAACATAGATGAGTCGGCCACGGCGCTGTACGCCAGTGCGGACAAGCAAGTTGTCCTCCTCATTGTAAGCCGGAGCGGACGCGTGAACCGGCCGCGAGAGCGGACGGGCGAGTCATCCGTGGCGTTGTAAGCTGGTGCGGATGCACGAGTCAATCATAGGCGCAGTCCCAGCTAGTTGATGTAGACCGGGCGGCGGCTTGTGTGCGTCCATTCATCGGGTAATATGTTACGAACTATCACCGGCGGAATATTGTCAGCCCGTGCTCCATACCCATGGTAGAAACCATATTTGTAGTGAATGATTGTCCTGTATATAAAAATACACAGATCCGAGTAATTGTTCTTTGAAAAAACAATATGTGCTAATAAAATATAGTTAGAGAGATATCACCTGATTTTTCTTTATCGGATGAATACGGATGCTGGTAGTGGGTGACTTTTGGACATAGTCCAACACAGATGTATGTCAGGATCTGACGTAGTACCGCTTTGTATCTGTCTCGGTATACAGACTGAAATATCAGACTTTGAATTCTGTGTTATCAAACTAGCACTTGATCACGTGGTCTTCCAGACTTGATTTAGTACTTGGTCCACGTGACGTTGCTATCCTCTCAAGTTGAATCCTTTAACAAATGCATCGTCCTGCCTTGAAAACCGACAGCGTTCTGGGAGCTGAACCGATCTGATATTCTGGCGATTTGTTATGGCGACGGCTTTTGAGCAGCTCCGTGGCTCAGCACAGCACAATACACCATGAAGCGGCGCTCAGTGTGCTCCAATACAGTGGCGGTTTAGAGCAGAGGCGCAGGCACTCAGCAATGGAGGCGAGGACCGTGGCTATGGCGGGTCTGCTCAGAATGCTGAACCATGGCGGGAGTGACGGAGCGGCGCTGGTGAAATAGTGAACCGGAGCAAGGTGTATTGGCCGGCTCACGGGCGGACACCGCGGCGGTTCAGCGCTTAAGCGACGCCGCAACGCGAGAGCAGCAGGAGGCGTTCGTCAGCGTGACGGAAAGCAGCGGGTGAGCTAGGCGGATGAATAGATAGCACCGAGTAGGATGATTTGGGCGCTCGGTGGCGGAAAAGAGCCCGGAATCCTCCTCTAAGTCGTGCTTGTGCTGACGAAACAACGAGCCGGAGATGGCATGATAACTTGACGCGTGATGGCGGAGGAGGATTGTTGGCAGCGTGGCAAACCATGGCACAGGTGGTAAACCGGCGGCTTGCTGGCCACGGCGGTTTAAGGCAGCGGAGGAGGAGGCCTCGGTGGCCACGACGACTCACAGCAGTGGCCAAAGCTGCCCGTGAGGTCTGCGCGGGGCCGGGACGAAGTAGGACGCAGCCCCGGTTTGCTCGTGGTGGCGGTTTGAATCTGGGGAGCGAGCCAGCAGCGGCCCTCGAACAGCATTTGACTGGCGGGGCGAGGCAGCGGAGGTGGAAACCGTCGGCCCATCGTGCCGCTCGCGGAAGTGGTGAAGCGGGCAGCCGGCCCATAAGCGAACCACCTCGGCGGTTTAACGAGACCGCGGACGTAGTGACTTGGTGGACCGTAGACCGGCAGGTTGGAAGCTGCGCCGTGGAAGCCGGCGTCTCACCGTAAATCAGGTGAATCAATGGTGATGATGATTCACCGAAGCTGCTTGGAAGCCGCAACGTTGATACCGAAACCGGGCGTGCCGGCCATGATTAAGTTGCAGCCGTGGAAACCTTGAGGGTTTGACTCCTCATCCGGTCGTTGTGGTCGAGGATCATCCACATCCAACTATATTTTTATTGATACATAGTGCTTCGTACTATTGCTGGTTCAATGGGACATAACAGTAACAGTATGATTTTCATCATAAACTATACGCCACTGATGTTTGACTGTGACGGAACCACTTCTTGCTGATCTCGGCGATTTGAAGCGAAACTGGTGCGCCGGTTTGGATGGAGTTAAACAGCGATGGCCGTCCTGGTGATGGATTTGGGTCCAGATTAACCGTATATAAAAACGGTGTACAGCCGTGGCAACAACAAAGTCGCTCGGCGACACGTAGATAGCCGCAGCAGATACAACAAACCAGTTTGGATGTGAAGGAAAACCACTGCATGGCCGGTTTTCCGAGGGCGGAGACGAGGCTGCAGTAGCCTAGAGCACGGCCACGGCGGTTCGGAAACAGCGATGGTGATTCGACGGAGGGCCATGGCGGTTCGGAAACAGCGATGGTGACTCGACGCGGCTCACGGCAGCAAATGAAGTCGACAGGGCGCAAGCCGGATCAAACACGGTTGTATCCTTGCGGCGGCGGCTCAGGCAGATCTTGGAAAATAATCACAACTTGGTGGATCGCAAAAATCGGCCGGCTGATGCATATCCTTCAAATCGATTCTTTCTTCATCCGAAAAATTGCAAACTTCTCGAACCCTAAAACAGATCCCTTCAAGAACTCAACACCACCGTGCGCAGGCCCCACGGTGGGCGCCAACTGTCGTGGATTTGTCACGGCAGATGTCCTTAGTGTCAGGACTTAGTCGCGAGGCCAACGCATCTATGTGGTAGCTTGAGAGGGGTTGAGTGGGACGAGAGACGCAGGGCGGATCAACAACGCAAGACAAGGGTTTAGACAGCTTCGGGCCCCGGGAAACATCATCCGGTAATAACCCTACATGCTGTTTGAGGCTAGGTCTCATTATGATCATGAGGGAGTCGCCGTATAAGCCGGCTCTCCTCTTTGTGTCTAGCCCTAGATATTGTTTCTTGTTGCTTGTAGCTTGTCTCTCTTTAGGGAGCCCTGCCCCTCCTTACATAAGTTGAAGGGGCGGGTTACATGTGGAGTCCTATTAGGTTTAGGACAAATCTATCTCTAATACAAACCGGATACAAGTCCGGGTCTTGACTCCTTGTAAGGGAAATATCCTTCTTGCCTTTCCTCTTAAACCGGCCCACCATAATATGAACCGGCATTCATGAACCGCCAATTGGGCAACCGGTTCTTGTCTCTCCTCTGACCCGCCCACCGGGTTACTAATGAACCGCCAAGACCGGGCGGGTAGCCCGTGAACCGCCAAGCTCCGGGCGGGTTACCAGTGAGTCGTCCAGTCCGGCCGGGTTATACTTCCGGCCGGTTTACGCCACGGGGTATATCCCTGACAGTAACCGCCACATTGTAGATGTGCAGAGCATCGGGAGTGCGTCTGCGCCCGCGTTAGTTGTTGGATGGTCCCTCGAGTCGAAGGTGTGGTCGGCCTTGCGCGCCGCCCATCCCGGAGGAGCTCCCTGCTGTACATGGGCAGCACCCACTTGGCGGAAGAACTGCTAGAGGTGGCGGTCCGAGGGTGGTGCCTGCCAACCGCCGAGGAGGGTTGCGACGGCGAGGGGCGCCGGCGCCGCGAAGCGTGCGACGAAGAGACTGCGCAGCTCCTCCCAGGAGGCCATAGAAGATCCCGACAGGTTGAGCAGTCAGGCGCGCGGCACACCAGGAGGGCCATGGGGAACCAGTTGACCATGACCTTGTAGTCGCCGCCGGCCGCCCGAACGACCTCCTCGTATGCTTGGAGAAAACCTACCGGATCTGCCGCGCCGTCGTAGCGAGGCGGCATATCTGGCCTGAACTTGGGCGGCCACTGCACTTTCCGTAAGGCGGGGGTGAAGGCCTAGAGACCCACAGCGCCTCCATGTGCACCCGTCGATCCGGCCGGAGGAGCGGTGCCCGCAATGAGAGCTGAACGGAGAAGCGAAACGGACGGAGAAGCGAAGCGGACGGAGAGGCGAAGCTTCGACGCACCCCTACCTGGCGTGCCAAATGTCAGATTTAGGGTTCCGCAGACCCTTGAGAGGCTTGAACTCTGGGGTGCGTGCAAAGAACTCGTCCTCCCCAGTCTGCTAGCTCGCTAATATCACAGCCTAGCTTGACGAACCCAATGGACAAGGGACACAACAGTTTATCCTGGTTCGGGCCACCTTGCGGTGTAATACCCTACTCCAGCTTTGTGGTGGATTGTGTCGAAGGGCTAAGGATGAACTAGTACAGTGGTAGAATAGCCTCAGGAGGTGAGGTGTTCTTGGGCTCGATGAGCTGGTGAGCTGGTCAGGATGGAATGGATCCGTCCCTTTTATGGTGGTGGCTAAGTCCTATTTATAGTGGCATTGGTCCTCTTCCCAAATGTAGGCGGGAAGGGATCCCACAACGGCCAAATTCAAAGGGAGAAACTAGTACAAGTTATCCTGACAAAAGTAGTCTTCGCTTGCAAAAGCCTCTGGTGGTGACCCTGCGGTTGGCTCCGCGATGACCTCCGTCCTGCCGTCCTGGCGGTCTTGGTCTTGTTGCATCGGAATGGAAACCTTTGTTTGATTCCTCGGGACTCCGCGCCTGCGCTTGCCTCCTTAGCACTAAAGAGGAAACTGGTACACTGCGCCCGCTGGTGCCTACCTGGCCTTGGTTGTCACGGCTCACGTCATACGAGCCTCGCGAGGTGCAGCTTGCATAGATATCTCCGCTCCTCGGGAGCCAGCCTGGGGAGGCCGCCCCCAGAGAGGTTTTGGTGTCGGTCGCCTCATGAGGCTTGGCCCCTCACGAGGATCTTGGGTTGTTGTTGCTGAAGCCGGGCCGTACTGGGTCGTTGGTTGAGCCACGCCATGGGCCGCAGGCAGGCAAGTCTGGGTACCCCCGTTCCCAGAACACCAACATTATTCTCACGATGAGTGTTTATTCACTTGTCATTGCACAAGAGTAAGGCAAAGGTATTAGGGATGCCCAGTCCCAAAATGAAAAATGAATTTACTTTATGTTGTCAAATAATAAATTCCTTGGAAAGTGTTGCTATGGAAGGCAACCATGGATTCGGCTAGCCATGTATAGTGAAAGTATGGTGAGAAAAGGAATAAACTTTATTTTCTGTTTGGGAACCGCCTGTGATATATCTAGCATGGAAAGTGTTGGGAAATCTAAGTCGTTTTCGTTGGTGGGAAAGGCACACCTCCCAAAATGTTTTTGTCTCTAAGTTTTCCGCTTTGAGCTCTGGCACCTCTACAAATCCCTACTTCCCTCTGCGAAGGGCCTTTCTTTTACTTTATGCAATTTTTATTTTAAATTTGAGTCTCCATCTTCTGTTATAAAAGCACCAACTAGGAGGCAATATGATCGTATTTGAGTATCGGGTGTAGTTAATATGCGAGTGTGTTTATTAAGCATGATGGTCTAGGGATAACTTATTTTAGCATTGATCTTTTGAAAGACATGGTTGCTTGTTGGTATGCTTGAGTATTTAAGTTATCATGTCAAAACTAGACTATTGCTTTGAATCACATAAAAGTCCAAATGTCCATGCTATAAATAAAAAGAATATAAGATGACATGTTAGGCAGCATTCCACATCAAAAATTCTGTTTTTATCACTTGCCTACTCGAGGACGAGCAGGAGTTAAGCTTGGGGCTGCTGATACGTCTACAACGTATCTATATTTTTTTATTGTTCCATGCTGTTATATTATCAATCTTGGATGTCTTATAATCATTTTATAGTCATTTTATATCATTTTTTGGTACTAATATATTGACATAGTACCAAGTGCTAGTTGTTGTTTTCTGCATGTTTTTTACATCGCAGGAAATCAATACCAGACGGAGTCCAGATGCAGCAAAACTTCACGGAGATTTTTTTATGGACCAAAAGACACCCAATGGGCCACGGCTGTGCCTGGGGGGTTCTCTGAGGGGAGCACAACCCACCAGGGTGCGCCAGGAGGCCCAGGCGTGCCCTGGTGGGTTGTGCCCACCTCGGGGGCCCCACGGACCGCCTCTTTGCTATATCAATACCCTAATATTCCAGAAACCCTATGGGAGTCGGGAAAATCAATTCAGCCGATGCAGAGTCTAGAACCACCAGATCCAATCCAGACACCATCACAGAGGGGTTCACCACTTCCATTGGTGCCTCTCCGATGATGCGTGAGTAGTTCTTTGTAGACCTTCGCGTCCATAGTTAGTAGCTAGATGGCTTCCTCTCTCTCGCTGGATTCTCAATACAATGGTCTCTTGGAGATCCATATGATATAACACTTTTTGCAGTGTGTTTGCTGGGATCGGATGAACTTTGAGTTTATGAACAGATCTGTCTTTTTATATCCATGAAAGTTATTTGAGTTTCTCTGATCTATTATATGCATGATTTCTTATAGCCTCGTATTTCTTCTCTGATATTTGGGTTCTGCTTGGCCAACTTGATCTATTTGTCTTGCAATGGGAAGAGGTGCTTTGTAGTGGGTTCGATCTTACGGTGCTTGATCCCAGCGACAGAAGGGGAACCGACACGTATGTATCGTTGCTACTAAGGATAAAATGATGGGGTATATCTCTACATAGATAGATCTTGTCTACATCATGTCATCGTTCTTATTGCATTACTCCATTTCTCCATGAACTTAATACACTAGATGCATGTTGGATAGCGGTCGATGTGTGGAGTAATAGTAGTAGATGCAGGCAGGAGTCGGTCTACTAATCTTGGACGTGATGCCTATATAATGATCATTGCCTGGATATCGTCATGATTATTTGAAGTTCTATCAGTTGCCCAACAGTAATTTGTTTACCCACCGTTTGCTATTTTTGAGAAGCCACTAGTGAAACCTACGGCTCCCGGGTCTCTTTCTCATATATTTGCCTTTGCGATCTACTTTTCCTTTGCTTTTATTTTCAGGTCTATTAAACCAATAATACAAAAATACCTTGTTGCGTTTTATTCTCATCTATTTTATTTGGCGTTCGATCTATCAATCTATTACAACTTTCTCCCGTCCACGAACCAATTTCTGGTGCCGTTACCCGAAAGGGATTGACAGCCCCTTTAACACGTCGGGTTGTGAGTGGTTGTTATTTGTGTGCAGGTGTTGTTTACGTTGTGTTGCTTGGTTCTCCTACTGGTTCGATAACTTTGGTTTCATCACTGAGGGAAATACCTACCGTCGTTGTGCTGCATCATCCCTTCCTCTTTGGGGAAATACCGATGTTGTCCTAGCGATATCAGTGACCTCCCGCACCACCTCTTCGGTCTATAAATTGCCAAATATTCTAGAAACCCTCGGGGAGTCGATAGATCAGAAGTTCCGCCCCCGCAGGCCTCTGTAGCCACGAAAAACCAATCTAGACCCCATTCCCGCACCCTGCCGCAGGGGGAAATCATCACCGGTGGCCACCTTCATCATCCCGGCGGCCACCATGATGAGGAGGGAGTAGTCCACCCTCGGGGCTAAGGGTTTGTACCAGTAGCTATGTGTTTAATCTCTCTCTCTCTCTCTCTTTCTCTCTCTCTCTCTCTCGTGTTCTTGAGTTGGCACGATATTGATGTATCGCGAGCTTTGTTAATATAGTTGGGTCATATGGTGTTTTCCCCTCTCTATCTTGTTGTGATGAGTTGAGTTTTCCCTTTGAGATTTCGTTTTATTGGATTGAATATTTTTATGCATTTGAGAGCACTTGATATATGTCTTGCATATGAATACCCGTGGTGACAATGGGGTATTATATTGATTCACTTGATATATGTTTTGGCACTCAACTCGCGGATTCCTGAGGTGACATTACGGTAATCTATGCATATAGGTGTTGATGCACGTTTTCATTCTTGTTTCTCTTGTATAAATCTTGGCGGTTGGATCGAGTATTATGAATCTGAAATTGTTTGATGCGTGTCGTATAATTAACTCATGGATACTTGTGGTGACATTGGAGTATCTAGGTGACATTAAAGTTGGTTGATGCGTATCGTATGGTGTTATTTTAGTACGAACTCTTGGATAGATCGAACAGAAAGAATAACTTTGCGTTATTTTAGTATGAACTCTTGAATAGATCAAACGGAAAGAATAACTTTAAGGTGGTTTCGTACCCTGCAAACAATTTCTTCTTATGTTCTCCGCTAGATAATAATTTTGGAGTGATTCTTCATCACGTTGAGGGATGGTTATATGATCCAATTAGATTAGCAGTGTTGAGAGATTGCACTAGCGAAAGTACGGACCCTAGGCCTCGTTTTCAAGCTTTGCAATACCGTGTGTGCACTGTTTTAACAATTGCGACCTTGCTGTTTTTTTATTGTTACCATTACAAAAATCAATATCTACTATTTATATTACACTTGTATCACCATCTCTTCGCCGAACTAGTGCACCTATACAAATTACCATTGCATTTGGTGTGTTGGGGACACAAGATACTCTTTGTTATCTGGTTGCAAGGTTGTTTGCACTACAAAAAAATACACTTCCGTGATGATACGTATTTGTCACAGTTGGTCACGTTTTCTGTCATGCATGTACATCCATGACGATTTTATGACAGAATCAAGATAGTCATACCTGTGCTGTCATAGAAGTGTTCCATGACATTACCAAAATTATCATCACGGAAGTGTCCACTTCCATGACGATAAATTGTGCGTCATAGAAGTGCTTTCGTCAAGGGTGACCGACACGTGGCATCGACCGTAACGGGTCGCCATTAAGCTATCGGGTCCGGTTTTAGATCAGATAACCCGTTAATAGCCCGGACCAATGGGGATTTTCCATGTGTAAAATTCTCATTGGCCGAAGGAAACACGTGTTTGCTCACCGTTGGGACAGATGTCCTCCACTCATTGGACAGGAGGTGCCTATGATACGTCGACACGTGGCACGGCCCAACAGAGGCACATTCCGGTGAAAAGGCCGGCCCAGCTAAAGGCCCACCATGTTTTTCAAACACTAGTGGGTTGGCCCGTTAACAGCCTGCCATGTTTTGGGTCAAATTGAGGCCCATACCAGATCAGCCCGTTCATAGCATGCCGTGTTTTGGGCCAAATTACAGCCCATATCGGATCAGGCCCGTTAACTGGCCACTGTTATTTTGGGCCCATCCTAAGACAGGTTTGTATTTCAGCCTGTTAAATGCCCGTTTACCAGTTCGGCCCAATAATAGTTTCGATCTGTTAGCGGCCCGTGGTGGATCTGGGATGTTGTCAGCCCGGTTTAACTTTAGGCCATTTAATGGGCCATGCAGAAACTAGGCTATTTCTTGTCCGAAGTAACTTTAGGCCTCTTAACGGCCCGTAGTCTTCGTGGATAAATTTCAGCCCAACTGGCCTATCGGCCTGTTAATGGCCCGTGTAACAGTTGAGCCTAATTATAGCTCACGTTGAATCCGGCATGCTTACAGCCCATCTGATAATGGCCCATGACACTTTTGGGCCTATGGCCCGCATGGATACCGGCCTTCTTAAAGCCCATGATTTTATTGGGCCAAATAGGCCCAAGATATATTTTGGCCTTTTAACTGCTCGTCCTATTTGGGACAAACATGGGCCTTAGGCAGTTTCGGCCTGTATTGGCCCGTGAATTTTTCGGCCCAATGCTAGCCCAATCTAGGTTTTAGCCTGTTAAAAGCCCACGGTATTCTCTGGCCAGTTGGCTAGAACTTTACTCGGCCTATTAAAGGCGGGAAACTACTATAGGTTTAGACCTGCTAATGGCCCAAGATGATTATAGGCCCATGTTTTGGCCCATATGATTAACGGGCCGGCCTGAAGCCCGACAACACTGAGATCCACTGAACCTTCCGGCCTAAATTACAGCATACCAACCAAAGAATAAACCTAGACTATACAATAAAGAAATTACAGCATATTACATCCTTTGGGAATCAAAGTTAAGCTCATTGGTGATAATACAGCTTAACGTGATCATGGATTACATACACTGGGCATCAAAGGTCGCCACCAGTGCATATAAACGCATTGACAAAAGAATATACAAAACTGAGAGCACTTCAGAAGGCACTAGGCCTAGCCAGGACGGGCCCCACAAGCAGCCAAACAAGCTGATGAGACCTTAGTTGTGTCAATGATAGATGCTCCATCCTAGCTGTATGGCACCATAGTGCACAAGGTAGTCCTCTAACATCTTCATTGCATCTTTGACTTCAAGTCGGAGCTGAGCTGAAGCAAGCCTTTCCGCTTTAAGTTGAGACTGAAGAAGTCGAACTGATTGAGGCAGCGACTTCACAGAGGTTATCTCACACCCTTTGGTGAGTAGCTTCAACTCATTGTCTTCATCAAGACAGGACCTTGGGGTCATCTCGTTGTCCTCAATATGGTTTGGCTCACTATCTTCCCTAAAGTTCTGCCTGGCATAAGAGATACGACTCCGAAAGAGAAACAAGGAGACATGTAACAGGTTTCACAATTATATAAGCAAATAAATGGATCTATTCTACATAAGGAACATGTTTTTACAACTACAATTTCAAACTGGTAGTTGTTGCAAACATCCAATCAGATGTAAACAACAAAGTAAACAGCAATGGAGGAAATGATGCCTATCCAAATCTATACTATAACAAAGTTTGAAGGCTTGAGAAGGATGAACTTACATTACATGTTAACGCGGGGTGGACAAAGCCCTTTTCCATGTTGATGGAAGGATAATTCAATAAATTCCCTAAAGAAAATTCTTTATAAGCGTTGCCATTATTCTACATTTTGCAAAGAGCAAATATAGATCAAATAATATTGGAAGAAACAGAGGATAATGAAGCTCAGGTGCAGACTGATGATACATAATCAAATAGCAATTAATTAAGTACAGGGTTACAAAGCAAAAGGTACTGACAAGAGGAATGTAGACATCAACGTGTGCAGTGGCATTGGCTTTATTCAACATTTTGGTAAAAGTAAATGTAGATATGATAATTTGGAGAAAGTGGAGGCGAGGCAGATAAGATGCGAGTAATGCTAGACAATCAACTATCTCGCGATGCAAGTACAGTAATACCACCACCGTCTGTTATTACTTGTCGCTCAAATGGATGTATCTAGCACTATTAAGTTCTAAATACATCCAATTGATCAACAATTAATTCGATACAGAGGGAGTACATGACAACAAGTACTTACATGAGCAATCCAAAACTTCATAACGATTGTGTTAATTCTACATTTATCTAAGAGTAAATATAGATCTTATAGTTTCAAGCAAATGGAGGATAAAGAAGCGAACATTTACAATGATGCTACATAATCAAACAGCAATGAGTGTAAGTGTGCTGACAAAGGGTAAGAGGTACTGACAGGAGCAATGCAGAGCCCAGTATTGTTGTGAGATCCTATGATCCTTTGAGCAAGGAGATTCATCTGAAATTAGTTTTCATACAAAAGAGAAGGTAAGGCACATGCAGAAATTTAGGATTTCAAATTTTGAATTGATATCATAGACAGTACCTGACGCTGGGCTCTCAGCAGTTCTAATAGGGGTTTGGCCATGGAGTAGGGGTGAAGTGTGGTGCAGTTGGGCTGTGTTTTACGTGGCTGCTGATCTATCTGATTTAACGGTATCACTACCTTTTCCAAATACCTAGTTTGTACTCCTTGAGGATCTGCACTCACCCTCTTCCTTTCGGACATCTATTACGAAAGAACAACATTTGACTGGAAAAACATAGTATGACGACACATGGAATAGGTACAGAAAATGGATAGGTATGGAATATACTCATATATGATGCTTAAACTAAGCAAATGGTGTAACAAAGTAGAAGTAATGCAAGAGGTCAGATGCAAAATATGTGCGACCAATACAACCTTGCCAAGTTAGAGCAAGCACCTTGATGGGTGAATAAGATAGGCCATCATCCACCATGCCAAGTTTGTTAGCTAGTGGATTGTTCTGCAATATTCCTCTCATGCTCCCATTCTCATATTCATTTTGATAATGTTCAATACGTGACATGCATGAAAACATAAAAACAAGTGAGATTATATTTGTAATGCATAAGTGATTTTAATCCAATACTACCTCCCTGTAAACCCCTTTGTGCTATCTCTACAATTCTTCTGAGAGATGCCATGCATGCTATAATTTGGTGTGTGCATTAATATAATGTGGCCTACTACTCAAAATATGAGAGCTCCAGAAGTGATGATACTTTGCAGATGACAGCTTCAACATATAGTAAAGTAGAACAAGTCGACCTGACCTGACAGATTCAAAATATACTAAGGAGAACAACTCGACTGACCGATCGATCAAAATGTCTCTGCTACTCTTCCCAACAAGGAACATACTTATTAAAGAAGAGAAGAGGATCATCTTAAAGAAGAGCAGAAGAGCAAGCAGATTGAAGATGTTACAAGTCTTTCTATACAATGTCGGTTGCCCACCCATGATGAACCAGAGCGCACAGAGAAATACTATTCCTTCCGGTCTCTCCATATGTGGCTCACATGCATTTCAAAACTAAAGTAGGAACATTTAGCTGACCAATTAAACATCTCTCAGTTTACTAATATCAGCATAATATTAGATTTGAATTTGTATAATAAGCTTGTTTAGCTCAATGGGTGGAGTGCTATTACGACACGAACCATGTAGGCTGATCGTGGTCATCATAAAATGGGGAAACCGTAAGCATGATGAGTATAGTGTTGACGGTGGCAGTGGGATGGCAGATCTGAAGCTGCAAACCGCGCAAAGGGTACTTAGCAACCGATGTTTTCTTTGAAATAACAACTAAGATTTGGTATGGACAAGAAATTACAGTCAACAAGTGACAAAGAAATGCAATTCTGCTGTCTCTCTATATGCCGCGACATGCATTTGGAAACTCAAGTGGGACCTAACCAATTAAATGTGTCTGTTAACTAATATCGGTATCACATCACAATCATATTTGAACAACTAAGCTTTGGAATTTTGAGTGTTGTGTTGTTTAGATTGAAGGGTGGAGTAATGCTAGTACGACAGAAAGCACCTACACAGATCATAGTAGAGTAGATAAAAGGGGAAAACCCTAAGCATCAAGAGTAAAATCAGGAAAGTGTAACTAGTTGGGCCAGTGGGTGGCGCACATGCTTTTCGAAACGAATATAGGAACATTAGGTGACCAATTAAATGTTATTTGTTTTATTAATATGAGCATCATATCATATTCGTATTTCAACACCTAAGCTTTGGAATTATGAGTGGCATGTTGTTTTGCTTGATGGGTTGAGGTCTTGAGGAGCAGTGCTAGCACGACACGAAGCACCTACGATGATGGTAGTGAATATAAAGGGGGGAAACCATAAGATATACGAGTATAGTGACCGTGCCATGGCGGATCTGAAGGTGCAAACCGGACAAAGCTACTTCGCAACCAATGTTTGCTTTCAACTAGCCACTACGATTTGGTACGGACAAGAAAAGTACAGTAAACAATTTACGATCTATTATTTGGGTGAGATCAATAACTTAAGCACATATGGAAGAGTACCACCTCTCTTGCGACGTCGTGTAGGCCCCTGCTGATATGTTGAGGGTGCTGCGGGTGCGATGGCTGTCGGCGGCGGGGAAAAAGACTTTAGATGGCAGACGGCCGGGTCGGGGGATAAATCATGTTGCCGTGGACGAGGCGGTCGTAGGAGCGGCAATGGCAAGGTGGACGTCGGCGCCGATGAAGCGAGAGGACGCGATGAAAGGATCCTGGTCCGGTGTCGTGGATGAGAGACGTCCATCTCTTGCAGTGGACGACGGGGTAGGGGTAGCGACTCTGGCAAGGTGGAGGATGGGGTGGCGGACGGAGGAGGCTGGCCGCAATGGGGAGGTTGTTGTGGCGCCGACGGTGTATGAATGTGGAAATGGAGGGGGAGGGGATCTCAAATTTTGGGATGCGCTTGTTTGAAATGTGGGAAAGTTACGAACTTATCCCCTGTTTAAAATTTCGGACATCACGTCAGTTGGGGATAGGACGGTAATCTCGCATCTCCAAATATTTCCCGATAGCGATTTCGGTTGAGGAGAGGGTGTTTTTCCGCCCACAGTTGGCGCCCACGGTGTATGAACGGGGCTGACAGGTAGGGCGGTTGTGCCACGTCTGAGGGAAGTTACACATCTGCCCCTATTTAAAATATTAGCCTGCATCGATTTCGGACGAGGAGAGTTTGTTTTGCCGCCCACCGTGTATGAATGGGGAAATGGAGGGAGGGAGAGACACATGTCTTTCGGACGAGCTTGAATCAAATGTGTTTTGCCGCCCACGTTTGGCGCCCACCATGTCTAAATGCCGAGTGGCGGTCGTGTCACGTCTGATTGAAGTTACTAGTCTACCCCTATCGACAGCAGTGTAAATCCGGTCGATAACGATGTCAAAGTGTCAGGGGTAGACAGTAATTTCCATCTCGCAAACACTTGCTTCGGGCAGCCCACAAATGATAGTGGGTGTTTAGCCGCTTCGTTCAAAACTTGGGAGAATTAGCATTCACGTTTTCCCTGGGCCCTGGCAACTAAATTCAAATCCAATTTGTATTCCATTACGAATATTCATAGATAACTCTATGTTTTGTTATTTATTTCTTCAAAACCACAACAAAGATTTATTCCACCTTTATATATGATTATGATTTAGAAATGTTGTGATCTTCGAATTCAGTAGGTTAGATACACTTTGAGTCAAACAGTTATTTCATCCAATACAATATGCTCACACGAAAAACAGTTCACCTTATGTCAATCATACAAGTACTGAGGATTACCTCGCCTAAAAAATTCGGATCATTACAACACATGGACAACATAGGGGGTCTTACAACATAATCCATTCAGAGACATGACACAACATGCAAGTACAATAATCTAATGACAATTTCAACTGGTATCTAAAGAAGAACTAGGATTACCTTGAGCTTCAGATAGCAGAAACAGCAGAACCTCCTCCAAATGCAACATTCTTACTTCCTCCAATTCTTGGGTTGCTTGCATAATGCGTGCAGCTAATTGCTTAATTTCCAGCCTCAAGATCAAGATTACCTCATTCATGGCAGCCACACCATCTCTTTCTGCCTCTAGTAGAGCCTCAAGAACTATAATATATGTGCTCAGACTGCTCTCCAGCGGTGTTGCCTCTGAACTGCTACCATCTGGTAACATGGATGGCGCCTTTGCTTCCACAAATAGATTCAGGGTTGTACATTGTGTCCTAGTGTGAGCGGCATCTGAAAGGTTTCCACTGGACATAAGTAAGAGATAGTTATCGCATGATCCAGGCAGTAGCTTACATGGTAAACGATATACGAATTATTGCCGAGCATGGCAAGCTATATTTAAATGGTTCGAAGCAGCATCAGCCGAAAAGAAATTAAAATGGTAAGATGAAACTAGGGATGTAAGTGGCAAATAAACGACATACGCCGGTCCCATCTAGTTAGTTTTTGCTAGCTCCCTAGTTCATTTTCCTAAAAAAACAAAAACTCTTTTAAACTATCATACCACTAGTGGACTTTAATCGGTATTAAACGGGACCCAGTTGACATCCCTAGTTGAAAGGGAGTGTACCACCACTATATTTAGGTTGCCAAGGCTAAGCAGTTGAAATAATCTGAGAAAGCACTTAACAATGTGGCCTCATATAAACTATGAAGACAGTCTTGTGATGAAGTTCAGAGGAAAAGTTAAGGACTCAAGTGAACTAGGCATGCATTTCTTTACGATAGTACAGCGGCCATGAACACCCCATAGACTAACTTCTGCCAGTGTGGGTATCTCTAGACTCAATTAAGACCTCACTGACATAATAAGCCGACCTTTGAACCAGATATTTCTTGCATGTTTCCTTCCTTTCCACCACAACTGTCATACTGACGGCTTTGTTGTTAGCAGCCACATATAAGAGCATGGGACCCTTCTCAACAGGAGCTGCAAGAACCGGCGGCTCAGCCAATTGTTTTTTAAGTGCCTCAAACGCCTCATTAGCAGCATCACTCCAGACAAAGTGATACATTTTCTTCATGAACTAGTACAGAGGAATAGCCTTTTCTCCCAGGCGGCTTATAAACCGGCTTAAAGCCGCAATGCGACCCGCCAAACGCTGGACGTCATTAATGCACGCCGGGTTAGACGATGAAGTAATAGCTTTGATTTTCTCCAGGTTAGCTTCAATACCTCTCTCAGAGACCAGAAAACCCAAGAGCTTGCTCGCAGGCACACCAAAAACACATTTGGCCGAGTTAAGCATCATCTTGTAGACCCGGAGGTTATCAAAGGTCTCCTTCAAATCATCTAGCAGGGTCTCCTTCTTTCTGGACTTCACAACAATATCATCCACATAAGCATGAACATTGCGTCCTATCTGATTGTGAAGACGAACACAACACTGATAAGTCGCCTGGGCACTCTTGGGCCCAAAAGGCATAGACACAT
Organism: Aegilops longissima; assembly: GCA_021605205.1. Taxonomy (NCBI): domain Eukaryota; kingdom Viridiplantae; phylum Streptophyta; class Magnoliopsida; order Poales; family Poaceae; genus Aegilops; species Aegilops longissima. The sequence continues at coordinate 528,048,963 of CM038679.1, forward strand.
AGCAGAAAGCTCCAAAGGGCGTGATGAAAGATGTTTTCTCCTGGTCCTTAAGTGCCATCTTGATCTGATGATAACCAGAATAAGCATCTAAGAAACTCAAATGCTCACAACCCGCCGTAGCAACAATGATCTAATCAATACGGGGAAGAGCAAAACGATCAGCTGGGCAAGCCTTCTTAAGGTCTGTGTAATCCACACACATACGCCAAGTGCCATTTTTCTTAAGTACTAGCACCGGATTAGCCAACCACTCAGGATGGAAAACTTCAACAATGAACCCGGCTGCCAAGAGCCGGGCCACCTCTTCTCCGATGGTCTTGCGCCTCTCTTCATCAAAACGACGAAGGAATTGTTTGACTGGCTTAAACTTTGGATCAATATTGAGAGTGTGCTCAGCGAGTTCCCTCGGTACACCTGGCATGTCGGAAGGCTTCCATGCAAAGATGTCCCGGTTCTCACGGATGAACTCGATGAGTGCACTTTCCTATTTCATATCCATATTAGCACTGATAATGAAATGCTGAGATGAGTCGGGAAGGACAAAGTCGACCTGCTTAGTATCATCAGCCGATTTAAACTTCAAGAAAGGGGCATGCTCTGTAGTTGGCTTCTTCAATGGAGTCATATCGGTCGGGTCAACGTTGTCTTTGTCAAACTTAATCTCTTTTGTAGCACAAGCAGACTCAACATAAGCAGCATCACCTTCCTCACATTCCAAGGCTATCTTCCTGTCACCATGTACTGTGATGGTCCCTTTGCGACCCAGCATCATAAGCTGCAAATACACATAACACGGTCACACCATAAACTTGGCGTAAGCCGGTCGACCGAACAGAGCATGATAGGGGCTCTTAATTTTAACCAATTCAAAATTCAATGTTTCTGCCATGTAATCATGTTCGTTACCAAAAGCCACATCCAAGGCTATCTTACCCACTGGATAAGCCGACTTACCAGGCACCACTCCGTGAAAGACTGTAGATGACGGCTTAAGATCCTTGTCAGTTAAATTCATCTGGCAAAAAGTATCATAATAGAGGATATTGATACTGCTGCCTCCGTCCATGAGCACCTTAGTGACCTTGTAACCTCCAACCTGAGGAGCTACCACCAAAGCCAGCTGACCCGGATTGTCAATCCGGGGCGGGTGATCCTCACGGCTCCATACAATTGGTTGCACTGACCATCATAAGTATCGCGGGATCGCCAGCTCAACCGCGCTCACCGCTCGTTTATGAACCTTCTGATCTCGTTTGCACAGGCTTGTGGTGAAAACATGATATTGGCCACTATTTAGCTGCTTTGGATTACTCTGATACCCAGACTGTTGTTGCTGATTGCCTTGACTGTGCTGCTGATTAAAACCGCCTTGATTGCCCTCGCCTTGAAATCCAGAGCTTGAGCCGCCACCTCCAAAACTAGGCCCGTGTGAGCCGGATCCTGACCCGCCGTGCGGGCCATTATTATTATTGTGGTCCTCGTGAGAGCCGGAATTCTTATACTCCTTCATGATATAACAATCTTTCCACATGTGAGTGGATGGTCTATCCTGGTAGCTGTGCTTTGGGCAGGGCTGGTTCAACATTGCCTCAAGATTGAACTTTGCTCCTCCCGTGCGAGGAAACGACTTACCCTTCTGACACCGATCGTTATTCTTTGCATTAGTATTGGCCACAAAATCAGACCCGCCATCAGGCTATTTGCGCTTACCATTGCTGCCCTGGCTATGACCCGTCATGTTTGACTGTTGCCCTTTTCCATTGTCGTTTTTCTTCCCCTTGTTGCTCTTCTCCTTTCGAACCCAGGGTCCTTAGTATTGTCGGAGTCGGCATATTTGATGAGAGCCTCCATGAGCTCTCCCATGTCATTGCAGTGATGTTTGAGCCGCCCTAACTTTTGCTTGAGAGGGGTGAAACGGCAATTTTTCTCCAGAATCAGAACAGCAGAGCCGGCGTTGACGCTATCCGATGAGTGGATAATAGATGAAACCCGTCGGACCCAATGGTGGGCCGACTCATCCTCGCGCTGGACACAAGCGTCTAGGTCAATGATTGACAGAGGCTGTTTGCACGTATCCTTGAAATTCTGAATAAAACGTGCCTTCAACTCTGCCCATGAATTGATAGAATTAGGGGGCAATCCCTTCAACCAGGTTCGAGCCGGCCCGTCCAACATCATAGTGACGTACTTGGCGCACACAGCGTCATTGACATCCAACATCTCCATAGCCAACTCATAGCTCTCATTCCAGGCTTCAGGAGGTTGATCAGCTGTGTAATTGGCCACTTTTCGGGGACCCTTGAAATCCTTAGGTAACCGCTCATTGCGAAGAGCCGATGCTAAGCATGGCACACCCACTATCCTGGAAGTCATCCCAGCTTCTACAGATGCTGGAGCTGTTGATGAGCCGCCAGTTCCGCCTCTTGACGTGCCCTGGCTTGATCTATCAGAATCTGAGTAGTGTTATTATCACGGGGTGGGTCATGACCATGCGGCGGGTTGCGATGCCGCTCGCTGCTGGAAACCACCGGCGACTCAACGTGTCGGCTGTAACTTTGGCTGTGGCACGGAGTTGAATGAATCTAATAACGGCTATATGAATACGCCGCATGTTGAGCTACTGTTGTTTGAAGAAGCTCCACAGCCTTCCGGGCTTCAACCGCCACGGGAGACTCGCCTTCTACTGGAAGAGCTGCCAGTCGCGTCGCCGCGGCAATCATGTTATTCAGGGGGTTGGAAAAATGACCCGGTGGCGTCGCCACCTGCTAAGGCGGGTTTAAATTCAAACGAGGCGGGTCTGCTACACGCGGTTGAGCCACCGCCCTAGCCACAGGTGCCTCGGCGACCCGGGTTACGCCGAGCGGGTTGCTCATTCCTGCCCCAGGCGTATTGAAAAGATTTCTTGCTACAAATTCCAGAGGTAGCCGGCTTTGGTGCCTTCTTCTCATAACGGCGTTTGAGGCGTTCTGGTCAAGATTTAACCAGAAAATTCCTGCTTGGATCCGTTGGGACTCAGCTTCCAACGCGGCTCGCTCTGTTGCCATCCTAGCATTCTCAGCATTAAGCTCCTCCTTAGCCTGAGCTACCTCATCCCGTAGCTTTGAAACTTCCACCTTGTGTTGTGCTTGAGTCGGAGTCACCTTTGTGGATAAGAGAGTCGCCAGAGCATCCAGGAGTTCAGATAGAACCTGAGCCGGCGGGCGCACAGAGCCGCTTGCCCCGGCCGTCGCCGCAGCCGTTGAACGAGAGGTCATAGCCGCAGCGGTCGATGAATTCAACGTCTGTTGCGTACCAGCCATGAAAACAGCAGCCCTGCTGGGCGGCTCGTAGGAGTCCGGAATACTGTCGCCATCGGAACAACCCCCAAGTCCGCCCTCTTGCAATAGATAGATTGACTCAGTTTCGCTGGTTGAGGACTCATCACCTGAGTAGATGGCTGTCTCTCCACCTGACATAGAACCTTCTTCGAGATCCACCCCATGAACAAAACCAACAAAGACAGGCTTCACGGCGGGTTGGATCTTAGCGGGTCATGGGAGTTGAGCCGTCTCGATCGTGTCGGTGCAGATGTCCGGCTCAGGCCCCGACTCTCCAATCTTGCCGATGAAGACATGAATCCCGCCGAAGGGGACCCGATACCCGTACTCGATTGAGTCGGCCTCGGGACCCCAATCAGCGTCGTTGATGTAAAGCTTGCCACGACGACTCTTGGTCATCTAGCCCACGACGTATCCCTTGATCCCTGAGAAGCTGCCCTTTAAGAACTCGAAACCACCGTGTGCTGGCCCCATGGTGGGCGCTAACTGGCGTGGATTTGTCACGGCAGATACCCTAGTGAAAGGACTTAGGGGTGGAACCATCGCACTAGGTTAGCTTAAAGGGGTTGAACGGGACAAAGGACACAAGGTGTTTACCTAGGTTTGGCCCCTCTCAACAAGGTAAAAGTCTACGTCCTGCTTCTAGTTGTATTGCTTGAGTTTCGATTACAAGGGAGCGAATACGCTTGACCTAGTTCTCTATTGTGTGTTTCTTGAGTTTAACCCGCCGCCGGGTCTCACCTTTATATATACAGGTAGAGACCTGGCGGCTTACAGAGTCCCGGCCGGCTCACACAACGTGACGGCTCGGTTTCTAACTAGCCCTGCCTTATAGATCAAGTCTTCCTACGGTGGTTCACAAGCCCAGGCCTTGGGCCCTTGCTAGGCCTGCCTCCTAAGAGTCACCATGTTCATGTCTCTTCTTGGGCCTCCTTGGACTTTCTTCATGTTAAGTCGCCAATGGTGTAACCCGGCCCCTCTTGGGCGTGTCACACCTCGAAGTTATATCCCCGACAAGTAGGTAAATGATAAAAATAGAATTTTGATGTGGAATGCTACCTAACATGTTTATCCATGTAATCTTGTTTATTGTGGCATGAGTATTCAAATCCGTAAGATTCAAAACAAAAGTTTAATATTGAAATAAAAACAATAATACTTCAAGCATACTAATCAAGCAATCGTGTCTTCTCAAAATAGCATGGCCAAGAAAGTTATCCCTACAAAATCATATAGTATGGCTATGCTCCATCTTCATCACACAAAATATTTTATCATGCACAACCCCGGTATTAGTCAAGCAATTGTTTCATACTTTAGTGTTCTCAAACCTTTTCAACTCTCACGCAATACATGAGCGTGAGCCATGGATATAGCACTGTAGGTGGAATAGAATATGGTGGTTGTGGAGAAGACAAAAGGAAGGAGAAAATCTCACACCAACTAGGCGTATTAACGGGTTATGGAGATGCCCATCAATAGATATCAATGTGAGTGAGTAGGGATTGCCATGCAATGGTTGCACTAGAGCTATAAGTTGATGAAAGCTCAAAAAGAAACTAAGTGGGTGTGCATCCAACTCGCTTGCTCACAAAGACCTAGGGCAATTTGAGGAAGCCCATCATTGGAATATACAAATCAAGTTCTATAATGAAAAATTCCCACTAGTATATGAAAGTGACAAAATAGGAGACTCTCTATCATGAAGATCATGGTGCTACTTTGAAGGACAAGTGTGGAAAAAGTACAGTAACATTGTCCCTTCTTTCTTTTCTCTCATTTTTTTATTTGGGATCTTTTTTTCTCCCTTTTTTATTTTTTGTCCGGAGTCTTATCCCGACTAGTGGGGGAATCATAGCCTCCATCCTCCTTTCCTCACATGAGGCAATGCTCTAATAATGATGATCATCACACTTTTATTTACTTACAACTCAGGAATTACAACTCGATACTAGAACACAATATGACTCTATACGAATGCCTCCGGCGGTGTACCGGGATGTGCAATGATCAAGAGTGACATGTATAAAAAATATGAACGGTGGATTTGCCACAAATACTATGCCATCTACATGATCATGCAAAGCAATATGACAATGATGGTGCGTGTCATAATAAACGGAACGGTGGAAGTTGCATGGCAATATATCTAGGAATGGCTATGGAAATGCCATAATAGGTAGGTATGGTGGCTGTTTTGAGGAAGGTATATGATGGGTTTAATGCACCGGCGAGAATTACGCGGTAATAGAGAGGCTAGCAAAGGTGGAAGTGTGAGAGTGTGTATAATCCATGGACTCAACATTAGTCATAAAGAACTCACATACTTAGTGCAAAAGTCTATTATCCATCAAAACAAAGTACTACACGCATGCTCCTAGGGGAAGGGTTGGAAGGAGTTAACCATCGCGCGATCCCGACCTCCACACAAAGGATGACAATCAAAGAATAAATCATGCTCCGACTTCATCACATAACGGTTCACCATACGTGCATGCTACGGGAATCACAAACTTTAACACAAGTATTTCTATCAATCCACAATTACTCACTAGCATGACTCTAATATCACCATCTTTATATCTCAAAACAAATGCAAGGAATCAAACTTCTCATATTATTCAATCCTCTTTATATGAAAGTTTTTATTATACCCATCTTGGATGCCCATCATATTAGGACTAAATTCATAACCTAAGAAAATTACCATGCTGTTTAGAGTATCTCAAAATAATATAAGTGAAGCATGAGAGTTCAACAATTTCTATAAAAAAACCACCACCATGCTCTAAGAATATATAAGTGAAGCACTAGAGGAAATTGCCTAGCTCAAAAGATATAAGTGAAGCACATAGAGTATTCTAATAAATTCATGAGTCATATGTGTCCCTCTCAAAAGATGTGTGCAACAAGGATGATTGTGGCAAACTAAAAAGAAAAGACTCATATCATACAAGACGCTCCAAGCAAAACACATATCATGTGGTGAATAAAAATATAGCCTCAAGTAAATTTACCGATGGACTGAAGACGAAAGAGGGGATGCCATCCAGGGCATCCCCAACCTTAGATGCTTGGTTGTACTTGAATATTACCTTGGGGTGCCTTGGGCATCCCAAAGCTTAGGCCCTTGCCACTCCTTATTCCATAGTCCATCAAATCTTTGCCCAAAACTTGAAAACTTCACAACAGAAAACTCATGATATCCATTAGTATAATAAAATAAATCACCACTTTTGGTACTATTGTGAACTCATTCTTTATTTATATTGGTGTTATATCTACTATATTCCAACTTCTCCATGGTTCATACCCCCTGATACTACCCATATATTCATCAAAATAAGCAAACAACACATAGAAAACAGAATCTGTCAAAAATAGAACAGTCTGTAGCAATTTGGAAACTTCGTATACTTCTGTAACTCCAAAAATTCTGAAAAATTAGGACAACCTGGGAAATTTGTATATAAATCTTGTGTAGACAAATCAGGATTTTATCACGCTTCTGTGAATTATGAAAATTATTTTTATTGGCGCAAAAGTTTCTGTTTTTCAGCAGGATCAAATCAACTATCACCATAGACCATCCCAAAGGTCTTGCTTGGCTAAAACTATAATTGAAACACCAAAACACAATTACTACAGAGGTAATAATGTGTATGTATTGAAGAACAGAACCAAAAACAAAAAACATAAAAATAAAATTGGGTTGCCTCCCAACAAGCGCTATTGTTTAACGCCCCTAGCTAGGAAAATTGCAATAGATCTAGGTGTTGCCGTAGAAGTGAGGGAGAGTATCTATGCACTTCTCATACTCCCTCCTCTCGGTAGCAAGCTTTCTTAGCGGCAAACAAAAGTAATCAAAGGGGCTACATTTAATAGGGTAAGGATTTATAAGATCAAGTTTGGGAGGAATAGGATCCTCCTTCAGCCCTTTATATTTGATAGTTATTTCTTCATTATAAATGTTCCTTTGGATGAATTCTCTAAGTATACCTCGTAGCACAAACCCCCATTATTTTGTATAGCAAAATTATCATTGAGTTCATAAATCTTATCAACCAAAACATCGGGAGGAACTTTCTTTCTTAAGTTTTCATTATAAGCGGCATAATCCGGAGATTGCAATCTCATTATTTCTTCTTGATTAAAAATAATCTCCTCTATGGGAGGACAACCACCATCGATATTATAATGAGCAAATAGTTCACCCGCTTCCTTCAAAATAAACCTAAATTCATGAGCTAGGAATATGGTAGCGATGAGCTTAATGGAAGGGTGATGAAAACTAGAGAATTCTAGGAAAAACCTTCATATGCACGGATGCATGTGAAACAAATTGTCTTTCAAGTTCAATCACAAGCAAAGATATTGCATCCGCATAGCTATTAGTTTTATTAAGGATTGACCCTCCTAGCATGGGTATCGTACCGGCACAAGTAAAGAAATCTTGAATAACACCTTTTCCAATTATATTACCACTACCCACACGGAGTTTTTTAGTATCTATGGTCGTAGGTTCTTCATGAGGATCATTATTAGCAAGGTCATCAAAGTTTTCCTCAAGATTATTACTATCCTTTTCAACGATAACCTCCCCGTATTCAGACATGGTGGCAAGAAACCAATCTAGCATACGAGCAACAAAAAGCAAATGAAAAGACGAACAGAAGAAGGGTGAATAAAAAAGCAAATATTTTTGTGATTTCTGAAAACGTTTTAGAAGTGGGGGAGAGGAAAACGAGAGGTAAATGGCAAATTATGTAATGCAAGGGATGAGAGATTATGGTGGGTACTTGGTAGGCTTGATGTAGAACCTCCCCGGCAACGGCGCCAGAAATTCTTCCTGCTACTCCTTGAGCTTGCGCTGGTTTTTCCCTTGAAGAGAAAAGGGTGATGTAGCAAAGTAGAGATAAGTATTTCCCTCAGTTTGAGAACCAAGGTATCAATCCAGTACGAGGTACAAGCAAGTCTCCAATCTATGCACACGGACAAACAATCAAACACTTGCATTGTCGGTGTCAAAACTAGCGGATCTCGGGTAGGGGGTCCCGAACTGTGCGTCTAAGGCGGATGGTAATAGGAGACAGGGGACACGATGTTTACCCAGGTTCGGGCCCTCTCTATGGAGGTAATACCCTACTTCCTGCTTGATTGATATTGATGATATGGGTAGTACAAGAGTAGATCTACCACGAGATCAGAGAGGCTAAACCCTAGAAGCTAGCCTATGGTATGATTGTTGTATATCTCTATCGACTAGCCTGGCCTCGGTTTATATAATGCACCAGAGGCCTAGGATAACAAGAGTCCTAGCCGAATACGCCGGTGGGGAGGAGTCCTTGTCTTGATCGCCAAGTCTTGCGGAATCTTCCTTGTATGCGGCAGCTGTCCGGACTGGCCCATGAGTATCTGACCATGGGGTCCTCGGCCCAATCTAACAGATCGGGAGATGACGTGGTGAGTACCCCCTAGTCCAGGACACCATCAGTAGCCCCCTGAACCGGTCTTCAAGTTTAGGGACGCTCCTTGATTCTTCCGAACCGTTCTTCATCTTCAGTTGTCGGTCTTGAAAACTGGTTCAACAAATCTTCTCATCTTCGATCTTGAGGATCGCCGAAATGCATTCGACGAGTTTACACGTCGGGTATCCGAGGAGCCCCTTTAAGTTTACGGCCTTTATCATGCCTTGTTATTTTTGTGCCACACCTCGGGTTTGAAGTTGTTCCCGGGCGGCAGCGTCCTCTTGCGTCCGAGCTCCAACGCCGGACTGCATTCGAGGTATCTTTTGCAGCCGAGCACCAATGCCGGACTGCTTCCAGTTCTAACGCCGGACTATGTATCCGAGCTCCAACGCGGACGTATCCGAGCTCCAACGCGGACTATGTATCCGAGCTCCAACGCTGGACTATATCCGAGGTGTGGTAAATCACCTTGGTTCAAAGAAGTTTGAAGGAGTTTAACCGAGCTTAATGCCGGAAATGCCCTCTATGGAGCCAGCCACTAGCGCCGAGCTTTATGTGGACTGCTTCGAGGTGGTGCACCACCCGAATGTGGGCGATTTTTGTCAATATTTTGATTGGTGCAATTTATTCTCCGCCGAGATACATAGCCAGTAGCCCTCAAGGTGGGCATCGGTCTAAAACCCGAGATGCACATGAAGGATGACATAAGACCGCTGATCCCGTAGTTCTTTGAGACTCGGGTTGATTTGCAAAATCGGTCCGAGGATCAAGTCCTAGCTCGCAGAATACTTGGGACACAAAAGCGGCGTGCTCAGTCCTCAAGACTCAGGTTGGGTGCGGCCGACCAACCCGAGGATCAAAATCTCCTCGGAGGCAGTATTACTTAAAATTTTCGCATAGGACAGGCAATGCAAGAGCCCCGAGACATCGGGTCGGGTGGCAACACCGCATCGAGGATCGATGTGCCCTTTAATATTTGTAAATAATAAGCCCGAAGCCCAGTAGCCCCCGAGCCTTAATGCGGGCACGGGTGGCCGAATTAAGGATTGATATCCATAGTAAAATCACAAACTATGTGTAATGACTCTATGTATCCAAGTACTTTACGTCATTAATGCTTGGATCCGCATTGTACAAAACTTTGTTGACCGACCATCGGCTTCCACCTCCTCGGCCAATAGCCGAGGAGTGTTTGTCCTACTTTATAAAGCCTTGATGAGGGCAAAGATTTACAAAAAACAAGGCAATCTGGCCATACGGTTTTATAAACAAAGGTACGCAGAGAGATATGTTATATTACTGTTTAACAGAAGAAATGTCTTCCAAACAAAATAGTCCCGCTATCGGTTCCTTTCTTTGGGTTGTCATGCTAAGCATGATCATGAAACCCCAGCTCCAATGTAAGAGCAAAATATCGAGGATTTAGTTTGGGAGGCCAGTTAATAGCCCCCGGTAGTGTTCGGCGACAGTCGAGGTCAAGCCGTAAACACTTCGGCCATTGTTATGAATGGCCCATCGTTTAACACCGTCATCGGATCGCTGACCAGTTTACGCTTATTGTGACAGCCAGTTTTCGGCTTTCTCCTTCGAGGTGCTTAACCATGTGAGCTGGAAGCACAATCGCGATGGTTCTCCTTTGCACACCTAGCGAACAAAGCGGAATGTAGGAGGCAAGCGCAGGAGCCGGGCAACCCAACTATTGACCAAGACACAATTGAAACCGATGCATATATAGCAATATCCGAGAATGTTTTTGCCGAATCTCTAAAGGTGTCCGGCGTTGCACTGCGAGACTTGTGCTGAAAACACACAAATAGTTTAAAAAGTGCCATAAGCTTGGAAAACCAAAAAACATTAGTAAAAACTTGACGTCCGAGCGAGATCAAGTGTTCGGTGCCAATCCGAAAATTGGCCTTAGCAAAATAAGTGCTTCTGTCGTGCTTTAACATGATACATCCTATCTCAAGACTTCAAGCGGGTCAGCCTATGGCTTCAACCTCCTATCCCGAGGGCGGAGTACTTCTCATTAGGCCAGTTTAGCAAACTAAACTCAAGCGGCTTTGAGAGAGAAATTAGGCTCCCCGGCTAGTGACCACACGCTCGTGTCGAAAAAAGGAGTGATAGATAATAATAATAATAATAACAATAATAATAATAATAATAATAATAATAATAATAATAAAACTTTGCAACGACTAAGAAGAAGAACGCTTATCATAAAACGGCTCATATAAATTTAAGAGCCCCCAAGTGACTTGGGTAAAAGAATGATTGCATGTACCGAAGTACTTATATCATATCTATGTTCAACCGAACTTTAAACGCATCTTAACCGACCGTCGGCTTCTCCCTCTTTGGTCAAGGACCGAAAAGTGTTATGTACTCCATCTGTCGAGAATATCGATGGTGTTTCCAATAACCAGGCAATCAGGGCATAAGGCTGTAACAGACAAAGCGCGCTCAAGGAACTTATGCTATATTACTGCGAAGTGTAAGAAGCATCTTCGAAGAAAATAGTACCCCCACCGATACCTTTCTTCGGTGCTCATTGTTATTATGAGACTTGTGCAATAGATCTTTTGTACTCATGAGTTCCGTTGTGTGCCGACCATCATTGAAAACTATAAGAGCGCTAGCTTTTGGCTTCACCCAGTCTGAGGTCCGGCTTGGATGACCCGATCATGACAATCGCAGAGGTGCTCCCTTTACTCCCTAGCCGAACAATCGGGAACGTAGGGTAAACACAGGAGCGAGGCAACCCAGCTTGCAAATCGCTTAAGTCAATATGGTGCATATTGTATGCGTAATACGAACAAGGAACGAAGCCGCATAAGTATAATCATATGCAAGAGGAAAAGCTTCATGAAGGAAGCCCCAAATGAATTGGGTATTTGAATTTATGCGTCACAAACAAAGTTTGGACAAGAAATTTTTACAAGCAACATTTTTCCAAAAAGTATAATGCTTGGTCGGCGAACACAAGTTAGAAATTAAAGCTTTGAGCATGAAAGCGACTTAGCTGGTTAATGTGTTCGGTATTGATGACGCGTCCGAGCTTGATATGGACAAGGTTCCATCCCCAAGACGGTCCCGAGGTGGCGGAGCGGAGAGCTCGACACGCCGAAGTGGTGACATAGAACGGTCAATGCAGACCGCAGAGTGATGCCAAGTCCCGGATCATTTTCCGTGCACAAAAATGGTGCAAACCGGAGATAATAGTAATAATGATAATTAAAAAATCGTTGCATAATAAATAATTTATGCAAAGTGAGTAATAAAAGAAATATGGCTGGCGCCAAAGTCAATGTCGCGCAGGCGTCGGCGTGATGCGGTAAAGGCATGGCAAAGCCTGAATTCACAGTCGGTCCGAGCTCGGATGCGGCGTCATTTGGACTATGTCGAAACCGACCGAACCACCATGTGATTTGTCGTTACGCGGCCACCATTTGATAGACCTGTGTACATATGATGGACAAACCAGAGTAATAATTCCTTGAAAAAAATGAACCCAAACAAGCAAAAAATACCGGGATTAATAGCACCTGGTTTATTTGTTGTAGCAATCCGAAGGAAGGTGATTCCCAAAATTGGGACTCGATCCGCGCACCCATTGCCTGATGGGCGATAAAACGACGGCATGGCAATGCTGGCAAAGGTTGGCTCGCCGAGGCAAAGCCCTCGGTCCAGCTAACGTGACGGAGCTGGTCGGCTAGCGACGCCGAAGTGTCCGGAGTAGGTTGATGAAGAGATGGCGAAGCCCCCGGTCCAGCCGAGATGTCGAAGTAGGTCGGCGTGATGGACACCAGCTTGAAGAAGCAATAGTGCGGCCCTGCCGATGCAGGTCGTGACGTGGTCGATGCCGGCTTGATGAAGCGACCGTGCGGCGATGCCGGTATGCCCGCTCCGTGTAATCCGTGGGGCGGCGATGTCGGTGATGATTTATCCTTCACGATGCCGGACTCTTGTTCGGCTTGCCGAGATGATGATCCGAAGAAGTTGAGCTCGGCTCAACAAAGTGACGACGTGTCTAGCGCAGGTCGGCAGCTGTGGAGCAATATTGCCGGACTGGTTTGACACCAGCATGATATTGAAGATCATGTTCAAAAGATTTTAAAGTTAGTGGGATGTGTTGGGAACAAAACACAATACCCCATACAAAACTTCCTTCAAAAGGATGTCCAAATCCCGTTAAGTAAAAAGGACGAACTCGGGTTGGATTTGTTTTCGCACAGAAAACAGATCCGAAAAGTGATGCACTAATCAGAAGGTTCCCGGAGTTTGGACGGTCGGATCGAGCTGAAATTTTGAGGGGCGGTAGATATAGGAATTCCGCAGTCGATCAACGGTTGGATCTTCCAAAGGAGGTCCGAACTAGAAGCTGGACACCACGCCCTAAACTCATCCAGATTCTCGTCCAGATTTGACAGGGCTCCGGTATATCGTAGATTGTCGGAGATTCCTCCATCGGAACTCGACAAAATTTAGCGTGGCTGTTGTAAACGTAATTCCGCACTATTCCAGTGAAGCAATCGTCAAACCGACACTCGAGGAGGCGGTGACGGCGGATACAAGTTCGCTGTCCAGAAAAACCTCACGGTCGCCCGAGGGCAATGTTGACGATGAGCCCCCGGGCTCCCTGGATGATTCCTCCATGATCTTGATAGAGATCGGAGCTGATGTTGATGAAGGACCTCATCCAAACATGACGATCGGAGATAGGGTGCAGTCCTTGGCCGAACCAAGGTGACCAGTCGAGCTGGTGATGAAGATGTCGAAGTCGCAGTTGATCTGCAGGCGAGCCATCGACCTTTTGCCGAACACACAGCGGAACTCTCAATGAAAGCACCAATGTCGGTGTCAAAACCGGCGGATCTCGGGCAGGGGGTCCCAAACTGTGCGTCTAAGGCGGATGGTAACAGGAGACAGGGGACACGATGTTTACCCAGGTTCGGGCCCTCTCTATGGAGGTAATACCCTACTTCCTGCTTGATTGATATTGATGATATGGGTAGTACAAGAGTAGATCTACCATTAGATCAGAGAGGCTAAACCCTAGAAGCTAGCATATGGTATGATTGTTGTATATCTCTATCGACTAGCCTGGCCTCGGTTTATATAATGCACCAGAGGCCTAGGATAAAAAGAGTCCTAGCCGAATACGCCGGTGGGGGAGGAGTCCTTGTCTTGATCACCAAGTCTTGCGGAATCTTCCTTGTGCGCATAGCTGTCCGGACTGGCCCATGAGTATACGACCATGGGGGTCCTCGGCCCAATCTAACAGATCGGGAGATGACGTGGTGAGTACCCCCTAGTCCAGGACACCGTCATGCACCCAATGCGATAAAGGGGATGTCAATCCCTTCATGGTCACTTGCAAGGACGAGATCTGGTAGAGATAGATATAAAAGATTACTAAAACATAAAACAAAGTAAAAAACAAATAAATTGCAGAAAGGTATTCTTCATTTTTTTGGTTTATAGATCTGAAAATAGATGATGGAAAATAGAACTGGGGGCCATAGGTTTCACTAGAGGCTTCTCTCTTAAAGGAAAACATACGGTGGGTGAACAAATTACTGTCGAGCAATTGATAGAAAAGTGCAAAATTATGACGATATCCAAGGCAATGATTATGAATATAGGTATCACGCACGTGTCAAGTAGACCGAAACGATTCTGCATCTACTACTATTACTCCACACATGGACCGACTCCTGCCTGCATCTAGAGTATTAAGTTCATAAGAATGGAGTAACGCCTTAAGTAAGATGACATGATGTGCAGGGATAAACTCAAGCAATATGATGAAAACCACACCTTTTTACCCTTGATGGCAACAATACAATACGTGCCTCGCTACCTGACGGTGTCCTGGACTAGGGGGTACTCACCACGTCGTCTCCCGATCAGTTGGATTGGGCCGAGGACCCCCATGGCCGTATATTCATGGGCCAGTCCGGACAGTTGCCGCATACAAGGAAGATTCCACAAGACTTGGTGATCAAGACAAGGACTCCTCCCCCACCGGCGTATTCGGCTAGGACTCTTGTTATCCTAGGCCTCTGGTGCATTATATAAACCAGGGACAGGCTAGTCGACAGATATACAATATACAACAATCATACCATAGGCTAGCTTCTAGGGTTTAGCCTCCTTGATCTCGTGGTAGATCCACTCTTGTAACACACATCATCAATATTAATCTAGCGGGACGTAGGGTTTTACCTCCATCAAGAGGGCCCGAACACAGGTAAAACATCGTGTCCCTTGTCTCCTGTTACCATCCGCCTAGACGCACAGTTCGGGACCCCTACCGAGATCCGCCGGTTTGACACCGACATTGGTGCTTTCATTGAGAGTTCCTCGTGTGTCCGGCAAAAGGTCGATGGCTCGCCCGCAGATCAACTACGACTTCGACGTATTCGTCACCAGCTCGACTGGTCACCTTAGTTCGACCATGGACTGCGCCCTATCTCCGATCGTCATGTTTGGATGAGGGCCTTCATCAACATCAGCTCCGATCTCTATCAAGATCATGGAGGAATCATCCAGTGAGCCCGGGAGCTCAACGTCAACAATTCCCTCGGGCGACCGTGCTGTTTTCCTGGACAGCGAACTTGTATCCGCCGTCACCGCCTCCTCGAGCGTCGGTTCGACGATTCCTTCGGTGAAATAGTGCGGAATTGAGTCTACAGCAACCCTGGAAAATTTCGTCGAGTTCCGATGGAGGAATCTCCGGCAATCTCCGATATACCGGAGCCGCATTGAATCTGGACGAGAATCCGGATGAGTTTAGGGCGTGGTGTCCAGCTTCTAGCTCGGACTTCCTTTGGAAGATCCAACCGTTGATCGGCTGCGGAATTCCTGTATCTACCATCCCTCAAAATTTCAGCTCGATCCGACCGTCCAAACTCCGGGAACCTTCCGATTAGTGCATCACTTTTCGTATCTGTTTTCTGCGCGAAAACGAATCCGACCCAAGTTCGTCTTTTTTATGAACGGGATTTCGGACATCCTTTTTGAAGGAAGTTTTGTATGGGGTATTGTGTTTTGTTTCTTAACACATCCCACTAACTTTAAGATCTTTTGAACATGATCTTCAACATCATGCTGGTGTCAAACCAGTCCGGCAATATTGCTCCACGGCCGCCGACCTGCGCTAGACACGTCGTCACTTTGTTGAGCGGGGCTTAACTTCTTCGAATCATCATATTGGCAAGCCGAACAAGAGTCCGGCATCGCGAAGGATAAATCATCACCAAAATCGCCACCCCACGGATTACACGGAGCGGGCATACCGGCATCGCCGCACGGTCGCTTCATCAAGCCGGCATCGACCACGTCACGACCTGCATCGGCAGGGCCGCACTATTGCTTCTTCAAGCTGGTGTCCATCACGCCGACCTACTTTGACATCTCGGCTGGACCGGGGGCTTCGCCATCTCTTCATCAACCTACTCCGGACACTTCGGTGTCACTAGCCGACCAGGCAATGGGTGCGCGGATCAAGTCCCAATTTTGGGAATCACCTTCCTTCGGATTGCTACAACGAATAAACCAGGTGCTGTTAATCCTAGTATTGCTTTTTTGGGTTAATTTTTCCCAAAGAATTATTACTCTGGTTTGTCCATCATATGTACACAGGTCTATCAAATGGTGGCGCGATTATCGACGGTCGCATGATGGTTCGGTCGGTTTACGACATAGTCCGTAACGCGCATCCGAACTTCGGACCGACACAGTGAATCCGTGCTTTGTCACGCCTTTATTACATTATGCCGATGCCCTGCATCGACATTGACTTCGGCGCCAGGCCATATTTCTTTTATTACTCACTTTGCATAAATTATTTATTATGCAACGTTTTTTTTCCTTATTACCATTATCTCTGGTTTGCACTATTTTTTGTGCACAGGAAAATGATCCAGCCGGACTATATCCTTTGACGTCACCTCGGCTGGACGGGGAGCTTCGTCAACACTTCATTACCCCATGCCAGGGACTTCGGCATCACTCTACCGTCCTGCATTGACCGCGCTATGTCACCACTCCGGAGTGCCGAGCTCTTTGCTCCGCCACCTCGGGACCGGCTTGGGGGATGGAATCTTGTCCCGCATCAAGCTCGGACCGCATCATCAATACCAAACACATTAACCAACTAAGCTGCCTTCATGCTCAAAGTTTTAAATTTCTAACTTGTGTTCGGTTCGACCAAGCATTATACTTTTTTGGAAAAAAGTTGCTTGTAAAAATTTTCCTTGTCGAAACTTTGTTCGCACACACTTGACGCGCTACCCACGCTCATTATACCTGGGGGCTTCTTTAACAGAAGCTTATTAATTCGGGCTTTATGCCCAACACATGTGTTACACTTCCGCATGTACCTTTTATTCACCATTATATGCATCGATATGACTTAAGTTTTGGCCAAGCTGGGTTGCTGGCTCTGTGCTTACCCCTCGTTCCCGATTGTTCGGCTAGGTGGTAAAGGAAGCACCTCTGCGATTATTCTTGCGGGTCGGCGGATGTGTACCTCAGACTGGGTGAAGCCGAAAGCTAGCGTTCTTAAGGGAATACTCGGTCGGTGAACTAAAAGATGATTTCTTACCTATTTATTTACCTGCCCCCATATGTTTTTCTGCTCTTTTCGCAGTCCGGACATGCACTTTAGGGCATGCCTCCCAGGGAAAGGAACCCCTAACGGAACTATTCTCCCTGGAAGATGTTTCTTACTAACCATGTAATATAACATAACTAGTTGGGCACTTGTCTGATAAAGCACTAATGACCCCTACGCCTGGTCTCCACGCATGCCCCGGTTTTTATAACCACAAGGGTATTCGGACACACTCCCGACTATTGGGTCCAGAGGTTGAAGCGAAAAGGTCCGCTATGACAAACGATCTACAATCCGGCTAGAAGGCATTCTACATGTCACCTTACATTATATAGTCAACTTTTACCCAAGTCACTTGGGGGCTCTTATGTTTATTCGAGCCGTTTCATAATAAGTGTTTTTCTTCTTATTCGTTGCAGAGTTAAAGCACGCGCGAAGCACTTCCTTTTTTCTAAAGTCAATTTTAGGATTGGCACGAACACTTGATCTTGTTCGGACGTCATGTTTTTTGGCGTTTTTTGGTTTTCAAGCTTTTGGCACTCTTAACTATTTGTGTGTGTTCAGCACAAGTCTCATGAGGCAACGCGGACACCTTTAGAGATTCGGCAAAACATTCTCGGATATCGCTATATATGCATCAGTTTCAATTGTGTCTTGGTCAATAGTTGGGTTGCCCGGCTCCCGCTTGCCTCCTATGTTCCGCTTTGTTCGCTAGGTGTGCAAAGGAGAACCATCTGCGATTGTGCTTCCAGCTCACATGGTCAAGCACCTCGATGGAGAAAGCCGAAAACTGACTGTCACAGTAGGTGTAAACTGGTCAGCGATCCGATGACTATATTAAATGAAGGGCCATTCATAAAATTGGCCCAAGTGTTTCCGGCTTGACCTCGACTGTCGTCGAACACTACCGGGGGCTAGTAACTGGCCTCCCAAACTAAATCCTCAATATTTTGCTCTTACATTGGAGCTGAGGTTTCAAGATCATGCTTAGCATGAAAACCAAAGAAAGGAACCGATAGCGGGACTATTTTCTTTGGAAGACATTTCTTCTATTAAACAGTAATATAACATGTCTTTCCGCGTACCTTTGTTTATAAAACCATATGGCCAGATTGCCTTGTTTGTTGTAAATCTTTGCCCTCATAAAGGCTTTATAAAGTAGGACAAACACTCCTCGGCTATTGGCCGAGGAGGTGGAAGCTGATGGTCGGTCAACAAAGTTTTGTACAATGCGGATCCGAGCATTCATGACATAAAGTACTTAGATACATTGAGTCATTACACGTAATTTGTGATTTTACTATGGATATCGATCCTTAATTCGGCCACCCGTGCCCGCATTAAGGCTCGGGGGCTACTAGGCTTCGGGCTTATTATTTACAAATATTAAAGGGCACATTGATCCCTCGATGCGGTGTTGCCACCGACCGGTGTCTCGGGGGCTCTTGCATTGCTGTTCTATGCGAAAATTTGAAGTGCAATCAGTTTCAGGAGATTTTGATCCTCGGGTTGGTCGGCCGCACCCAACCCGAGTCTCGAGGATCGAGCACGCCGCTTTTGTGTCCGAAGTATTCTGCGAGCTAGGACTTGATCCTCGGGCCGATTTTGCAAATCAACTTTGAGTCTCGGTGACTCTGGGGATCAGCGGTCTTCGTCATCCTTCGTGAATCTCGGGTTTTAGACCGATACCCACCTTGAGGGCTACTGGCTATGTATCTCGGCAGAGAATAAATTGCACCAATCAGAAATATTGACAAAAATCGGCCCACATTAGGGTTGTGCACCACCTCGAAGCAGTCCGGCATAAAGCTCAGACGCTAGTGGCTGGCTCCATAGAGGGCAATTCCGGCATTAAGCTCGGCTAAACTTCTTCAAACTTCTTTGAACCAAGCTGATTTACGACACCTCGGATACAGTCCGGCGTTGGAGCTCGGATACCGTCCGGCGTTGGAGCTCGGATACATAGTCCGGCGTTGGAGCTCGGATACATAGTCCGGCGATAGAGCTGGGAAGCAGTCCGGCGTTGGTGCTCGGCTGCAAAAGATACCTCGAATGTCGTCCGCCGTTAGAGCTCGGACGCAAGAGGACACTGCCTCCCGGGAACAACTTCAAACCCAAGGTGTGCCATAAAAATAACAAGGCATTGATAAAGGCCGGAAACTTAAAGGGGCTCCTCAGATACCCGACGTATAAACTCGCCGAATGCATTTCGGCGATCCTCAAGATCGAAGATGAGAAGATTTGTTGAACCAGTTTTCAAGACCGCAACCAAGATGAAGAACAGTTCGGAAGAATCGAGGCGTCCCTAACTTGAAGACCGGTTCGGGGGCTCTCGACGGTGTCCTGGACTAGGGGGTACTCACCACGTCGTCTCCCGATCAGTTGGATTGGGCCGAGGACCCCCATGGCCGTATATTCATGGGCCAGTCCGGACAGGTGCCGCATACAAGGAAGATTCCACAAGACTTGGTGATCAAGACAAGGACTCCTCCCCCACCGGCGTATTCGGCTAGGACTCTTGTTATCCTAGGCCTCTGGTGCATTATATATGTAACGCCCTCGATGCGGCTATATCTCCCACGTGTCGAGGCACGACTTAGAGGCATAACCGCATTGAAAGCAATGTCGCAAGTGAGGTAATCTTCACACAACCCATGTAATACATAAGGGAAAAAGATACATAGTTGGCTTACAGTCGCCACTTCACACAGTACATAAATAAACATCCATCATTCAGAGTACACTCAAGGTCCGACTACGGAACCAAAATAAAAGAAGATACCCCAAATGCTACACAGATCCCGATCGTCCCAACTGGGCACCACTACGATCATCGGGAAAAGACACATAGTAACGACCACGTTCCTCGTCGAACTCCCACTTGAGCTCGGTTCGCCACCTGCACCGCATCATCGGAACCTGCAACTGTTTTGAAGAATCTGTGAGTCACGGGACTCAGCAATCTCACACCCGCGAGATCAAGACTATTTAAGCTTATAGGAAGGACAGGGTTGTAAGGTGGAGCTGCAGCAAGCGACTAGCATATATGGTGGCTATTTCGCAAAAGAGAGCGAGAAGAGAAACAAAGCACGGTCGTGAAACTAGTAGCGATCAAGAAGTGATCCTGAACTACTTACGTCCGACATAACTCCAACACGTGTTCACTTCCGGACTCCGCCGAGAAGAGACCGCCACGGTTACACACGCGTTGAGTTGTATTTTATTTGAGGTCAACTTCGGTTTTCTACAACCGGACATTAACAAATTCCCATCTCGCCTCATAACCGCGGGCACGGCTTTGAAAGATATTACCCGAGGGGTGTCCCAACTTAGCCCATTATAAGCTCTCACGGTCAACGAAGGATATTCTTCTACGGGAAGATCCGATCAATCTCGGAATCCCGGACTACAAGACATTTCGACAAAGAATAAAACAAGACCAGCAAAGCCGCCCGATTGCCGACAAATCCCGATAGGAGCTGCACATATCTCGTCCTCGTGGCACATCCGGATAAGTCAAGCTACGAGTAAAACCAAGCCTCGAGTTTCCTGTGGTGGCCCCAAGAGGTTGCTCGGTTCGGGCCAGCACTCAAGGAGCACTGGTCCGGGGTAAAATAAAGATGACCCTCGGGCTCGCGAAAACCGGGGAAAAAGGCTTAGGTGGCAAATGGTAAAACCAAAGTTGGGCCTTCTTTGGACGAGTCTTATTCAAAGCGAACTGTCAAGGGGGTCCCATAAATCACCCAACCGTGTAAGGAACGCGAAATCAAGGAACATAACACCGGTATGACGGAAACTAGGGTGGCAAGAGTGGAACAAAACACCAGGCATAAGGCCGAGCCTTCCACCCTTTACCAAGTATATAGATGTATTAATTATAGCAGATATATATATATATTGTGATATCCCCAACAAGTAAACATGTTCCAACAAGGAACAACATCTCCATGTTCCAACAAGGAACAAACTTCCGCTTCACCTGCAACTAGCAACGCTATAAGAGGGGCTGAGCAAAGCGGTAACATAGCCAATCAACGGTTTGCTAGGAAAGGATG
The DNA here is from genome assembly GCA_021605205.1 of Aegilops longissima. Lineage (NCBI taxonomy): Eukaryota > Viridiplantae > Streptophyta > Magnoliopsida > Poales > Poaceae > Aegilops > Aegilops longissima. The sequence continues at coordinate 528,070,420 of CM038679.1, forward strand.
GTTAGGGGCTGACATGGCAATATGGGTGGCATGATATAGCAAGTGGTAGGCATCGCAGCATAGGCATAGCAAAAGAGCGAGCAACTAGCATAGCAAAGATAGAAGTGATTTCGAGGGTATGGTCATCTTGCCTGCAATGTTCTTAGAGTTGTCGAAAGCTTGATCCTCGTAAGCGTTCTCAACAGGTTCCTCGCTCACGCACTCGCCTCCGGCTCTACCCAAAGCAAGAACACAAGCAAAGGAACCACAATAAATCACGGTGCAATGCACAATCAACATGATGCAAAACATGGCATGATATGCGGAAGTGATATGCAATGCGTATATGCGCCCGGAAGGAAAATGAGGAACCAGGCATCAACTTGGCAAACCAAGTATGCCACTGAAAGATGAGATGATTTGGTTGAAATCGATATAAAGATCACCGGAATCGGATGCACGGTTTGCAAATGACAAGCAAAACAAGAATGGCACAAATCTGCCATTAACAGCATGATGCCACTTAGCAAGCAACAAGAAATTAAGCTACTGCACCCAAACGTACCAACAAAGTATATGGCAGTGATCTACACAAGATTCTTGACAAAAGATGAACACTGAGCTACGGCTAAATCACATCATAATAGGTTCAAACAAGCATGGCAAAAGTGCACAAAATATCACGCTGGACATGGCAAAAACAGCATCAGGTTGCAATATTCAGAGCAAGAAAACTACATGCTACAGGAACTTAAAATAGCAAAACAAGGCATGGCATGAATCTACTCAAAGCATAGACCAAAAGTCCCTTACTGACCATAACCAAAAAGGATCAGAAAATATAGTAACGCCCATGTCAATATTGAAAGTTTCGTTAACAGATTCAGCAACATGGCATGTCAAAAACTGATAACAAGTAGGCATGTTAACAAGCTCAATGCACTCACTACAGAGCCTTATATGATAAACTAAGCATACATACATCAAGAAGACATGGCATAGAAGACATACATGGCAAGAACAATAACATAGCATACATGGATCGACCACAACAACCTTGGCAAAATTGAATAACATGTAAACAATCTGCCAGGAAACATTTGATAGCAAAAGTAGAGCTTGATTGACTCAAGCTATGGCACTCCATAATTGCAAACAAAGGCATGGATGGATAGAGCAAGACATGTAGAACAAAACATCATTACTTAAGTATCTCAAAATATGCATGGATCTCTTGGTAGCATCAAGTTAACATGGCATCAAAATAACAGCTAAACAGGGCTGAAAACAGCAACATCAGGACACCTACTTTGCATGCTTGTGCTAGTCACCACATAGATCACAAAAATACATGGCATACACCCCTGGAAAGATGGCATGGCATATTACAAAACACATGTAGGACTCAAATTCATAGGGTGCACACATCAATCATAGCAAAAATAACAAAAGTGCAAGTTCTGTTAAGAAACAGAAACTAACATCACATAGCACTCTTCTAACAGCATTTCGGGCATCAAGATGAGCTCAAATGAAAATGAAGCAATGAGATGAAATGATCTACTCTTCGAGACGAACATTTTGACATATTACACGTGCAAAACGGAGCTACAGATGCAGAGTTATGACGCGATGAAAATGCAACAAAAATGCAACAATTTCGGGGACTTAGTGAAAAAAACAGAGGGGGGAGGAAAATCAACCGGGACGAGGTGGTGCGGGATGGCGAGATCCGGGACGGAGACGATGTTTGGTTGGACTCCCGGTGGATCTGGTCCACTTTTCCAGATCCGGCCGGAGAGGGCTCCGGCGAACTCCGGCGGTGCTCCGGCGACGACGTGGAGGCGCGGGACGCGGGCGCAGTGGAGGAGGAGGCAGCGCGCGCGAGGGGTGCCGAACCGAGGCGGCGAGGCAGCATGGCCGAGACCGCGGGAAGAGGCGCGGCCGGCGAGCTCCCCGCGAAGCTCATGGGGCATGCGGCGAGGAGGAAGGCGCGGCGGCGAGGCGGCCGGGCGGAGCCGGCCGAGCGGCGGGCGCCGGGCGCGGCCGCGGCCGACGAGGGCGGCGCAGGCGGCCGGGCGAGGGACCAGCGGCGGTGGAGCGCGCGGCGCGGCGGGCAGCGCCAAGGCGCGGCGGGCAGCGGGAACCGGCGAACGGGCGGCGGCGGCTAGGGCCATGGGCGCGCGGCGGGCGCGGTCAGACTTCTGTGAGGCCCGCTGATGGGCTCGGCGGGCCGCGGCCGCGGGGACGACGGCGGTGGACAGGTGGCGCGCTCCGATAGGCTGCGGGCGGCGGCACAACTTCGTCCGGGAGGAAACGGACATGTCCGGCGTGGTGGGAGGAGATGGACTAGGTTTGGACTGCGGAAATTTCGGGGGAGGCCACATATTTATAGGTAGAGGGAGCTAGGAGAGTCCAAATGAGGTGTGGTTTTCGGCCACACGATCGTGATCGAACGACCGAGAGCATGGAGAGGAGTTTGCTGGGTTTTGGGCCACTTTGAAAGGGGTGTTGGGCTGCAATACAAAAGAGGCTTTCACGGTTACCCGGTTAACCGTTGGAGTATCAAACGACCTCCAAATGATCCGAAACTTGACAGGCGGTCTACCGGTGCTATACCAAGGCCGCTTGACAAACCTCGGTCCATTCCGTGAACGTTTAACACCCGCAGCATTTAAAAGAGGTAAAAGGGGCGCCGGAGACATAGGAGTGCCGGATTGCAAAATGGACAACGGGGAAAATGCTCGGATGCATGAGACGAACACATATGCAAAATGAAATGCACATGATGACATGATATAAAATGCAGATGATGACATGGCAAAGAGAGACACACAAGCACATGACATGGCAATGACGGCGAATAACTGGCAGACACCTGGCGCATCGAATCCGGGGCGTTACAATATAAACCAGGGCCAGGCTAGTCGACAGATATACAATATACAACAATCATACCATAGGCTAGCTTCTAGGGTTTAGCCTCCTTGATCTCGTGGTAGATCCACTCTTGTAACACACATCATCAATATTAATCTAGCAGGACATAGGGTTTTACCTCCATCAAGAGGGCCCGAACCTGGGTAAAACATCGTGTCCCTTGTCTCCTGTTACCATCCGCCTAGACGCACAGTTCGGGACCCCCTACCCGAGATCCGCCGGTTTTGACACCGATACTACCCCTACTTTGTCACTGGGTGAGGACACCGCAAGATTGAACCCAAAACTAAGCACCTCTCCCGTTGCAAGAAGAACCAATCTAGTTGGCCAAACCAAACCGATAATTTGAAGAGAAATACAAAGATATTTAATCATGCATAAAAGAGTTCAGAAAAGACTCAAATAATATTCATAGATAATCTGATGATAAATCCACAATTCATCGGATCTCGCCAAACACACCGAAAAAGAATATTACATCGGATAGAACTCCAAGAACATCGAGGAGAACATTGTATTGAAGATCAAAGAGAGAGAAGAAGCCATCTAGCTTCTAGCTATGGGCCCGTAGGTCTGTGGTAACTACTCACGCTTCATTAGAAGGGCAATAGGGTTGTTGTAGAAGCCCTCTGGGATCGAATCCCCCTCCGGCAGGGTGCCGGTAAAGGCCCCAAGATGGGATCTCACTGGAACATAGGCTTGCGGTGGCGGAAAAGTATTTTGGTGGACGCTTCTAGTGGTTTGGGAATATTTAGGAATTTATAGATCAAGAATTAGGGTTAGGAGACCTCCAAGGGGCCCACATGCCCTCAGCCCCCCCCCCCGGGGCGCGCCTAGCAGGCTTGTGGCATCCTCGGGACTCCTCCAGCCCCCTCTCCAAGTCTTCTAGTCCAAGACAATCATCGCAAAAGTTTTATTCCATTTGGACTCTATTTGATATTCCTTTTCTACAAAACTCAAAAACAAAGAAAAAATAGAAATTGGCACTAGGCTCTAGGTTAATAGGTCAGTCCCAAAAATAATATAAAATTGCATATTAATGCATATAAAACATCCAAAACAGATAATATAATATCATGGAACAATCAAAAATTATAGATACGTTGGAGACGTATCAGTACACTATAAAATCACCACCTGCGCAAGCGCGAGCAAGGGTGGAGGTACTGGCTTAACCGTGTGCGATGCTGGTGTACTGTAAAATCACCACGACTGTGCAAACTCAAGGCGGGTAGTTTATTTAGGATGAATTCCACGTCTGCATTTGAAAATTAGGACGAACCGTGTGAGATAGACCAGCTAGCTAGAAATCTAAAAACAAATTACCCGCTTTTCCTTATTATCATACACGCATATTTTTTTTGGACCGTGTGCGATCTTGGTTGCTCCCGCCCCGCTTAAATTCCTTTACCCAAATTTTAGTAGCCGCGGTATTTCAACCGTCGCCCCCACTCCTCCACCACCGACCTTACAATAAAATTCCAATAGCCGAGGCATTTGACCATCGCCCTCCCTCGTCCACCACCATCTTCACCCACCATTACTAAAATTTTCAGCAGCCGTGGCGATCCTCAAGTACCACCCCCTCCATAGTCCCCCCGCCGAACCCTAGCTCACCGTCGCCGCCGCCAACCCCTATCGGTCTGCCCGTGCCTCCTAGCTTAGATAATAAAGTTTAGGTTGCCTAGCGATTCACGTACCGTCGCCCCCCTGAGTTTTTGATGAGGCCTGTGGTGTCCCTCCCCGCCAGATCCACATCCCCTACTCTAGAGAGGCGCAGCCTAAGCCCGACCACGTATCCTGGGGAGCCTGACAAGCATACGGCCAAAAAGAGGTTTATCATGGCCTCTCTAGCGGATGTTGGCGAGGTGTTCGCCGTTCATATCGACCTGTCGATCCCAGAGCAACACCTCGCTCTGAAAGCCGGTGAGGATGTTGATTATGTTGCCATGCCAAAGGCTTCACATCAGCGGGCTCGCGTATTACTGTATCTTGGGAAAGCTGGCTATGACATCAATCTAGTCGACAGCGATGGCTTCACGCGAGCCATGTCACAGGTTAAGTGGTCCATACCCAACCCCTCTGGTTCAACCGCCATCGATCTCTTTGAATGCCCTGCCGCTGATCTCATCCGCCATGCGGTCAAGGATTTGCTATCCTTGTACGCCATCGAGCTAGTTTTGTCATTTCGAAAGGACACATTCTACGACGGCACCTTGGGATCCTTAATTGCCAAGTCAGATCTCATCGACCACGACCATTAGGAGGGCACCCACAAAGGGTCTTCCTGATGGGAAACGTAGCATGCAATTAGAAAAAATGCCTACGCTCACGCAAAATCTATCTAGGAGATGCATAGCAATGATAGGGGGAGAGTGTGTCCACGTACCCTCGTAAACCGAAAGCGGAAGCGTTAGTATAACGCGGTTGATGTAGTCGAACATCTTCGCGATCCAACCGATCAAGTACCGAACGTATGGCACCTCCGAGTTCAGCACACGTTCAGCTCGATGATGTCCCTTGAACTCTTGATCCAGCAAAGTGTCAATGGAGAGTTTCGTCAGCACGACGGCGTGGTGACGGTGATGGTGATGTGATCCATGCACGGCTTTGCCTAAGCACTACAACAATATGACAGTAGGAGTAAACGGTGGAGGGGGGCACCGCACACAGCTAAGAAACAATTGATGTCCATTGGGGTGCCCCTTGCCCCCGTATATAAAGGAGGAGAGGGGAGGAGGCCGGCCCTAGGGGGCGCGCCATGTGGGGGGAAACCCACTAGGACTCCTAGTCCTAGTCGCCCCCCTTCCTTCTTTTGGAGGGGGAAAGGGGGAAGGGGAGGGAGAAGGAAAGGGGAGCCGCGCCCCCTCCCCTTGTCCAATTCGGACTGCCCATGGGGGGGTGCGCGCCACCCCTTGTGGGTTGCCCTCTCTCTCCCCTTATGGCCCATGTGGCCCATTACTTTCCCCGGGGGGTTCCAGTAACCCCTCGGTACACCGATAAATATCCGAAGCACTCTGAAACCATTCCGGTGTCTGAATACTATCGACCAATATATCAATCTTTACCTCTTGACCATTTCGAGACTCCTCGTCATTGCTACCTCTTGAGCACTGCGTTGGTTTCCCTTGAAGAGGAAAGGGTGATGCAGCAAAGTAGCGTAAATATTTCCCTCAGTTTTTGAGAACCAAGGTATCAATCCAGTAGGAGACTTCACGCAAGTCGCCTCATACCTACACAAACAAATAAGAACCTTGCAATCAACGCGATAAAGGGGTTGTCAATCCCTTCACGACCACTTGCAAAAGTAAGATCTGATAGAGATAACAAGATAAATATTTTTTGGTATTTTTTATGATATAGATTGGAAAGTAAAGATTGCAAAATAAAATAGATTGGAAACTTATAAGATGGAAAATAGACCCGGGGGCCATAGGTTTCACTAGTGGCTTCTCTCAAGATAGCATAAGTATTACGGTGGGTGAACAAATTACTGTCGAGCAATTGATAGAAAAGTGCACAGTTATGAGAATATCTAAGCATGATCATGTATATAGGCATCACGTCTGTGACAAGTAGACCGAGACGATTCTGCATCTACTACTATTACTCCACACATCGACCGCTATCCAGCATGCATCTAGAGTATTAAGTTCATAAGAACAGAGTAACGCATTAGGCAAGATGACATGATGTAGAGGGATAAACTCAAGCAATATGATATAAATCCCATCCTTTTATCCTCGATGGCAACAATACAATACGTGCCTTGCTGCCCCTGCTGTCACTGGGAAGGACACCGCAAGATTGAACCCAAAGCTAAGCACTTCTCCCATTGCAAGAAAGATCAATCTAGTAGGCCAAACCAAACTGGTAATTCGAAGAGACTTGCAAAGATAACAAATCATACATAAAAGAATTCAGAGGAGATTCAAATATTGTTCATAGATAATCTTGATCATAAACCCACAATTCATCGGATCTCGACAAACACACCGCAAAAAGAATTACATCGAATAGATCTCCAAGAGAATCGAGGAGAACTTTGTATGAGGATCCAAAGAGAGAGAAGAAGCCATCTAGCTAATAACTATGGACCCGAAGGTCTGTGGTAAACTACTCACACATCATCGGAAAGGCTATGGTGTTGATGTAGAAGCCCTCCGTGATTGATTCCCCCTCCGGCAGAGCACCGGAAAAGGCCCCAAGATGGAATCTCACGGGTACAGAAGGTTGCGGCAATGGAAATAGGGTTTCATGGTGCTCCTGAATGTTTTTGGGGTATATGAGTATATATAGGAGGAAAAAGTAGGTCGGTGGAGCTGCGAGGGGCCCACGAGGGTGGGGGCGCGCCCAGGGGGGCAGGCGCGCCTCCCTGCCTCATGGCCTCCTCGCATCTTTCTTCATGTCCACTCCAAGTCCCCTAGATCACATTTGTTCCAAAAATAACTCTCCCGAAGGTTTCATTCCATTTGGATTCCGTTTGATATTCCTTTTTCATGAAACTTTGAAATAGGCAAAAAACAACAATTTGCAATTGGGCCTTGGTTAATAGGTTAGTCCCAAAATAATATAAAAGTGCTTATTAAAGCCCATTAAACATCCAAAACAGATAATATAATAGCATGGAACAATCAAAAATTATAGATACGTTGGAGACGTATCAAGCATCCCCAAGCTTAATTCCTGCTCATCCTCGAGTAGGTAAATGATAAAAACAGAATTTTTGATGTGGAATGCTACCTAGCATATTTCTCAATGTAATTTTAGTGAAATTTGAGGAGAGAAGAGTCAAAACTTCTACGTCAGGAGACCTCACCAGAGCGACGAAGGGACTGGGGAGTAAAAAGAATCCTACTCTCCGATATATATAATCCTAAGACTCAAAACATTTTCCGTTCTAGACTCAACAACGCCCAACAAACAATCAAGTAGGGGCTCCTAAGTCGGGAAGGCTCGATACCAACTTGTAGCGCCCGATGCGGCTATATCTCCCACGGTCGGGCACTAATTAGAGGCATAACCGCATTGAAAGCAATGTCGCAAGTGAGGTAATCTTCACACAATCCATGTAATACATAAGGGAAAGAGATACATAGTTGGCTTACAATACGCCACTTCACACAAGACATAAATAAACATCCATCATTGAGTACACTCAAGGTCCGACTACGGAACCAAAATAAAAGAAGATACCCCAAATGCTACACAGATCCCCGATCGTCCCAACTGGCTCCACTCATCGATCATCGGGAAAAGACACATAGTAACGACCACGCCTCATCGAACTCCCACTTGAGCTCGGTTGCGCCACCTGACCGCATCGTCGGCACCTGCAACTGTTTTGGTAGAATTTGTGAGTCACGGGACTCAGCAATCTCACACCCGCGAGATCAAGACTATTTAAGCTTATAGGAAGGACAGAGTTGTAAGGTGGAGCTGCAGCAGCGACTAGCATATATGGTGGCTACATTCGCAAAGGAGAGCGAGAAGAGAAGCAAAGCACGGTCGTGAAGCTAGTAGCGATCAAGAAGTGATCTGAACTACTTACGCCAAACATTACTCCAACACGTGTTCACTTCCGGACTCCGCCGAGAAGAGACCATCACGGTTACACACGCGTTGATGTGTATTTTATTTGAGGTCAACTTCGGTTTTCTACAACCGACATTAACAAATTCCCATCTGCCTCATAACCGCGGGCACGGCTTTCAAAGATATTACCCGCAGGGTGTCCCAACTTAGCCCATTATAAGCTCTCACGGTCAACGAAGGATATTCCTTCTACTGGGAAGACCCGATCAATCTCGAATCCGGACTACAAGACATTTCGACAAAGAATAAAACAAGACCAGCAAAGCCGCCCGATTGTGCCGACAAATCCCGATAGGAGCTGCACATATCTCGTTCTCGTGGCACATCCGGATAAGTCAAGCTACGAGTAAAACCAAGCCTCGAGTTTCCCGTGGTGGCCCAGCAGTTGCTCGGTTCGGCCAGCACTCAAGGAGCACCGTCCGGGGTTAAAATAAAGATGACCCTCGGGCTCGTGAAAACCCGGGGAAAAAGGCTTAGGTGGCAAATGGTAAAACCAATGTTGGGCCTTCTTGGACGAGTCTTATTCAAAGCGAACTGTCAAGGGGTCCCATAAATCACCCAACCGTAAGGAACGCGAAATCAAGGAACATAACACCGTATGACGGAATCTAGGGTGGCAAGAGTGGAACAAAACACTGCATAAGGCCGAGCCTTCCACCCTTTACCAAGTATATAGATGCATTAATTATAGCAGATATATATTGTGATATCCCCAACAAGTAAACATGTTCCAACAAGGAACAACATCTCCATGTTCCAACAAGGAACAAACTTCACTTCACCGCAACTAGCAACGCTATAAGAGGGCTGAGCAAAGCGGTAACATAGCCAATCAACGGTTTGCTAGGAAAGGATGGTTAGGGCTGACATGGCAATATGGGTGGCATGATAAGCAAGTGATAGGCATCGCAGCATAGGCATAGCAAAGAGCGAGCAACTAGCATAGCAAAGATAGAAGTGATTTCGAGGGTATGGTCATCTTGCTCGCAATGTTCTCGAGTTGTCGAAAGCTTGATCCTCGAAGCGTTCTCAACAGGTTCCTCGTCAGCGCACTCGCCTCCGGCTCTACCCAAAGCAAGAACACAAACAAAGGAACCACAATAAATCACGGTGCAATGCACAAGCAACATGATGCAAAACATGGCATGATATGCGAGATGTGATATGCAATGCGATGCGCGCTCGGAAGGAAAATGATGAACCAGGCATCAACTTGGCAAACCAAGTATGCCGCTGAAAGATGAGATGATTTCGTTGAAATCGATATAAAGATCACCGAATCGGATGCACGGTTTGCAAATGACAAGCAAAACAAGAATGGCACAAATCTGCCATTAACAAAGATGATACCACTTAGCAAGCAACAAGAAATTAAGCTACTGCACCCAAACGTATCAACAAAGCATATGGAAGTGATCTACTCAAGATGCTTGACAAAAGATGAACACTGAGCTACGGTTAAATCACATCATAACAGGTTCAAGCAAGCATGGCAAAAGTGCTAAAAATATCAGGCTGGACATGGCAAAAACAGCATCAGGTAGCAATGTTCAGAGCAAGAAAACAACATGCTACAGGAACTTATAATAGCAAAACAAGGCATGGCATGAATATACTCAAAGCATAGAACAAAAGTCCCTTACTGACCATAAGCCAAAAAGGATCAGAAAATATAGTAACACCCATGTCAATATCGCAAGTTTCGTTAACAGATTCAGCAACATGGCATGTCAAAAACAGATAACAAGTAGGCATGTTTGAGAGCTCAAAGCACTCACTACAGAGCCTTATATGAAAAACTAAGCATACATACATCAAGAAGACATGGCATAGAAAACATACATGGTAAGAACAACATCATAGCATACATGGATCAACCACAACAACCTTGGCAAAATTGAATAACATGTAAACAATCTGCCAGGAAACATTTTGTAGCAAAAGTAGAGCTCGATTGACTCAAGCTATGGTACTCCATAATTGCAAACTAAGGCATGGATGGATATAGCATAACCATATGTTCAAAACATCCTTACTGAAGTATCTCAAAATATGCATAGATCTCTCGGTAGCATCAAGTTAACATGGCATCAAAATATCAGCAAAACAGAGCTGAAATCAGCAACATCAGGAAGCCTACTTTGCATGCTTGTGCTAGTAACCACATAGATCACAAAAATACATGGCATACACCCCTGGAACGATGGCATGGCATATTACAAAACACATGTAGGACTCAAACTCATAGGGTCCACACATCAATCATGGCAAAAATAACAAAAGTGCAAGTTCTGTTAAGAAACAGAAACTAACATCACATAGCCCTCTTCTAACAGCATTTCGGGCATCAATATGAGCTCAAATGAAAATGATGCTATGAGATGAAATGATCTATTCTTCGAGGCGAACATTTTGACATATTACACGCACGGAACGGAGCTACAGACGCAAAGTTATAATGCGTTCAAAATGCCACAAAATAATCACCGGATGAAAAAATCTTAGACGAATTTAGGGGGAGAAGTCAACCCAACGGGATCTGAGATCCGGCCCGATCGGGTCTCGATCGGCCGCGCTGCCGGAGTTTCGCCTGGGCGAGAAGGAGGAGGAGAGGACGAGGCGGGCCGGCCGGAGGAGGAGGGCGGGCGGCGGCGACGGGTGGGCGGGCGATGGCGCCGGGCGGCGAAGTCCGGTGGCTGGCGGCGGCGCTGGCGGCAGCAGCGTGGCTGCCGGTGCGGCGGCGGCGGCCAGCGGGAGAGGCGGCAGAGCGGGTCGGGCCCGGGCTGGGAGGAGATGGGCTCGGGGCCCGATCCGGCTCGCTGGCCGGGCGGGCGCTGGCGGCGGCGGTGGCCACGTGGCGCGTGGAGATTGGGCGCGGGGGCGGCGGCGCTGACGGGCGGACGTGTCCGTACGTCGGAGTTTTGTCCGGTGGTGCGGGGATGAGGATGGCTAGGGTTTGGACCCGGATTTGGACGGGAGAGGTGTTTAAATAGGCATAGAGGGAGCTAGGAGAATCCAAATGAGGTGTAGTTTTCGCCCACACGATCGTGATCGAACGACGGAGAGCATGGAAGTGACTTAGATGGGTTATTGGGCTGTTTTGAAGGGGTGTTGGGCTGCAACTTAAAAGAGGCCTTTGCGAGAGTGCGGTTAACCGTTGGAGTACCAAACGAGCTCCAAATGACCCGAAACTTGACCGGTGGTCTACCGGTGGTATACCAAGGCCACTTGACAAACCTCGGTCCATTCCGAGAAGGTTTAGTACCCGCACACGGAAAAACGTAAAAGGGGACGCCGGGGAACATAGGAGTGCCGGATTGCAAAACGGACAACGGGAAAAATGCTCGGAATCATGAGACGAACACGTATGCAAATGAGATGCACTTGATGACATGATATGGAAATGCATGACAAGGACAAAATGCAAAAAGAAGAAAAACCCAACCACGGAGGGAATATCATATCACAATGCCGAAAATGGCAAGAGTTGGAGTTACAATTATGGAAAGTTACTTCCGGGGTGTTACAACACTCCACCACTACAAGAGGATCTCGTCCCGAGATCTAGGACTGAAAGAACTCCGGATATTCGAACGGAGGTGATCCTCGCGCCCTGTGTGGCTTCTCGGTCGGAATGGTGTGACCACTTCACTTTCAGGAATTTGATTGACTTGTTGCGAGTCTTGCGCTCGGTTTCTTCAAGAATAGCAACGGGTGCTCATGATAAGAGAGATCTTCTTGAAGGTCAATCTCTTGAAGTTGATAGTGCGTTCAGAGTCTTGAAGCACTTGCGAAGCTGTGACACGTGAAACACATCATGCACGCTCGCGAAGTTGGACGGAAGCTCGTTGATAGGCGAGATCGCCTCTTTTGCCAATGATCTTGAAAGGACCACGATCTACGGGCAAGCTTCCCTTTGATACCGGGCGATGAGTACCTTTCATTGAGAGACGCGAGGTAGACATGGTCTCCGATTTCAAAAGCCACATCACGGTGCTTATCATCATAATAGCTTTTCCGGGCGCGATTGCGCGGCTTTGAGATTCTCACGAATGACTTTGCACATTTCTTCCGCTTCGTGATCAAGTCATTGCCAATAAGTTGGCGTTCACCTGTCTCGCACCAATTGAGAGGAGTACGACACTTTTCGCCATAGAGAATTTCGAATGGGGCCTTGCCGAACTCGCTTGGAAGCTGTTGTTGTAGGAGAACTCGCATATGGAAGACAATCTTCCCACTTCATACCGAAGAAATTACACAAGCCCCGAGCATATCTTCAAGGATTTGATTTACTCGCCGACTTGGCCACTTGTTTGAGGATGGAAAGCTGTGCTGAAACGAATGTTGGTGCCCATGGCCTTCTCAAAAGAATCCCAAAACTTGGAGGTGAAGATGCTGCCACGGTCCAAGAGATCACTTGTGGAATGCCGCAAGGAGACAATCCTCGAGGTGTATAGCTCGCCAACCGAGCTGCTATGATAGATTCTTTGATAGGAAGAAAATGAGCCACTTTAGTAAGCTTGTCAATGACAACGAAGATAGCATCATTTCCATGATTGGACTTTGGAAAACCAGTCACGAAGTCCATTTCAATATGATCAAACTTCCATTCCGAATAGCAAGAGGTTGGAGGAGACCAGCTGGTCTTTGGTGTTCTGCTTTCACTCTTCCGCAGACATCACATTCATTCACGAATTGAGCAATTTCTCGCTTCATTCGAGTCCACCAATACGATCGCTTGAGGTCCCGTACATCTTCGCATTTCCGGGATGAATGGATAGAAGCGAATTGTGAGCCTCGCTCATAATGACTTTTCTCAGATCACCCTTAGGAACCACAATCCGTCCTCAAGAAAAGAGTATCTTTGTCATCAACGTGGAAGCACTTGTACTTGAAATGCCCTTGTCGATACCACGCTTCACCTTTTTCACCATGGTATCCAGGAGTTGAGCCTCACGAATCTGATCTTCCAAAGTAGGAGAGACTATGAGGTTGGCAAGAAAGCCTTGAGGAACAACTTGAAGATTCAGCTATGGAAAGCTTCACAAAGATCCGTTGAAAGGGCTTGAGGATTAAACTGCTGCGATAAGCCTTCCTGCTCAAAGCATCTGCAATCACATTGGCCTTGCCCGAGTATATTCAATACTGGATTGTACTCTTGAATCATTTCACCCATCGAGTCCGCCTCGAGGTTGAGGTTGGGTTGAGTGAAGATATACTTGAGGCTCTTGTGATCGGTGAAAATGTCCACTTTCCTTCCCAACAAGAGATGTCTCCATGTTATCAATGCATGGACAATCGCCGCCAACTCAAGATCGTGAGTGGGGTAGTTCTTTTCGTTGGGCTTCAACTGGCGAGAGGTATAGGCCACAACTCTCTTCTCATGCATTAACACAGCACCGAGACCTTGAAGAGAAGCATCACAGAAAACTTCAATGGCTTGGATTCATCAGAGGAGTCAAGACAGAGCTGTGACGAAGTTTCTCTTTGAGAGTATTGAAAGCAACGTCACCCTCGGGAGACCGTACATACTTCACATGCTTCTGGAGGAGGTTGGAAAGAGGCTTTGCAATCTTGGATAAATTCTCAACAAATCTTCGGCAATAGCTTGCAAGACCAAGAAAATCATGGAGCTGCTTGACATTCGAGGAGGTTGCCAATTCACAACTGCGGACACCTTCTGGATTAATAAATGATGCCCTTGGCGGAGATGATATGACCAAGATAAAGCACTTCATCAAGCCAAAATTCACATTTGGAGAACTTGGCATAGAATTGATACTCTCGAGCTTGTCTAGCACCAATCGCAAATGTTTGGCATGATCCTTCTTATTCTTGGAGAAGACCAAAATATCATCCAGATAGACCAAGACGAATTCATTGGTGTAGGGGTTGAAGATGAAGTTCATCATCCGAGAGAATGTTGGAGGAGCATTGACAAGGCCGAAAGACATGACAAGATATTCATAAGAACCAAAGCTTGTTCGAATCTGTCTTGGGAATATCTTGTTCACGAATGCGAATCTGATGATAACCCATACGAAGGTCAAGCTTGGAGAACACTTTAGCACCTTTGAGTTGCTCGAAAAGCTCATTGATGTTGGGAAGTGGATACTTGTTCTTGATTGTCTTCTTATTCAATGGACGGTAATCGACGCAAAGTCGGTCCGCGCCATCCTTCTTCCGGACAAAAGAACACCACAACCCCAAGGAGATGAACTCGTCCGATCAAACCAGACGCTCTTGTTCATCGAGCTGCTTCTTCAATTCCTTCAGCTCATCAGTCCAAGCTTGTAAGGACGCTTGCAAACGGGTTGATGCGTGCTCAAGATCGATAACAAATTCAATCGGCCGATGAGGAGGCATACCCGAAGCTCTTCCGAAAGACATCTTGGTACTCACAAACGATCGAATCGAGAGATAGCATCCAATTCGCCCTTCTCATTGAGAGAAAACAACCAATGGTTTCATCACGAAGCGCATAGATGATCACATCATTAGAAGAGTGAGTCAATTGAATTTCCCCGGCAGCACAATCAAGCTGAGCTTTGTGTTGAGAAAGCCATCCATCCCAAGAATAAGATCAATATCCGAGTCACCAAGGACAATTGGTTTAGCCAGAAATCTATAGTCGCCCATCTTGATTGTGGTATCCGAACCACCAAACCGAGCTCAACCGCTTACCCGGAGAAATGACATCCATGGGTTTACCCAAATGTGAAGAAGTGAATTCATGCTTGGCAAAAAACGGTCTTGACATGAAACAATGCGATGCACCAGTATCAAATAAAACTTTTGCAGGAATATCATTAACTGAGAGATTACCCATTATCACATCAGAAGATTCCTCCGCTTGAGCTGCATTCATCATATTGACCTTGGCATGCTTTGGATTATGCTTGACCACTGCATTGCTGGAAGATTTCACAGGAGGAGGAGGCGGAAGGCGCCTTTGGTTGAAGCACTTGTTCGCATAGTGACCTTCTCACGACATTTGTTGCAAGTCACCTCGAGAGCGGACGGTGGTAAGGAGCACTTGACCTTGGAGCTTGAGAATTAGACTTGTTCTCGATAGCTCGGGTTGGGTGGGTGGGAAGATCCACGGCCACCTGAGTTCTTTTGCTGATAAGGCTGATGGAACGGAGGAGGAGGAAGGTAGAACTTCGCTGCTTAGCTGCCACTTGAGAGGAAGAAGAAGACTGAACTGCATCCCCGATTCTCTTCTTAGAAGCCTCACATTTGAGCTGGGCAGCTTCTTGCTTCAAAGGCCATGTTGTAGAATTCATCATACTTTTCTCGCTCAAATAGCACAAGAGCTAATTGCAGATCTTCTCTCGCACCACCTCTGAATTGATAGATCATACTCTTTTCATCGTGGACGCCTTGCTTAGCAAAGCGAGCGAGTTTCGAACTGGATATTGTATTGGTACACGACATGTTGCCTTGCTTGAGATTGCGGAACTCCTCACGCTTGCTCTCAACAACACTTTTCGAATGTGGTGAGCTCTGAAATCTCATGAACTCATCCTGTAATGACACGACCTCCTCTCGAATCTTTGTATTGCTGGTACCACTCAGCAGCTTGGTCCTTGAGTTGAAACGATGCAAACTTGACAAAGTCCTCAGTCCGACATTGCTACAATCAAAATGCTTGCAGATGTCCACAAGCCAATCGTCGGCGTCGTGGCCTCGGCACGTAAACCGAAAGACTTCGGCTGATTAGCGAGGAACTGACTGAGAGTAGCAAAGTGTGGCTGGTTGTTGCCTTGACCTTGATTTCCTTGACTGCCTTGCCCTTGAGTACGCTCTTGCAAGAGCTGCAAAATCATCTGAGCATTGGCATTGGTGGCTGCCATGATAGCTTGCCAGGCCTCCGGAGGCGGAGGTGGAGGTGGAGGGTTCGACTGATTCCCATCATTCTGTTCCGGATTCAGACGCGTTGGCGGAGCCATCCTGAAGAGGGTGACATCCGTTAGCACTTTGATAGACAAATAGTCAAGTAGAATCAACGGATAGAAATTGCAACATATAGTCTTCACAATAAACATTCGAACAATGATGAATGAATGAATTCCAAAAGCTAAAATCACACGTCCATTAAGGTGAGAAGCCACTTGATTAAGGGTTGATGAAAAAATAACAAGGTACGACTGGAACAAATAAGTGGTAAGGATTACCCAATCACGAACCAAATATCCGCGGGAAGAAATGCTAGGAGCTACTTGAATCCCACCTATAAACTCCCAAACTTTCGGTTATGCAACTGGTGTTGGGGATACAGGGACACAAAATATATCACCCAAACTAACAATACCTAGATCCAATTGTATCCATCCGTCAACACATAACCAAGAAACCTTCGAAATCGTGTACCTCGACCTTCAAAAACATCCGTTATATGAAGTCATGGCAATACTCCCGAGCTCGCCCAAGATCGGGTTATCGGGTTATCTCACCAACAACTGCACAAAAGAGATTTCGATGTCGGTAAAACTCGGTATTCCAGAATCGCAACGATAAAATTGTGACGACAACACCTCGGAGCTCAACTCCCCGGACACCGCCACAACCCCTAAATGTCGAGGCACCAAGAACAATGTCCTCGCCACAAAACCATCGAACGATTCCAAGATACCCGTGTGATCCTAAAAAATTAGTGAAATTTGAGGAGAGAAGAGTCAAAACTTCTACGTCGGGAGACCTCACCAGAGCGGCGAAGGACTGGGAGTAAAAAGAATCCTACTCTCCGATATATATAATCCTAAGACTCAAACATTTTCCGTTCTAGACTCAACAACGCCAAACAAACAATCAAGTAGGGGCTCCTAAGTCGGGAAGGCTCGATACCAACTTGTAACGCCCCCGATGCGGCTATATCTCCCACGTGTCGAAGCACGAATTAGAGGCATAACCGCATTGAAAGCAATGTCGCAAGTGAGGTAATCTTCACACAGTCCATGTAATACATAAGGGAAAGAGATACATAGTTGGCTTACAGTCGCCACTTCACACAGTACATAAGTAAACATCCATCATTCAGAGTACACTCAAGGTCCGACTACGGAACCAAAATAAAAGAAGATACCCCAAATGCTACACAGATCCCGATCGTCCCAACTGGCTCCACTCATCGATCCTCGGGAAAAGACACGAGTAACGACCACATTCCTCATCGAACTCCCACTTGAGCTCGGTTGCGTCACCTGACCGCATCGTCGGCACTGCAACTGTTTTGGTAGAATCTGTGAGTCACGGGACTCAGCAATCTCACACCCGCGAGATCAAGACTATTTAAGCTTATAGGAAGGACAGAGTTGTAAGGTGGAGCTGCAGCAAGCGACTAGCATATATGGTGGCTACATTCGCAAAGGAGAGCGAGAAGAGAAGCAAAGCACGGTCGTGAAGCTAGTAGCGATCAAGAAGTGATCCTGAACTACTTACGCCAAACATTACTCCAACATCGTGTTCACTTCCGGACTCCGAGAAGAGACCATCACGGTTACACACGCGTTGATGTGTATTTTATTTGAGGTCAACTTCGGTTTTCTACAACCGACATTAACAAATTCCCATCTGCCTCATAACCGCGGGCACGGCTTTGAAAGATATTACCTGCAGGGTGTCCCAACTTAGCCCATTATAAGCTCTCACGGTCAACGAAGGATATTCCTTCTACCGGAAGACCCGATCAATCTCGAATCCCGGACTACAAGACATTTCGACAGAATAAAACAAGACCAGCAAAGCCGCCCGATTGTGCCGACAAATCCCGATAGGAGCTGCACATATCTCGTTATCGTGGCACATCCGGATAAGTCAAGCTACGAGTAAAACCAAGCCTCGAAGTTTCCTCGTGGTGGCCCCAAGAAGTTGCTCGGTTCGGGCCAGCACTCAAGGAGCACCGTCCGGGGTTAAAATAAAGATGACCCTCGGGCTCATGAAAACCGGGGAAAAAGGCTTAGGTGGCAAATGGTAAAACCAATGTTGGGCCTTGCTGGACGAGTCTTATTCAAAGCGAACTGTCAAGGGGTCCCATAAATCACCCAACCGTAAGGAACGCGAAATCAAGGAACATAACACGGTATGACGGAATCTAGGGTGGCAAGAGTGGAACAAAACACTGTGCATAAGGCCGAGCCTTCCACCCTTTACCAAGTATATAGATGCATTAATTATAGCAGATATATATATTGTGATATCCCCAACAAGTAAACATGTTCCAAAAGGAACAACATCTCCATGTTCCAACAAGGAACAAACTTCACTTCACCGCAACTAGCAACGCTATAAGAGGGGCTGAGCAAAGCGGTAACATAGCCAATCAACGGTTTGCTAGGAAAGGATGGTTAGGGGCTGACATGGCAATATGGGTGGCATGATAAGCAAGTGATAGGCATCGCAGCATAGGCATAGCAAAGAGCGAGCAACTAGCATAGCAAAGATAGAAGTGATTTCGAGGGTATGGTCATCTTGCCTGCAATGTTCTCAGAGTTGTCGAAAGCTTGATCCTCGAAAGCGTTCTCAACAGGTTCCTCGTAAGCGTACTCGTCTCCCGGCTCAACCCAAAGCAAGAACACAAACAAAGGAACCACAATAAATCACGGTGCAATGCACAAGCAACATGATGCAAAACATGGCATGATATGCGAGATGTGATATGCAATGCGTATGCGCGCTCCGGAAGGAAAATGATGAACCAGGCATCAACTTGGCAAACCAAGTATGCCGCTGGAAAGATGAGATGATTTCGGTTGAAATCGATATTAAGATCACCGGAATCGGATGCACGGTTTGCAAATGACAAGCAAAACAAGAATGGCACAAATCTGCCATTAACAGCATGATACCACTTAGCAAGCAACAAGAAATTAAGCTACTGCACCCAAACGTATCAACAAAGCATATGGAAGTGATCTACTCAAGATGCTTGACAAAAAATGAACACTGAGCTACGGTTAAATCACATCATAACAGGTTCAAGCAAGCATGGCAAAAGTGCTAAAAATATCAGGCTGGACATGGCAAAAACAGCATCAGGTAGCAATGTTCAGAGCAAGAAAACAACATGCTACAGGAACTTATAATAGCAAAACAAGGCATGGAATGAATCTACTCAAAGCATAGAACAAAAGTCCCTTACTGACCATAAGCCAAAAAGGATCAGAAAATATAGTAACACCCATGTCAATATCGCAAGTTTCGTTAACAGATTCAGCAACATGGCATGTCAAAAACAGATAACAAGTAGGCATGTTTGAGAGCTCAAAGCACTCACTACATAGCCTTATATGAAAAACTAAGCATACATACATCAAGAAGACATGGCATAGAAGACATACATGGTAAGAACAACATCATAGCATACATGGATCAACCACAACAACCTTGGCAAAATTGAATAACATGTAAACAATCTGCCAGGAAACATTTTGTAGCAAAAGTAGAGCTCGATTGACTCAAGCTATGGCACTCCATAATTGCAAACAAAGGCATGGATGGATAGAGCATAACCATATGTTCAAAACATCCTTACTGAAGTATCTCAAAATATGCATAGATCTCTCGGTAGCATCAAGTTAACATGGCATCAAAATATCAGCAAAACAGAGCTGAAATCAGCAACATTAGGAAGCCTACTTTGCATGCTTGTGCTAGTCACCACATATATCACAAAAATACATGGCATACACCCCTGGAAAGATGGCATGGCATATTACAAAACACATGTAGGACTCAAATTCATAGGGTGCACACATCAATCATGGCAAAAATAACAAAAGTGCAAGTTCTGTTAAGAAACAGAAACTAACATCACATAGCCCTCTTCTAACAGCATTTCGGGCATCAAGATGAGCTCAAATGAAAATGATGCAATGAGATGAAATGGTCTACTCTTCGAGGCAAACATTTTGACATATTACACGCACGGAACGGAGCTACAGATGCAAAGTTATCATGCGTTGAAAATGCCACAAAATAATCACCGGATGAAAAACTTAGACGAATTTAGGGGGGGAAGAAGTCAACCCAACGGGATCTGAGATCCGCCCAATCGGTCCCGATCCGCGCGGCGGCGGCGGCGCTGCTCACGGAGTTTCGCCTGGGCGAAGGAGGAGGGAGAGGACGAGGCGGGCCGGCCGGAGGAGGGGCCGGCCGGGCGATCGGGCGGGCGGCGCGGTGGCGCCGGGCGGCGAAGTCCGGTGGGCGGCGGCGGCGCGCGGCGGCGGCGTGGCGGCCGGGCGGGCGGGCGGCGATCAATGTGAGAGAGGCGGCGGAGCGGGCCGGGCCCGGAGGAGGAGATGGGCTAGGGGGCCCGATCCGACCTCGCCGGTCGGCGGCGGCGCGGGTGGGCGGTGGTACGTGGCGCGTGGAGATTGGGCGGAAGGGCGGCGCTGACGGGCGGACGTGTCCCGTCGTCGGAGTTTTGTCCGATGGTGCGGGATGAGGATGGCTAGGGTTTGGACCCGGATTTGGACGTGAGGTGTTTAAATAGGCATAGAGGGAGCTAGGAGAGTCCAAATGAGGTGTAGTTTTACCACACGATCGTGATCGAACGACGGAGAGCATGGAAGTGACTTAGATGGGTTATTGGGCTGTTTTGAAGGGTGTTGGGCTGCAACTTAAAAGAGGCCTTTGCGAGAGTGCGGTTAACCGTTGGAGTACCAAACGAGCTCCAAATGACCGAAACTTGACCGGTGGTCTACCGGTGGTATACCAAGGCCACTTGACAAACCTCGGTCCATTCCGAGAAGGTTTAGTACCGCACACGAAAAACGTAAAAGGGGACGCCGGGGAACATAGGAGTGCCGGATTGCAAAACGGACAACGGGAAAAATGCTCGGAATCATGAGACGAACACGTATGCAAATGAGATGCACTTGATGACATGATATGGAAATGCATGACAAGGACAAAATGCAAAAAGAAGAAAAACCCAACCACGGAGGGAATATCATATCACAACGCCGAAAATGGAAAGAGTTGGAGTTACAATTATGGAAAGTTACTTCCGGGGTGTTACAATACCCTCCGATACTAGCCATAGATTCATCAAAATACGCAAACAACACACGAAAAACAGAATCTGTCAAAAACAGAACAGTCTGTAGTAATCTGTATCAAACACAAACTTTCTTTAACTCAAAAATTCTGAAATAAATTTGTGGACGTGAGGAATTTGTCTATTAATCATATGAAAAAAGAATCAACCTAAAATCACTCTCTAGTAAAAAAATGGCAGCTAAACTCATGAGCTCTAAAGTTTCTGTTTTTTGCAGCAAGATCATAAAGACTTCACCCAAGTCTTCCCAAAGGTTATACTTGGCACAAACACTAATTAAAACATGAAAACACATTTAAACAGAAGCTAGATGAATTATTTTTTACTAAACAGAACCAAAAAGCAAGAAAGAAAAATAAAATTGGGTTGCCTCCCAACAAGCGCTATCGTTTAACGCCCCTAGCTAGGCATAAAGGCAAGGATAGATCTAGGTATTATCATCTTTGGTATGCAATCCATAAGTGGATTTAATAATAAAATCATAAGGTAATTTAATTTTCTTCCTATGAAAGTGTTCCATGCCTCTCCTTAACGGAAATTGGAATCTAACATTTCCTTCTTTCATATCAATAAGTGCACCAATCGTTCTAAGGAAAGGTCTACCAAGAATAATAGGACATGTAGGATTGCAATCTATATCAAGAACAATGAAATCTACGGGCAAATAATTCCTATTTGCAACAATAAGAACATCAATATTTCTTCCATAGGTTTCTTAATGGTGGAATCCGCAAGATGCAAATTTAAAGAACAATCATCAAATTCACGGAAACCTAACACATCACACAAAGTTTTTGGATCGTGGAAGCACTAGCACCCAAATCACATAAAGCATAGCATTCATGATCTTTAATCTAAATTTTAATAGTAGGTTCCCACTCATCATAAAGTTTTCTAGTGATATAAACTTCTAATTCAAGCTTCTCTTCATAGGATTGCATTAAAGCATCAACGATATGTTTAGTAAAAGCTTTATTTTGACTATAAGCATGTGGAGAATTTAATACGGATTGCAACAAAGAAATACAATCTATTAAAGAACAATTATCATAATTAAATTCCTTGAAATCCAAAATAGTGGGTTCATTGCTATGTAAAGTTTTGACCTCTTCAATCCCACTTTTACCAATTTTTGCATCAAGATCTAAAAACTCCGAATCATTGGAACGCCTTTTAAATAAAGTTGACTCATCTCCAGTCCCATCATTATCAAGATTCATATTGAAAAACAAAGATTTAATAGGAGACACATCAATCACTTTTAGATCTTCATCCTTATTATCATGGAAACTAGAAGAACACGCTTTTACAAAGCAATCTTTCTTAGCACGCATCCTAGCGGTTCTTTCCTTGCACTCATCAATGGAAATTCTCATAGATTTGAGAGACTCATTGATATCATGCTTAGGTGGAATAGATCAAAGTTTCAAAGAATCGGCATCAAGAGAAATTCTATCCACGTTCCTAGCCAACTCATCAATCTTAGGCAATTTTTCTTCAAGAAAAGCATTGAAATTCTTTTGAGAAATCATAAATTATTTAACACTAGTCTCAAAATCAGAGGGAATCTTATTAAAATTTCCATAAGAGTTGTTGTAGGAATTACCATAATTATTAGAGGAATTACTAGGAAACGGCCTAGGATTAAAGTTTCCTCTATAAGCGTTGTTACCAAAATTATTCCTACCAACAAAATTCACATCCATAGATTCATTATTATTCTCAATCAAATTAGACAAAGGCATATCATTAGGATCAGAAGAAACAATCTTATTAGCAAACAATTTCATAGGTTCATCCATCTTTCCACTCAAAACATTAATCTCTTCTACCGCATGAACCTTTTTACTAGTAGATCTTTCGGTGTGCCATTGAGAATAATTAACCATAATATTATCTAGGAGTTTAGTAGCTTCTCCTAAAGTGATTTCCATAAAAGTGCCTCCCGCGGCCGAATCTAAAAGATTTCTAGAAGCAAAATTCAATCCGGCATAAAAAAATTGTATAATCATCCATAAATTCAAACCATGTGTAGGGCAATTACGTATCATTAATTTCATCCTCTCCCAAGCTTGTGCAACATGTTCATGATCAAGTTGCTTAAAATTCATAATATCGTTTCTAAGAGAGATGATGTTAGCGGGGGGGATACGTAGAGATAAAAGCGTCTTTGCACTTATTCCATGAATCAATACTATTTTTAGGCAAAGACGAAAACCAAGTTTTAGCATGATCTCTAAGCGAAAACAGAAATAGCTTCAATTTAACAATATCATTATCCACATATTTCTTCTTTTGCATATCACACAGATCAACAAAGTTGTTTAGATGTGTAGCGGCATCTTCACTAGGAAGGCCAGAGAATTGATCTTTCATGACAAGATTCAACAAAGCAGCATTAATTTCGCAAGATTCTGCATCGGTAAGAGGAGAAATTGGAGTGCTAAGAAAATCATTATTGTTGGTATTGGAAAAGTCACACAATTTAGTATTGTCTTGAGCCATCCTGACAAACGATCCAACACACAAGCACACAAGAAGCAAGCAAAAAGAGACAAACGGAAAAAGAGGGCGAATAAAACGGCAAAGGTGAAGTGGGGGAGAGGGAAACGAGAGGCAAATGGCAAATAATGTAATGCGAGGGATAAGAGTTGTGATGGGTACTTAGTATGTCTTGACTTGGCGTAGATCTCCCGGGCAACGGCGCCAGAAATTGGCTAGTTGACGGGAGATCAAATCTTGACTTGACTTTGCGTAAGCCTCCCTGGCAACGGCGCCAAAAATCCTTCTTGCTACCTCTTGAGCACTGCGTTGGTTTCCCCTTGAAGAGGAAAGGGTGATGCAGTAAAGTAGAGTAAGTATTTCCCTTAGTTTTTGAGAACCAAGGTACCAATCCAGTAGGAGACTGCACGCAAGTCGTCTCGTACCTACACAAACAAATAAGAACCTTGCAAACAACGCGATAAAGGGGTTATCAATCCCTTCACGGCCACTTGCAAAAGTGAGATCTGATAGAGATAACAAGATAAATATTTTTGGTACTTTTTATGATATAGATTGGAAAGTAAAGATTGCAAAATAAAATAGATTGGAAACTTATATGATGGAAAATAGACCCCGGGGCCATAGTTTCACTAGTGGCTTCTCTCAAGATAGCATAAGTATTACGCTGGGTGAACAAATTACTGTTGAGCAATTGATAGAAAAGTGCATAGTTATGAGAATATCTAGGCATGATCATGTATATAGGCATCACGTCGCGACAAGTAGACCAAAATGATTTTGCATCTACTACTATTACTCCACACGCCGACCGCTATCCAAAGATGCATCTAGAGTATTAAGTTCATAAGAATAGAGTAACGATTAGGCAAGATGACATGATGTAGAGGGATAAACTCAAGCAATATGATATAAACCCCATCTTTTTATCCTCGATGGCAACAATACAATACGTGCCTTGCTGCCCTCGCTGTCACTTTGGGAAAGGACACCGCAAGATTGAACCCAAAGCTAAGCACTTCTCCCATTGCAAGAAAGATCAATCTAGTAGGCCAAACCAAACTGATAATTCGAAGAGACTTGCAAAAATAACAAATCATACATAAAAGAATTCAGAGGAGATTCAAATATTGTTCATAGATAATCTTGATCATAAACCCACAATTCATCGGATCTCGACAAACACACCGCAAAAAGAATTACATCGAATAGATCTGCAAGAGAATCGAGGAGAACTTTGTATTCAGATCCAAAGAGAGAGAAGAAGCCATCTAGCTAATAACTATGGAACCCAAGGTCTATGGTAAACTACTCACACATCATCGGAGAGGCTATGGTGTTGATGTAGAAGCCCTCCGTGATCGATTCCCCCTCCGGCGGAGCACCGGAAAAGGCCCCAAGATGGGATCTCATGGGTACAAAAGGTTGCGGCAGTTGAAATAGGGTTTCATGGTGCTCCTTGATGTTTTTGGGGTATATGAGTATATATAGGAGGAAGAAGTAGGTCGGTGGAGCTGCGAGGGGCCCACGAGGGTGGGGGCGTTCCCAGGGGGCAGGCCCGCCTCCCTGCCTCGTGGTCTCATCCGGGACTCCGATCAATCTTCAGTCACCAAAACACATAACTTACAATACAAATCGTCATCGAACGTTAAGTGTGCAGACCGTACGGGTTCGAGAACTATGTAGACATGACCGAGACACATCTCCGATCAATAACCAACAGCGGAACCTGGATGCTCATATTGGTTCCTACATATTCTATGAAGATCTTTATCGGTCACCGCTATGACAACATATGTCATTCCCTCTGTCATCGGTATGTTACTTGCCCGAGATTCGATCGTCGGTATCCTCACACCTAGTTCAATCTCGTTACCGGCAAGTCTCTTTACTTGTTCCGTAATGCATCATCCCATAACTAACTCATTAGTTACATTGCTTGCAAGGCTTATTATGATGTGCATTACCGAGAGGGCCCAGAGATACCTCTCCGATACTCAGAGTGACAAATCCTAATCTCGATCTATGCCAACCCAACAAATACCTTCGGAGATACCTGTAGGGCATCTTTATAATCACCCAGTTACATTGTGACGTTTGATAGCACACAAGGTATTCCTCCGGTATCCAAGAGTTGCGTAATCTCATAGTTAAAGGAATATGTATAAGTCATGAAGAAAGCAATAGCAATAAAACTTAACGATCATTATGCTAAGCCAATGGATGGGTCTTGTCCATCACATCATTCTCCTAATGATGTGATCCCGTTCATCAAATGACAACACATGTCTATGGTTAGGAAACTTAACCATCTTCGATTAACGAGCTAGTCTAGTAGAGGCTTATTAGGGACACTGTGTTTTGTCTATGTATCCACACATGTATCAAGTTTCCGGTTAATACAATTCTAGCATGAATAATAAACATTTATCATGATATAAGGAAATATAAAATAACTACTTTATTATTGCCTCTAGGGCATATTTCCTTCAGTCTCCCACTTGCACTAGAGTCAATAATCTAGTCCACATCGCCATGTGATTTAACACTAATAGTTCACATCTTTATGTGATTAACACCCATAGTTCACATCGCCATGTGATCAACACCCAAAGGGTTTACTAGAGTCAATAATCTAGTTTACATCTATGTGATTAACACCCAAAGAGTACCAAGGTGTGATCATGTTTTGCTTGTGAGATAAGTTTAGTCAACGGGTCTGCCACATTCAGATCCGTATGTATTTTGCAAATTTCTATGTCTACATTGCTCTGCACAGAGCTACTCTAGCTAATTTCTCCCGCTTTCAATATATCCAGATTGAGACTCAGAGTCATCCAGACCGGTGTCAAAGCTTGCATCGACGTAACTCTTTACGACGAACTCTTTATCACCTCCATAACCAAGAAATATCTCCTTAGTCTTCTAAGGATAATTTTGACCGTTGTCCATTGATCTACTCCTGGATCACTATTGTACCCCTTTGTCAAACTCATGGCAAGGTACACAATAGGTCTGGTATACAACGTAGCATACTTTATAGAACCTATGGCTGAGGCATAGGGAATGACTTTCATTCTCTCTCTATCTTCCGCCGAAGAACTCTCCGTCAGATCTACTTTTCCAAACACTTTTGCCCTTGTTTTGGACTCTAACTTGTATGATTTGAATGGAACTAACTCCTTTATGACCGACTACATCATTTCCATCAAGAATTGCCATGAGGTTGTTGTTTTAAATGTGCATATAAAACTAAAAGTTCTCGTAATGACCTGAAACTCCACGGAGCTTGCATATCTTAGAATCCAAACAATAAAAATCCTCGCTAAAGATGAAGACGGATGTCTTATAAAATAATAAAAATGCTCGCTAAAGATGAAGACCAGGGGCCCACACCTGTCCACGAGGGTGGGGGCGCCTCCCGGGCGCGCCTACACCGTGGGCCCTCGAGACCCTCCGACGCCAACTCCAACTCCATATATTGGCTTTCGGGGAGAAAAAATCAGAGAGAAGAAATCATCGCGTTTTACGATACGGAGCCGCCGCCAAGCCCTAATCTCTCTCGGGAGGGCTGATCTGGAGTCCGCTCGGGCCCGGAGAGGGGATTCGTCGCCGTCGTCATCATCAACCATCCTCCATCACCAATTTCATGATGCTCACCGCCATGCGTGAGTAATTCCATCGTAGGCTTGCTGGACGGTGATGGGTTGGATGAGATTTATCATGTAATCGAGTTAGTTTTGTTAGGGTTTGATCCCTAGTATCCACTATGTTCTGAGATTGATGTTGCTATGACTTTGCTATGCTTAATGCTTGTCACTAGGGCCCGAAAGTGCCATGATTTCAGATCTGAACCTATTATGTTTTCATGAATATATGTGTGTTCTTGATCCTATCTTGCAAGTCTATAGTCACCTATTATGTGTTATGATCCGACAACCCCAAGTGACAATAATCGGGATACTCTCGGTGATGACCATAGTTTGAGGAGTTCATGTATTCACTATGTGCTAATGCTTTGTTCCGTTCTCTATTAAAAGGAGGCCTTAATATCCCTTAGTTTCAATAGGACCCGCTGCCACGGAGGGTAGGACAAAAGATGTCATGCAAGTTCTTTTCCATAAGCACGTATGACTATATACGAATACATGCCTACATTACATTGATGAATTGGAGCTAGTTCTGTGTCACCCTATGTTATGATGTTACATGACGAACCGCATCCGCATAATTATCCATCATCGATCCGTGCCTCACGAGCTTTCCATATACTGGTTCTCGCTTATTTACTTTTCCGCTGCTATATGTTATAATCACTACAAAATACCAAAACATTACTTTTGTTGTCTTTACTTTTGTTACCGCTACCACCACTATCATATTACTTTGCTACTAAACACTTTGCTGCAGATACTAAGTTTCCGGTGTGGTTGAATTGACAACTCAGCTGCTAATACTTGAGAATATTCTTTGGCTCCCTTGTGTCGAATCAATAAATTTGGGTTGAATACTCTACCCTCGAAAACTGTTGTGATCCCCTATACTTGTGGGTTATCAAGACCTTTTTTCAAGCGCCGCTGTCGGGAGCATAGCTCTATTCTTTGAGTCACTTGGGATTTATATCTGCTGGACACTATGAAGAACTTGAAAGACGCTAAGACAACAATTTATCCCTCAACTACGAGGGAGGTAAGGAACTGCCATCTAGCTCGCACTTGATTCACCTTTCGTTATGAGTAAGCTAGCGACACCTAAACCTGCTTCGCTATTCGCTCCGATATGTCGCATGTTATTGATGATGCCACTTCGCTATGCATGATACTTATGATGAAACTACTTCTATGCTTGATACTACTGTGCCCTTGGTGAATTTCTAGATGAACAAATTTCTAGGTCTAGAGAAAGAGAAATTATTGAAACTGAATACAATGATGAAAGTGATGATGAAAATATGCCCGCTATTCCCGAGGGTTATCTTTTGATGCGGAATCTTCGCAGCTATTTTTGCTTGCCAGGATAGATATGAACTTAAGAGGTTGCTAGTTAAATGGAGTAAAGAATCTCTTAGAGATAGGATGAGACCTGACCTGCTTTTGCTACTTCACCTATCTGTGTTCTCGATAAGGATTATGAATTCTCTGTTGATCCCGATATAATTACTTTGGTTGAATCTGATCCTTTTATGGCTATGAATCAAACTGTTGTGGCACATCTTACTAAGTTAAATGATATAGCTGCCCTGTTTACTAATGATGAGAGATCGCGCTACTTTTATATACTCAAAATATTTCCGTTCTCATTAAAGGGTGATGCTAAGATATGGTTTAATTCTCTTGATCCTGGTTGTGTGCGTAGTCCCCGTGATATGATTTATTACTTTCTCGCTAAATATTTCCTGCTCATAAGAAACAAGCTGCTTTGAGGGAAATATACAACTTTGTGCAAATTGAAGAAGAGAGTCTCCCACAAGCTTGGGGAGGCTTTCAAGTTACTTAATGCTTTGCCTCGATCATCCTCTTAAGAAACCTGAAATACTTGATATCTTTTATAATGGACTAACCGATGCTTCCAGAGATTACCGGATAGTTGTGCTGGTTCTCTTTTCAGGAAAGAACACCGGATGAAGCTGAAATTCTATTGAATAATATGTTGACAAATGAAAATAATTGGGCACCTCCCGAGCCAACTCCCGAGCCAGCTCCCGAGCCACCATCGAGCCTATTCCTAAACCAACTCCAAGAAGAGAGGTGTTCTATTTCTCATCCTCAAGATATGCAAGAGGCAAAGAAATCTATGAAAGAAAAAGGTATTAAAGTGAAGATGTTAAGAATTTACCTCCTATTGAAGAAATACATGGTCTTAATTTACCGCCTGTTGAAGAAGTGTATGATCTCAATTCTTTATTCACTCAAGAACCTCCTGATCCCGATATCCCGACATAGGTAGTAAAGGTAAATTTCTCTATAGATATGATAAAGTGAAGTCCCTCCTACTAAAATTGCTAGTCAAGTGCTTGGATGAGTTTGATAACTTTATGTTTAAGCAAGATGACTTTAATGCTTATTTTGGTAGACAATTAAAACATAATACCTTTATGATTAAACGCTTGAGTGATTATATGGCTAATATTAGAGGTGAACTTAAACTTGTTAGCAAACATGCTTCTATGGTTACCACTCAAGTAGAACAAGTACTTAAAGCTAGAAAGAAGTGCTTGATGAAATGAATAGTAAGAAAATGATTATGCTGTTAGAGTGGCTACTAGAACTGGTAGAATGACTCAGAACCTTTGTATCCTCAAGGCCACCCTAAGAGAATCGAGCAAGATTCTCGAGAAATAATATTGATGTACCTAGTTCTTCTAAAAGGAAGAAAAGAAAATGATAGGACTTTGCAAACTTCTAGTGAACCTATTGCTGAACCACCGATAATCCAAATGATATCTCTATGTCCGATGTTGAAACACAACTGTAATGAACATGAACCTAGTGAAAATGTTAATGATGATGTTCATGATGATGCTCAACCTAGTAATGATAATGATGTAGAAGTTGAACCTGCTGTTGATCTTGATAACCCACAATCAAAGAATCAACGTTATGATAAAAGAGACTTTGTTGCTAGGAAACATGGTAAAGAAAGAGAACCATGGGTTCGTAAACCCATGCCTTTTCCTCCCAAACCATCCAAGAAAAAGGATGATGAGGATTTTGAGCGCTTTGTTGAAATGATTAGACCCATCTTTTATGTATGCGATTGATCGATATGCTCAAAATGAATCCTTATGCTAAATATATGAAAGATATTGTTACAAATAAAAGAAAGATACCGAAGCTGAAATTTCCACCATGCTTGCTAATTATACTTTTAAGGGTGGAATACCAAAGAAACTTGGAGATCCAGGAGTACCTACTATACCATGCTCCATTAAGAGAAATTATGTTAAAACTGCTTTATGTGATCTTGGAGCCGGTGTTAGTGTTATGCCTCTCTTTATATCGTAGACTTGACTTGAATAAGTTGACACCTACTGAAATATCTTTGCAAATGGCTGATAAATCAACTGCTATACCTGTCGGTATTTGTGAGGATGTGCCTGTTGTGGTTGCAAACGTTACTATTTTAACGGACTTTGTTATTCTTGATATTCCCGAGGATGATAGTATGTCTATTATTCTTGGAAGACCTTTCCTTAATACTGCAGGGGCTGTTATTGATTGCAACAAAGGCAATGTCACTTTTCATGTTAATGGTAATGAGCATACGGTACACTTTCCGAGGAAACAACCTCAAGTTCATAGTATCAACTCTATTGGAAAAATTCCATCGATTATATTTGGAGGTTTTGAATTTCCTCTCCCTACCGTCAAGAAGAAATATGATATACTTATTATTGGGGATGTCCATATCCCCGTTGAGGTAACATAGTGTTATTCGAAATTTCTCCGGTTCCATGTTAATCGGAATGAGTTTGTTAACAAGACTTGATCAACCTTGTTAGTGGATTCCTTTTGATGAGCATGAGATGGATGAAACTAGAAGCACAACCTTCTGTACCCTCTTTATATTTTCTGTTATTTAGTAGAAATAAAGTAAAATAGTATTTTTCTGGTCTGTCTCCGACTTATCCGTGCAATATAAAAATATCCCAAAATAAAAGTCCTCGTAATGCCATGCCAATTTAATATGATTTTTTCGAATATTTGAGGATTTTTAGTGCAAAATTACCACTGGGGAGCTGCCACTGCCACGAGGGTGGAGGGCGCGCCTACCCCCGGGCGCGCCCCCGCCTCGTGGGCCCACGGTGGCCCTCCTCCACTTATCCCTGCACCCATCTTCTTCCTCGCCTCACACAAACCCGAAAAACCAACTCAAGCTCGTGTTCCAGCCACTTTTGCTGTGATTTTCGATCTCCTTGCTCAAAGCACCTCTCGCAAAACTGCTTGGGGAGATTGTTCCTTGGTATGTGACTCCTCCATTGGTCCAATTAGTTTTTGTTCTAGTGCTTTATTCTTTGCAAATTTGTGCTGCATAGGTGACCATGTTCTTGAGCTTGCATGTCAAATTTATATGGTTCCAAGTAGTTCTAATGCTTGATATAGGCTCTAGGCACTTGTAGGAGTAGTTGCTATCAATTTTATTGAAGTTGGTTCACTTTTGTTTGAAGTTACTAAAAATTTCAGAAATTTTTCAGAGAAAACAATATGTTTAGGAAGATGTTCCAAGGTGGTTCTTCAAGGAAGCAAGGTCCTGTGCTTGCAATGCGTGATGTCGACGAGGAACCACCAAGAGACGCTCTTGTGAGGCCCCGTGAATGGCCTTCGAAAATTTTATGGATCAAGGGAATCAAAGAAGAATTTAACGCATATTTGCGTAATGCCGGTCTTGAGGACTTTGAAGTTGACAAATGCCCCCAAGATCATGATCTCACAAGTTCATTTGTGGGGAGGTTTGAGTTTTCATCTTCGTAATTCTCCTTCACCATGTTTGACCTTTATGACAAATCTTATACCATGGACTTAGAGGATTTCACTTTTGCTTGCAAACTTCCATCTTGGGGTAGTGTCAGGGATCCCCCTAAATCTGAATATAGAGACTTTCTTGCTAGAATAACTGTGGGGGAATCTAGAGATATAACACAAGCCACTATAGGGAGCATTCACTTTCCTGCTATACATTATTTTGCTCTCTTCATAGGTAGATGCATAAATGCTAAGGATGAAGCATGTCACATGTGTGCCTCGATCTCAAAGATTCTCGTAAGTGCTGTGTTAGGGGACCAATCTTATCATATGGGAGCCATTGTAGCTCAGAGGTTGCATCATAATAGACATAACGGAGATTTCTTTGGAGGAATTTATGCAACCCGCTTAGCTAATTTTCTTGAGATAGACATTCGTGAGGGTGATATGGAGTTACCCCCTACTTATTTAGATTTTGATTCTATGGTTTCCCACCAGTTTGTTGAGAGGACTGAACCACCTCTCCAAGATCGACTAATCTTTAACAAACGGCATGTTGTCCATGTTACTCTTCCCGCTCCTGCCTTCTTTGATTTTCGATAAAAGGGAGATATATTATTACCAGAGAGGAGGCAGATGAGTACGAGAGGAGAGCGGAGGCGGCTCGACGCCACGCTGCAGCTCAGAGGCGATAGCCGCTGCATCGCAAAGATGACCCCAGCTACACCTACGGGTATCCGCCAGCTATCCTCGGCAATAGACCAACTTAGGCCAAAAGCCTAAGCTTGGGGAGTACGATTTCACCGACATTACATTTATGTTCACACACACTCATTGCTAGATGTCGGTGCTCATACTCTTTCACCGTAATATCCATGCTAGTTTATTTTCCTTTTTCCCGCTTTCTTCTTGTGTGTTTAATAAACCTTAAGAAAACCAAAAAATTAGTAGTAGTTTATTTTTCCTGCTGTAGTAGTAATAATTAAAAAGAAAACCCAAAAATATTTCCGTTCTTCTTTTGCTTGTTGGGAGCTTTCCTGTAAATAGTTTTATTTCTTTTTTCTTTGGGGGTCGTGAGGAGAAGACCATGATTAAATTGTTGAAGTGGCTCTTATATGCATCATTGTTGATTTAACCAAGAGCCCATATTGCCTTGTCTTCTCCTCGCTTATTGAATGCTCGCAGATTCCAGCTTAGTCCAATGCACGTGCACTCTTATTATTATTCACACCGCTCGGTCGCAAGTGAAAGGCAATTATGATGATATATGATGGACTGATCGAGATGGAAAAGCTGGTATGAACTCGAATTCTTTTGTTTTTGTAAATATGATGAGTTCATCATTCTTGATTCAGCTTATTATGAATAAACATGTTTGCAATGACAATTAGAGATCATAGTTGCTTGTGCCATGCTTGATTAGCTATGAGTTATAATGGTTTACCTTATGTGCCAACATGCTATTAAAATGGTTGTGATGTGGTATGATGGGGTGGTATCCTCCTTTGAATGATTTAAGTGACTTGACTTGGCACATGTTCACGCATGTAGTTGAAACAAATCAACATAGCCTTCACGATATTTATGTTCATGGTGGATTATATCCTACTCATGCTTGTATTCAATGTTTATTAATTTTAATGCATGTTCATGACTGTTGTCGCCTCTAGTTGGTCGCTTCCAGCCTTTTGCTAGCCTTCACTTGTACTAAGCGGAATACTGCTTGTGCATCCAATCCCTTAAACCCCAAAGTTATTCCATATGAGTCCACCATACCTTCCTATATGCGGTATCTACCGCTGCTCCAAGTAAATTTGTATGTGCCAAACTCTAAACCTTCAAATAAACATTCTGTTTTGCATGCTCGAATAGCTCATATATCAACTAGGGCTGCCCTTATCTTCCGTGTTAGGCGGGTTATTCTCAAGAGGAGTGGACTCGCTCCTCACTCACGAGAAAATGGCTGGTCACCGGATGCCCAGTCCCATGCTTTATGCAAACGAAATCAAAATAATTGCAAACAAAACTCCCCCGGGACCCGTTGAATGTTCGAGGCACTCGTTGTTTCGAGCAAGCCATGGATTGATGCTTGTGGAGGAGGGGGGTATAAACTTTACCATTCTGTTTGGGTACCGCCTATAATTTGTTTAGCATGGAAGATATCGTCATCTCTTAGTTGTTATGTTGACAATGAAAGTATGCCGCTCAAAATATAATTTATCTCTATTTCAAAACCGAGCTCGCACCTCTACAAATCCTCGCTTCCTCTCGCGAAGGGCCTATCTATTTACTTTTATGTTGAGTCATCACCCTCTTATTAAAAGCACTAGTGGAGAGCACAGCTGTCATTTGCATTCATTATTGTTAATTTATATCGGGTATGACTATGATTGGATCTCTTTACCATGAATTACAATGTCTAGTCAGTCCTTGATCTTTGAAGGTGCTCTGCATTTATGTTTTGCGGTCTCAGAAAGGGCTAGCGAGATACCATCTTGTTATATCATATTATGATTGTTTTGAGAAAGTGTTGTCATCCGAGATTTATTATTATGGCTTGCTAGCTGATTATGTTATTGATATGAGTAAACATGAGACCTGAGAATTATTGCAAATGTGGTTAGTTATGATCTTTGCTGAAAACCTGAATGCTGGCTTGACATAAGTACAACAACAAGAGCAAACAGAGTTTGTAAAAGTTTTTCTTTTTCTCTTTCAGTTTGTCAACTGAATTGCTTGAGGACAAGCAAGGGTTTAAGCTTGGGGGAGTTGATACATCTCCGTCGTATCTACTTTTCCAAACACTTTTGCCCTTGTTTTGGACTCTAACTTGTATGATTTGAATGGAACTAACCCGGACTGACGCTGTTTTCAGCAGAATTGCCATGATGTTGTTTTATGTGCAGAAAACAAAAGTTCTCGGAATGACCTGAAACTCCACGGATGTCTTATAAAAAATAATCAAAAATCCTCACCAAAGATGAAGACCAGGGGCCCACACCTGTCCACGAGGGGGGGCGCCCCCTCCCGGGCGCGCCTCACCTCGTGGGCCCTCGAGACCCTCCGACGCCAACTCCAACTCCATATATTGGCTTTCGGGAGAAAAAATCAGAGAGAAGAAATCATCGCGTTTTACGACACGAGAGCCGCCAAGCCCTAATCTCTCTGGAGGGCTGATCTCGAGTCCGCTCGGGCTCCGGAGAGGGGATTCGTCGCCGTCGTCAT
The DNA here is from genome assembly GCA_021605205.1 of Aegilops longissima. Classification (NCBI taxonomy): domain Eukaryota; kingdom Viridiplantae; phylum Streptophyta; class Magnoliopsida; order Poales; family Poaceae; genus Aegilops; species Aegilops longissima. Next base: position 528,106,183 of record CM038679.1, read on the forward strand.
CATCAACCATCCTCCATCACCAATTTCATGATGCTCACCGCCATGCGTGAGTAATTCCATCATAGGCTTGCTGGACGGTGATGGGTTGGATGAGATTTATCATGTAATCGAGTTAGTTTTGTTAGGGTTTGATCCCTAGTATCCACTATGTTCTGAGATTGATGTTGCTATGACTTTGCTATGCTTAATGCTTGTCACTAGGGCCCGAAAGTGCCATGATTTCAGATCTGAACCTATTATGTTTTCATGAATATATGTGTGTTCTTGATCCTATCTTGCAAGTCTATAGTCACCTATTATGTGTTATGATCCGACAACCCCAAGTGACAATAATCGGATACTTCTCGGTGATGACCATAGTTTGAGGAGTTCATGTATTCACTATGTGCTAATGCTTTGTTCCGGTTCTCTATTAAAAGGAGGCCTTAATATCCCTTAGTTTCAATAGGACCCGCTGCCACGGAGGGTAGGACAAAAGATGTCATGCAAGTTCTTTTCCATAAGCACGTATGACTATATTCGAATACATGCCTACATTACATTGATGAATTGGAGCTAGTTCTGTGTCACCCTATGTTATGATGTTACATGACGAACCGCATCCGCATAATTATCCATCATCGATCCGGTGCCTACGAGCTTTCCATATACTGGTTCTCGCTTATTTACTTTTCCGTTACTACTGTTATAATCACTACAAAATACCAAAAACATTACTTTTGCTGTCTTTACTTTTGTTACCGCTACCACCACTATCATATTACTTTGCTACTAAACACTTTGCTGCAGATACTAAGTTTCCAGGTGTGGTTGAATTGACAACTCTGCTCCTAATACTTGAGAATATTCTTTGGCTCCCCTTGTGTCGAATCAATAAATTTGGGTTGAATACTCTACCCTCGAAAACTGGTGCGATCCCCTATACTTGTGGGTTATCAAGCACCTTTAGGATTGATAAAAATCTTCCAGTTGCATCATATACAACTCTTCTTTAAAAAATCCATTAAGGAATGAAGTTTTGATATCCATTTGTCATATTTAATAAAATGCGGCAATTGCTAACATGATTCAGACAGACTTAAGCATCGATACGAGTGAGAAAAACTCATCGTAGTCAACACCTTGAACTTGTCAAAAAAAATTGTGACAATTCGAGCTTTGTAGATAGTAACACTACCATCAGCGTCCGTCTTCCTCTTGAAGATCCATTTATTCTCAATGACTTGCCAATCATCGAGCAAGTCCACCAAAGTCCACACTTTGTTCTTATGTATGGATCATATCTCAGATTTCATGGCCTCAAGCCATTTTGTGGAATCTGGGCTCATCATCGCCTCCTCATAGTTCATAGGTTCGTCATGGTCTATTAACATGACTTCTAGAACAGGATTACCGTACCACTCTGGTGCGGAACGTGCTCTGGTTGACCTACGAGGTTCGGTAGTAACTTGATCCGAAGTTTCATGATCATTATCATTAGCTTCCTCAGTAGTTGGTGTAGGCATCACGGGAACGGTTTTCTGTGATGAGCTACTTTCCAATTCGAGAGAAGGTACAATTACCTCATCAAGTTCTACTTTCCTCCCACTCACTTCTTTCAAGAGAAACTCCTTCTCTAGAAAGGATCCATTCTTAGCAACAAAGATCTTAACTTCGGATCTGTGATAGAAGGTGTACCCAATAGTTTATTTTGGGTATCCTATGAAGACGCACTTCTCCGAATTGGGTTCGAGCTAATCAGGCTGAAGCTTTTTCACATAAGCATCACAACCCCAAACTTTAAGAAACCACAACTTAGGTTTCTTGCCAAACCACAGTTCATACGGTGTCGTCTCAACGGATTTAGATGGTGCCCTATTTAACGTGAATGCAGCGGTCTCTAATGCATAAACCCAAAACGATAGTGGTAAATCGGCAAGAGACATCATAGATCGCACCATATCTAATAAAGTACGGTTACGATGTTCGGACACACCATTGCGCTATGGTTTTCCAGGTGGCATGAGTTGTGAAACTATTCCACATTGTTTTAAATGAAGGCCAAACTCGTAACTCAAATATTCGCCTCTACGATTAGATCGTAGAAACTTTATTTTCTTGTTATGATGATTCTCCACTTCACTCTGAAATTCTTCGAACTTTTCAAATGTTTCAGACTTGTGTTTTATCAAGTAGATATACCCATATCTGCTCAAATCATCTGTGAAGATCAGAAAATAGTGATACCTACCGCGAGCCTCTACACTCAACGGACCGCATACATCGGTATGTATTATTTCCAGTAAGTCAATGGCTCGCTCCTTTGTTCCCGAGAACGGAGTTTTAGTCATCTTGCCCATGAGGCATGGTTCGCAAGCATCAAATGATTCATAATCAAGTGATTCCAAAAGTCCATCCGCATGGAGATTCTTCATGCGCTTTACACCAATATGACCTAAACGGCAGTGCCACAAATATGTTGCACTATCATTATCAACTTTGCACCTTTTGGCATCAATATTATGAATATGTGTATCATCACGATCGAGATTCAACAAACCATTCACATTGGGTGTATGACCATAGAAGGTTTTATTCATATAAATAGAACAAAAATTTATTCTCTGATTTAAATGAATGATCTATTGCAATAAACACAATCTAATCATATTAATGCTCAACGCAAACACCAAATAACATTTATTTAGGTTCAATTCTAATCCCAAAGGTAGAGGGAGTGTGCGATGGAGATCGTATCAACCTTGGAATTACTTCCAACACACATCGTCACCTCGTCCTTAACTAGTCTCTGTTTATTTTGCAACTACTGTTTCGAGCTACTACTCTTAGCAACTGAACCAGTATCAAATACCGAGGGGTTTCTATAAACACTAGTAAAGTAAACATAAATAACATGAATATCAATATACCTTTGTCCACTTTGCCATCCTTCTTATCCGCCAAGTATCTAGGGAAATTCCACTTCCAGTGACCATTTCCTTTGCTATAGAAGCACTCAGTTTCAGGCTTGGGTCTAGCTTTGGGCTTCTTCATGGGAGTGGCAACTTTCTTGCCATTCAAAAATAAGTTTCCCTTTATTTCCCTTGCCATTTTTCTTGAAACTAGTGGTCTTGTTAATCATCAACACTTGATGCTCTTTCTTGATTTCTACCTTCGCCGATTTCAACATCGCGAAGAGCTCGGGAATCATTTTCGTCATCCCTTGCAAATTATAGTTCATCACGAAGTTCTAGTAACTTGGTGATGGTGACTAGATAAATCTGTCAATCACTATCTTATCTGGAATATTAACTCCCACTTGATTCAAGCGATTGTAGTACCCAGACATTCTGAGCACATGCTCACTAGCTGAGCTATTCTCCTCCATCTTGTAGGCAAAGTACTTGTCAGAGGTCTCATACCTCTTAACACGGGCATGAGTCTTAAATATCATTTTCAGCTTCTTGGAACATCTCATATGCTCCATGGCATTCAAAACATTTTTGAAGTCCCGGTTCTAAGCCGTAAAGCATGGTGCACTAAACTATCAAGTAGTCATCATACCGAGCTTGCAAAACGCTCATAACGCCTGTGATCCGCTCCGCAATGTGTTCGTCACCTAGTGGTGCATCAAGGACATAATTCTTCTGTGCAACAATGAGGATAATCCTCAGATCACGGACCTAGTCCGCATCATTGCTACTATCATCTTTCAACTTAGTTTTATCTAGGAACATATCAAAAATAAAATAGGGGAGCTATACGCGAGCTATTGATCTACAACATAGATACGCAATACTATCAGGACTAAGTTCATGATAAATTAAGTTCAATTAATCATATTACTTAAGAACTCCCACTTAGATAGACATCCCTCGAGTCATCTAAATGATCACGTGATCCATATCAACTAAACCATGTCCGATCATCACGTGAGATGGAGTAGTCTTCAATAGTGACCATCTCTATGTTGATCATATCTACTATATGATTCACGTTCAACCTTTCGGTCTCCAGTGTTCCGAGGCCATGTCTGTACATGCTAGGCTCTTCAAGTTTAACCCGAGTATTCCGCATGTGCAAAACTATCTTGCACCCATTGTATGTGAACGTAGAGCTTATCACACTCGATCATCACGTGGTGTCTCGGCACGACGAACTGACACAATGGTGCATACTCAGGGAGAACACTTATACCTTGAAAATTTAGTGAGGGGCCATCTTATAATGCTACCGCCGTACTAAGCAAAATAAGATGCATAAAAGATAAACATCACATGCAATCAAAATATGTGACATGATATGGCCATTATCATCTTGTGCCTTTGATCTCCATCTCCAAAGAACCATAATGATTTCCATCTTCACCGGCTTGACACCTTGATCTCCATCGTAGCGTCATTGGCGTCTCGCCAACTATTTCTTCTACAAATATCGCTAATGCATAGTGATAAAGTAAAGCAATTACATGGCGATTGCATTTCATACAGTAAAGCGACAACCATAAGGCTCCTGCCAGTTGCCGATAACTTTTACAAAACATGATCATCTCATACAACAATGTATATCACATCATGTCTTAACCATATCACATCACAACATGCCCTGCAAAAACAAGTTAGACGTCCTCTACTTTGTTGTTCCAAGTTTTACGTGGCTGCTACGGGCTTCTAGTAAGAAACGTTCTTACCTACGCATCAAAATCACAATGGTGATTTATCAAGTTTGTTGTTTTAACCTTCAACAAGGACCGGCCGCAGTCAAATTCAATTCAACTGAAGTTGGAGAAACAGACACCCGCCAGCCACCTTTATGCAAAACTAATTGCATGTCTGTGGGTGGAACCGGTCTCATGAACGTGGTCATGTAAGGTTGGTCCGGACCGCTTCATCCAACAATGTCGCCGAATAAAAATAAGAAATTGGTGGTAAGTAGTATGACGATCACCACCCACAACTCTTTATGTTCTACTCGTGCATATCATCTACGCATAGACCTGGCTCTGATACCACTGATGGGACGTAGCATGCAATTTCGAAAAATTCCTACGCTCATGCAAGATCTATCTAGGAGATGCATAGCAATGAGAGGGGCAGAGTGTGTCCACGTACCCCCGTAGAACGAAAGCGGAAGCACTAATATAACGCGGTTGATGTAGTCGAACGTCTTCGCGATCCAACCGATCAAGTACCGAACGTACGGCACCTCCGATTTCAGCACAAGTTTAGCTCGATGATGTCCCTCGAACTCTTGATCCAGCAAAGTGTCGAGGGAGAGTTTCATCAGCACGATGGCGTGGTGACGGTGATGGTGATGTGATCTGCGTAGGGCTTCGCCTGAGCAACTACAACAATATGACCGGAGGAGTAAACAGTGGAGGGGGGGCACCACACACGGCTAAGAAACAATTGATGTCCTTTGGGGTGCCCCCTACCCCCGTATATAAAGGAGGAGAGGGGAGGAGGCCGGCCCTAGGGGGCGCGCCAAGTGGGGGGAAACCCACTAGGACTCCTAGTCCTAGTCGCCCCCCCCCCCCTTCCTTCTTCCGGAGGGGGAAAGGGGGAAGGAGAGGGAGAGGGAGAAGGAAAGGGGGGCCGCGCCCCCTCCCCTTGTCCAATTCGGACTGCCCATGGGGGGCGCTCCACCCCTTGTGGGCTGCCCTCTTTCTCCCCTTATGGCCCATGTGGCCCATTACTTTCCCGAGGGGGTTCCGGTAACCTCTCGGTACTCCAATAAATATCTGAAACACTCCGAAACCATTCCGGTGTCCGAATACTATCGTCCAATATATAAATCTTTACCTCTCGACCATTTTGAGACTCCTCGTCATGTCCGTGATCTCATCCGACTCCGAACAATCTTCGGTCACCAAAACACATAACTCATAATACAAATCGTCATCGAACGTTAAGCGTGCGGACCCTACGAGTTCGAGAACTATGTAGACATGACCGAGACACATCTCCGATCAATAACCAACAGCGGAACCTGGATGCTCATATTGGTTCCTACATATTCTACAAAGACCTTTATCGGTCAAACCGCAATGACAACATACGTCATTCCATTTGTCATCGGTATGTTACTTGCCTGAGATTCGATCGTCAGTATCATCATACCTAGTTCAATCTCGTTACCGGCAAGTCTCTTTACTCGTTTCGTAACGCATCATCCCGTAACTAACTCATTAGTTACATTGCTTGCAGGGCTTATTATGATGTGCATTACCGAGAGGGCCCAGAGATACCTCTCCGATACTCGGAGTGACAAATCCTAATCTCGATCTATGCCAACCCAACAAGTACCTTCGGAGATACCTGTAGAGCATCTTTATAATCACCCAGTTACGTTGTGACGTTTGATAGCACACATGGTATTCCTCCGGTATCCGGGAGTTGCATAATCTCATAGTCAAAGGAATATGTATAAGTCATGAAGAAAGCAAGAGCAATAAAACTTAATGATCATTATGCTAAGATAATGGATGGGTCTTGTCCATCACATCATTCTCCTAATGATGTGATCCCGTTCATCAAATGACAACACATGTCTATGGTTAGGAAACTGAACCATCTTTGATTAACGAGCTAGTCTAGTAGAGGCTTAATAGGGACACTGTGTTTTGTCTATGTATCCTCACATGTATCAAGTTTCCGATTAATACAATTCTAGCATGAATAATAAACATTTATCATGATATAAGGAAATATAAAATAACAACTTTATTATTGCCTCTAGGGCATATTTCCTTCACTTCCAAGGTGAAACAACCCATCTGCGTCATCAAGGAGCGCACCATGGGTCTGTGCTCTTCCAACTAGAAGGATTCCGTCCATGACAAGTGAGGCAATATCCTATCAGCAAATCTTACTTTTTCTAGCTAGCCAACCCGTACCCTTTGTTGTAGTAGCTTTTGCCATGCAGTGTTTTAACTGTGTCGTGTTTAATTATTTCAATTATGCAAAAATATAATGTTCAATAGGGCTATGTGATGTTTAATTATGAATTGTCCACTTCAGTTTCACGAATGGTTATATTTGGTTGTTTATAGTGACTAGATGCCTTGTTTATCTGTACCTGGTTGTTAGGTTGGTTGCAGTGAGCATTTGTCCAGTTGTCAAGCAGATGCCTTGTTTATCTGTATTTGGTTGTTAGGTTGGTTGCAGTGAGCATATGTCTAGTTATCAAGAAGATGCCTTGTTTATCTGTATTTGGTTGTTAGGTTGGTTGCAGTGAGCATTTGTCCAGTTTTCAAGCAGATACCTTATTTATCTGTATTTGCTTGTTAGGTTGGTTCCAGTGAGCATTTGTCCAGTTTTCAAGCATATGCTCTGTTTATCTATATTTTCTTATTAGGTTGGTTGGAGTGAGCCTCTGTCCAGTTTTCAATGGCTATATTTGGTTGTTATACCGAGAATATATGCCTTGTTTATTTCAGTTATTCACAATGTGATGTTCATTATGTGCAAGTCGGAACTGTGCAGTTCGATTTCATCAATACCAGTTTGAACGGCTATATTTGGTTCCGGTTAGGCCTGGTGTAGTTAACGCATGCCCTTTATTTCAGTTTTACACATTTATCCAGTGTGATGTTTAAGCATGAGCTACGTTCTATTCATTTTCAACAATACCATTTTGAATTACAATATTTGGTGGCTGTTAAGCATGTTGTAGTTAACATTCCCTTCCTTTTTATATCCGCTTTAACAACATGCTGAAACCAATACATTAAAGCTATCATTTGGAGATGATGTTGTTTACCTTGGCTATATTTGTTTGATGTTAAGGTTGTTGTACTTATCATGTCTTTCCATGTACTTATGCAGGACAACAACGGGAGTGGCCGACATTTTCCGTCGAGGTTAGTTTCATCCCTCGGCTTGTACTCCCCCGGTCGTTCCATAATGTAGTGCATATAGATCCATGCCTGGACAATTTTTAGCTTCTAATATTAACTTTTTGCTTGTAGGTACATATGTCCTTGGCAAAGATCCATGCATCTACCCTTTTTGCGTATGGGGCAATGAGATATTCAAGAACCAGCATCAAGTGAGGAAACTAATAAGGATTATTAGCAAAAAGATACGAACGGTGGCAATCAAACTATTTGTTTGCGCTCGATCCAACACAACAGTGAGCTGTATGATGGTAAAGAACTCTGTAGCCTTCTCTTTTTACTGCCCATAATGAGTTGTTAGACAACAATGTCTGAATCTTTTTCGTTTGCAGTGGTTTCCAAAGCAGTTTAATCAAGATTACCTCGCAAAGTACATGATTGATGGACATGCAATGAAGGTTAAAGTATTTCATCGAGACTACAATGAGCATTGAGAAGTCCTAATGAAGATAGTGAAGGATGGGCATCAGCCATCACAAGGGGTTGGCCTAGGGTCGTGCGCGCGTTACCCATGGAGGAGGGCACAATATGGGCATTCCGCTTCACCTTCTCCAGCAACCAGAATGCCTTTCGCCTCTCTCTTTACAGTCTATAGTACAATTGTGGTTCATCATTTTTTACTTGGTATTTCTGTAGTTCTTCAGTACATGTACCAGTGCATCGAATTATACATTCGTGCTTGAACCTATATCTGTAATAAACATGGTTTGATATGAAATAAGTGATTGCCTACTTTCAAATTCAAAATCTATGATTTTTAAATGCAGGGATTAAATTAGGGATAAAATTATGTTCTGCAGGCCAGCACACTGCACACGGTTTGCGAAAGCAAAAGGTCTGTGATAAATGTCAAGATCGGACACGTTTCTCAGATCCCCTACGTGTGCGATGAATCTCTACTGCACACACGATCATCTAAGAAAAAATGTGTGAGATTAACAACAACAGTGCATGATACGTCTCCGTCGTATCTATAATTTTTTATTGTTTCATGCCAATATTATACAACTTTCACATATTTTTGGTAACTTTTTATATGATTTATTGGACTTACCTATTGATCGAGTGCCCAATGCCAGTTCCTGTTTTTTGCATGTTTTTTGTTTCACATAAAATCCATATCAAACGAAGTCCAAACACGATAAAAATTTACGGAGAATTATTTTGGAATATATGTGATTTTTAGGATGTGGAATCAACGCAAACGGGGGCCCACAGTGCCCACAACCCATCAGGGCGCGCCCAGGTGTCTTATACACACCTCGTAGGTCGGTTGGGTCTCTACTTTGGGCGCAAGGAAGCTTATATCCGAAAAAATTGTGTTAAATTTCAGCGCAATTGGAGTTACGGATCTCCCAGAATATAAGAAATCGTGAAGGGCCAGATCTGGGGAACGCGAAACAGAAGAGAACAGAGAGGGAGATCCAATCTCAAAGAGGTGAAGGAAATATGCCCTAGAGGCAATAATAAAGTTATTATTTATTTCCTTATATCATGATAAATGTTTATTATTCATGCTAGAATTGTATTAACCGGAAACATAATACATGTGTGAATACATAGACAAACATAGTGTCACTAGTATGCCTCTACTTGACTAGCTCGTTGAATCAAAGATGGTTAAGTTTCCTAGCCATAGACATGAGTTGTCATTTGATTAACGGGATCACATCATTAGGAGAATGATTTGATTGACTTGACCCATTCCGTTAGCCTAGCACTTGATCGTTTAGTACATTGCTATTGCTTTCTTCATGACTTATATATGTTCCTCGTAACTATGAGATTATGCAACTCCTGTTTACGGAGGAACACTTTGGTGCTACCAAACGTCACAACGTAATCGGGTGATTATAAAGGAGTACTACAGGTGTCTCCAAAGGTACATATTGGGTTGGCGATTTCGAGATTAGGTTTTGTCACTCCGATTGTCGGAGAGGTATCTCTGGGCCCTCTCGGTAATGCACATCACTATAAGCCTTGCAAGCAATATAGCTAATAAGTTAGTTACGGAATGATGCATTACGTAACGAGTAAAGAGACTTGCCAAGAACGAGATTGAACTAGGTATTGATACCGACGATCGAATCTCGGGCAAGTAACATACCGATGACAAAGGGAACAACGTATGTTGTTATGCGGTTTGACCGATAAAGATCTTCGAGAATATGTAGGAGCCAATATGAGCATCCAGGTTCCGCTATTGGTTATTGACCGAGAATAGTTCTAGGTCATGTCTACATAGTTCTCGAACCCGTAGGGTCCGCACGCTTAAGGTTACGGCGATGCTTTTATTATGAGTTTATGAGTTTTGATGTACCGAAGGAGTTTGGAGTCCCGGATGAGATCGGGGACATGACGAGGAGTCTCGAAATGGTCGAGACGTAAAGATCGATATATTGGACGACTATATTCGGACTTGGAAAGGTTCCGAGTGATTCAGGTATTTTCGAGTACCGAGAGTTACGGAATTCGCCAGGAGTATATGGGCCTTATTAGGCGATATAAGTCATACCGCTTACCAGCATGTCATACTTTGGTTCAGCGGTATTGTGAGATGAAGCGCCGGACCAACATTACGCCAGACGCTTACGCGAGACTGGTTTCACTGTTACGAGCACTCGTGCTTAAAGGTGATCGGCGGGTGTCTGCTCTCTCACTTTAGCTGAATCGAGTGTGGCTACGCCGGTCCTTGTGAAGGTTAAAACAGCACCAACTTGACAAACTATCGCTGTGGTTTTGATGCGAGGTAAGAACGGTTCTTGCTCAGCCCGTAGCAGCCACGTAAAATTTGCAACAACAAAGTAGAGGACGCCTAACTTGTTTTTGCAGGCATGTTGTGATGTGATATGGTCAAGACGTGATGCTATATTTTATTGTATGAGATGATCATGTTTTGTAACCGGTTATCGACAACCGGCAGGAGCCATATGGTTGTCGCTTATTGTATGAAATGCAACGCCTGTAATTGCTTTACTTTATCACTAAGCGGTAGCGATAGTCGAGAAGCAATAGATGGCGAACGACAACGATGCTACGATGGAGATCAAGGTGTCGCTACCGGTGACGATGGTGATCACGACGGTGCTTCGGAGATGGAGATCACAAGCACAAGATGATCATGGCCATATCATATCACTTATTGATTGCATGTGATGTTTATCCTTTATGCATCTTATCTTGCTTTGATTGACGGTAGCATTTTAAGATGATCTCTCACTAAAATTATCAAGAAGTGTTCTCCCTGAGTATGCACCGTTGCTAAAGTTCTTCGTGCCGAGACACCACGTGATGATCGGGTGTGATAGGCTCTACGCTCAAATACAACGGTGCAAAACAGTTGCACACGCTGAATACTCAGGTTAAACTTGACGAGCCTAGCATATAACAGATATGGCCTCGCAACACGGAGACCGAAAGGTCGAGCGTGAATCATATAGTAGATATGATCAACATATTGATGTCCACTGCTGAAACTACTCCATCTCACGTGACGATCGGACATGGTGTAGTTGATATGGATCACGAATCACTTAGAAGATTAGAGGATATCTATCTAAGTGGGAGTTCTTAAGTAATATGATTAATTGAACTTTAATTTATCATGAACTTAGTCCTGGTAGTATTTTGCAAATTATGTTGTAGATCAATAGCTCGCGTTGTTGCTTCCCTATGTTTTTGCTTCCTATGTTTTTATATGTGTTCCTAGAGAAAATTGTATTGAAAATGTTAGTAGCAATGATGCGGATTGGATCCGTGATATGAGGTTTATCCTCATTGCTGCATGTAAGAATTATGTCCCTAATGCACCGCTAGGTGATGACCTATTGCAGGAGCAGATGCGCACGTTATGAACGTTTGGCTAGCTCAATATGATGACTACTTGATAGTTTAGCGCACCATACTTAACGGCTTAGAATCGGGACTTCAAAGACGTTTTGAACGTCATGGACCATATGAGATGTTCCAGAGTTGAAGTTAATATTTCAAGCAAATACCGAGTTGAGAGATATGAAGTCTCCAACAAGTTCTATAGCTAAAAGATGGAGGAGAATCGCTCAACTAGTGAGCATGTGCTCAGATTGTCTGGGTACTTCAATCGCTTGAATCAAGTGGGAGTTAATCTTCCAGATAAGATAGTGATTGACAGAATTCTCTAGTCACCATCACTAAGTTACTAGAACTTCGTGATGAACTATAGTATGCAAGGGATGACGAAAACGATTCCCGAGCTCTTCGTGATGTTGAAATCGACGAAGGTAGAAATCAAGAAAGAGCATCAAGTGTTGATGATTGACAAGACCACTAGTTTCAAGAAAAGGGCAAAGGAAAGAAAGGGAAACTTCAAGTAGAATGGCAACAAGTTGTCACTCCGTGAAGAAGACCAAAGCTGGACCAAAGCCTGAAACCGAGTGCTTACACTCGCAAAGGAAATGGTCACTTGAAGCGGAAATGCCCTGAATATTTGGTGGATAAGAAGGATGGCAAAGTAAACAAGAGTATATTTGATATACAGGTTATTGATATGTGCCTTACTAGTGTTTATAGTAGCCCCTGAGTATTTGATACTTGTTTGTTGCTAAGATTAGTAACTCGAAACAGGAGTTACAGAATAAATAGAGACTAGTTGAAGGGGAAGTGACGATGAGTGTTGGAAGTAGTTCCAAGATTGATATGATCATCATCGCACACTCCCTATACTCTCGGATTAGTGTTGAACCTAAATAAATGTTATTTGGCGCTTATGCTGAGCATGAATATGATTTGATCATGGTTATTGCAATACGGTTATTCATGTAAGTTAGAGAATAATTATTGTTCTGTTTACATGAATAAAACCTTCTATGGTCATACACCCAATGAAAATGGTTTGTTGGATCTCGATCGTGTGATACACATATTCATAATATTAAAACCAAAAGATGTAAAGTTAATAATGATAGTGCAACTTATTTGTGGCAATCGCCGCTTAGGTCATATTGGTGTAAAGCGATGAAGAAACTCCATACCGATGGGCTTTTGGAAGCACTTGATTATGAATCACTTGGTACTTGCGAACCGTGCCTCATGGGCAAGATGACTAAAAACTCCGTTCTCCGGAACAATGGAACAAGCTACTGACTTATTGGAAATGATACATACCGATGTATGCGATCCAATGAGTGTTGATGCTCGTGGCAAGTATCGTTATTTTCTGACCTTCACAAGATGATTTGAGCAGATATGGGTATATCTACTTAATGAAACACAAATCTGAAACATTTGAAAATTCAAAGAATTTCAGAGTGAAGTGGAAAATCATCGTAACAAGAAAATAAAATTTCTACGATCTGATCATGGAGGAGAATATTTGAGTTACGAGTTTAGTCTTCAATTAAAACAATGTGGAATAGTTTCACAGCTCACGCCACCTGGAACACCACAACGTTATGGTGTGTCCGAACGTCGTAACCGCACTTTATTGGATATGGTGCGATCTATGATGTCTCTTACTGATTTACCATTATCATTTTGGTGTTATGCATTAGAGACAGCTGCATTCACGTTAAAAGGGCACCATCTAAATCCGTTGAGATTACACCGTATGAACTATGGTTTAGTAGTAAACCTAAGCTGTCGTTTCTTAAAGCTTGGAGTTGCGATGCTTATATGAAAAGGTTTCAACCTGATAAGCTCGAACCCAAATCGGAAAAGTGCGTCTTCATAGAATACCCAAAGGTAACTATTGGGTACACCTTCTATCACAGATCCGAAGGCAAGTTATTCATTGCTAAGATGGATCCTTTCTAGAGAAGAAGTTTCTCTCGAAAGAAGTGAGTGGAAGGAAAATAGAACTTGATGAGGTAATTGTACCTTCTCCCTTATTGGAAAGTAGTTCATCACAGAAATCAGTTCCAGTGATTCCTACACCAATTAGTGAGGAAGTTAATGATGATGATCATGAAACTTCAGATCAAGTTGCTACCAAACCTCGAGGTCTTCCAGAGTAAGATCCGCACTGAGTGGTACGGTCATCATGTTCGGAAGTCATGTTACTAGACCATGATGAACCTACGAACTATGAGGAAGCGATGATGAGCCCAGATTCCACGAAATGGCTTGAGGCCATGAAATCTGAGATAGGATCCATGTATGAGAACAAAGTATGGACTTTGATTGACTTGCTCGATGATCAGCAAGCCATGTTAAATAAATGGATCTTCAACAGAAGACGGACACCGATAGTAGTGTTACTATCTACAAAGCTCGACTTGTCACAAAAGGTTTTCGACAAGTTCAAGGTGTTGACTACAATGAGATTTTCTCAATCAGTAGCGATGCTTAAGTCTGTCTCGAATCATGTTAGCAATTGCCACATTTTATGAAATCGGCAAATGGATGTCAAAAACTACATTCTTTAATGGATTTATTAAAGAAGAGTTGTATATGATGCAACCGAAGGTTTTGTCAATACTAAAGGAGCTAACAAAATGTGCAAGCTTCAATGATCCATCTATGGACTGGTGCAAGCATCTCGAGTTGGAATGAACGCTTTGATAGTGTGATCAAAGATATAGTTTTATACAGACTTGCGGTGAAGCCCTGATTTACAATAAAGTGAGTGGGAGCACTACCGCCTTCCCGATAAATATATGTGAGTAACATATTGTTGATCAGAAATGATGTAGAATTTTTCTAGAAAGCATAAAGGAGTATTTGAAAGGAGTTCTTTAAAAGAAAGACCTCAGTGAAGCTGCTTACATATTGAGCATCAAGATCTATAGAGATAGATCAAGACGCTTGATAAGTTTTTCAATGAGTACATACCTTGACAAGATTTTGAAGTAGTTCAAAATGGAACAGTCAAAGAAAGAGTTTCTTGCCTGTATTACAAGGTGTGAAATTGAGTAAGACTCAAAGCCCGACCATGGCGAAAATAGAAAGAAGAATGAAAGTCATTCCCTATGCCTCACCATAGGTTCTATAAAGTATGCTATGTCTGTGAACTGGACCTATTGTATACCTTGCTCGAGTTTGGCAAAGGAATACAATTTTGATCTAATAGTCGATCATCGGACAGCGGTCAAGAATATCCTTAGTGAGTACTAAGGAAATATTTCTCGATTATGGAGGTGATAAAAGAGCCCGTCATAAAGAGTTACAACAAAGGCAAGCTTTTACACTGATCTAGATGACTATAAGTCTCAATCTGGATACATATTGAAAGTGGGAGCAATTATCTATAGTAGCTCCGCAAGAGCATTGTAGACATAGAATATTTGCAAAATACATACGGCTCAATATAACTGCACCTGCTGACTAAGCCTCTCTCACGAGCAAAACATGATCACACCTTAGTACTCTTTTGGATGTTAATCACATAGCGATGTGAACTAGATTATTGACTCTAGTAAACCCTTTGGGTGTTGGTCACATGACGATGTGAACTATGGGTGTTAATCATATACGATATGAATATTGGTGTTAAATCACATGGCGATGTGAACTAGATTATTGACTCTAGTGCAAGTGGGAGATCAAGGAAATATGCCCTAGAGGCAATAATAAAGTTATTATTTATTTCCCTATATCATGATAAATGTTTATTATTCATGCTAGAATTGTATTAACCGGAAACATAATACATGTGTGAATACATAGACAAACATAGTGTCACTAGTATGCCTCTACTTGACTAGCTCGTTGAATCAAAGATGGTTAAGTTTCCTAGCCATAGACATGAGTTGTCATTTAATTAACGGGATCACATCATTAGGAGAATGATGTGATTCACTTGACCCATTCCGTTAGCCTAGCACTTGATCGTTTAGTACATTGCTATTGCTTTCTTCATGACTTATATATGTTCATGTAACTATGAGATTATGCAACTCCTGCCATCGGAGGAACACTTTGGTGCTACCAAACGTCACAACGAATCGGGTGATTATAAAGGAGTACTACAGGTGTCTCCAAAGGTACATGTTGGGTTGGCGATTTCGAGATTAGGTTTTGTCACTCCGATTGTCGGAGAGGTATCTCTGGCCCTCTCGGTAATGCACATCACTATAAGCCTTGCAAGCAATGTAGCTAATAAGTTAGTTACGGAATGATGCATTACGTAACGAGTAAAGAGACTTGCCAAGAACGAGATTGAACTAGGTATTGGATACCGACGATCGAATCTCGGCAAGTAACATACCGATGACAAAGGGAACAACGATGTTGTTATGCGGTTTGACCGATAAAGATCTTCGAGAATATGTAGGAGCCAATATGAGCATCCAGGTTCCGCTATTGGTTATTGACCGAGAATAGTTCTAGGTTATGTCTACATAGTTCTCGAACCCGTAGGGTCCGCACGCTTAAGGTTACGATGACAGTTTTATTATGAGTTTATGAGTTTTGATGTACCGAAGGATTTTGGAGTCCCGGATGAGATCGGGGACATGACGAGGAGTCTCGAAATGGTCGAGACGTAAAGATCGATATATTGACGACTATATTCGGACTTCGGAAAGGTTCCGAGTGATTCGGTATTTTTCGAGTACCGGAGAGTTACGGAATTCGCCGGGAGTATATGGGCCTTATTGGGCCACACGGAATAGAGAGAGAGGCCGAAGGAAGGAGGCGCAGCCCCCTCTGTTCGAATTGGACAAGGGTGCGCCCCTTTCCTTCCTCCTCTCCCCTCTTTCCCCTTCTCCTACTCCAACAAGGAAGGAGGAGTCCTACTCCGGTGGGAGTAGGACTCCCTTGGCGCGCCTCCTAGGCCGGCCGCCTCCTCCCCTTGCTCCTTTATATACGGGGCAGGGGGCACCTCTAGACACAACAACAATTGATCCCTTGGATCTCTTAGCCGTGCAGTGCCCCCTCCACCATAGTCCACCTCGATAATATTGTAGCGGTGCTTAGCGAAGCCCCGCGATGGTAGAACATCAAGATCGCCACCACGCCGTCGGCCGACGGAACTCTCCCTCGACACTCGGCTGGATCGGAGTTCGAGGGACGTCATCGAGCTGAACGTGTGCTAGAACTCGGAGGTGCCGTAGTTTCGGTGCTTGATCGGTCGGGCCGTGAAGACGTACGACTACATCAACCGCGTTGTGTTAACGCTTCCGCTATCGGTCTACGAGGGTACGTGGACAACACTCTCCCCTCTTGTTGCTATGCATCACCATGATCCTTGCGTGTGTGTAGGAAATTTTTTGAAATTACTACGTTCCCCAACAAGGGGCTCCCGCCCCTCCACCACCATGGAGGCCATGGACCAGAGGGGGAACTCTCCTCCCATCTAGGGGGGAGGCCAAGGAAGAAGAAGGAGGAGGAGGGCTTGTTGGAAATATGCCCTAGAGGCAATAATAAATTAGTTATTATTATATTTCCTTGTTCATGATAATCGTTTATTATCCATGCTAGAATTGTATTGATAGGAAACTCAGATACATGTGTGGATACATAGACAACACCATGTCCCTAGTAAGCCTCTAGTTGACTAGCTCGTTGATCAATAGAAGGTTACGGTTTCCTGACCATGGACATTGGATGTCGTTGATAACGGGATCACATCATTAGGAGAATGATGTGATGGACAAGACCCAATCCTAAGCCTAGCACAAAGATCGTAGTTCGTATGCTAAAGCATTTCTAATGTCAAGTATCATTTCCTTAGACCATGAGATTGTGCAACTCCGGATACCGTAGGAGTGCTTTGGGTGTACCAAAAGTCACAACGTAATCGGGTGACTATAAAGGTGCACTACAGGTATCTCCGAAAGTGTCTCATTGGGTTGGCACGAATCGAGATCGGATTTGTCACTCCGTAAACGGAGAGGTATCTCTGGGCCCACTCGGTAGGACATCATCATATGTGCACAATGTGATCAAGGAGTTGATCACGGATGATGTGTTACGGAACGAGTAAAAGAGACTTGCCGTAACGAGATTGAACAAGGTATCGGGATACCGACGATCGAATCTCGGGCAAGTATCGCATCACTGGACAAAGGGAATTGTGTACGGATTGATTAAGTCCTTGACATCGTGGTTCATCCGATAAGATCATCGTGGAACATGTGGGAGCCAACATGGGTATCCAGATCCCGCTGTTGGTTATTGACCGAGAACGCCTCGGTCATGTTCAGATGTCTCCGAACCCGTAGGGTCTACACACTTAAGGTTCGATGACGCTTAGGGTTATAAAGGAATTTTGTATGTGGTTACCGAATGTTGTTCGAGTCCGGATGAGATCCCGGACGTCACGAGGAGTTCGGAATGGTCCGGAGGTAAAGATTTATATATAGGAAGTCCTATTTCGCCATCGGGACAAGTTTCGGTCATCGGATTGTCTGGGACCACCGGAAGGGTCCCGGGTCCATCGGGTGGGGCCACCTATCCGGAGGGCCCCATGGGCTGAAGTGGAAGGATCCAGCCCAAAGTGGGCTGGGCGCTACTTTCCCTAGGGCCCATGCGCCTAGGGTGGGGAAACCCTAAAAGGAAGAGTCCTATGAGGGAAGGCACCTCCTAGGTGCCTTGGGGAGGAGGATTCTCCCTGGCCGCCTCCCCTTTCCCATCTAGGGCTGCCCCCCCTAGGGGTGGGAACCCTAGAGGCGCACCTCCTCCCTCTCCCTATATATAGTGAGGCCTGGGCTGCCCATAATAGGTGATCCGATCTCCGCCTATTGGTGCAGCCCTCCTCTCTTCTCATCATATCTCGCGGTGCTTGGCGAAGCCTCGCAGGATTGCCACACTCCCACGCCACCACCACGCCGTTGTGCTGCTGCTGGATGGAGTCTTCCTCTACCTCTCCTCTCTCCTTGCTGGATCAAGGCATGGGAGACGCCACCGGCTGTACGTGTGTTGAACGCGGAGGTGCCGTCTGCTCGCACTAGGATCATCGGTGATTTGGATCACGGCAGTACGACTCCATCAACCCCGTTCACTTGAACGCTTCCGCTTAGCGATATACAAGGGTATGTAGATGCACTCTCCTTCCCTCGTTGCTAGATTACTCCATAGATTGATCTTGGTGATGCGTAGAAAATTTTTGAATTATTGCTACGTTCCCCAATAGTGGCATCATGAGCTAGGTCTATGCGTAGTTTCTATGCACGAGTAGAACACAAAGTAGTTGTGGGCATTGATTTTGTTCGATATGCTTGCCGTTACTAGTCTTATATTGATTCGGCGGCATTGTGGGATGAAGCGGCCCGGACCAACCTTACACGTACGCTTACGTGAGACCGGTTCCACCGACAAACATGCACTAGTTGCATAAGGTGGCTGGCGGGTGTCTGTCTCTCCCACTTTAGTCGGATCGGATTCGATGAAAAGGGTCCTTATGAAGGGTAAATAGCAATTGGCATATCACGTTGTGGTCTTTGCGTAGGTAAGAAACGTTCTTGCTAGAAACCCATAGCAGCCACGTAAACCATGCAAACAACAATTAGAGGACGTCTAACTTGTTTTTGCAGGGTATGCTATGTGATGTGATATGGCCAAAAGGATGTGATGAATGATATATGTGATGTATGAGATTGATCATGTTCTTGTAATAGGAATCACGACTTGCATGTCGATGAGTATGACAACCGGCAGGAGCCATAGGAGTTGTCTTAATTTATTTATGACCTGCGTGTCATCATAAACGTCATGTAATTACTTTACTTTATTGCTAACCGTTAGCTGTAGTAGTAGAAGTAATAGTTGACGAGGCAACTTCAAGAAGACACGATGATGGAGATCATGATGATGGAGATCATGGTGTCATGCCGGTGACAAGATGATCATGGAGCCCCAAGATGGAGATCAAAGGAGCTATATGATATTGGCCATATCATGTCACTATTATTTGATTGCATGTGATGTTTATCATGTTTATGCATCTTGTTTACTTAGAATGACGGTAGTAAATAAGATGATCCTCATTAAAATTTCAAGAAAGTGTTCCCCTAATCGTGCACCGCTACGGTTCGTTGTTTCAATGCACCACGTGATGATCGGGTGTTTGATCCAAACGCTCACATACAACGGTGTAAGACATATTTACACATGCAAACACTTAGGTTGACTTGACGAGCCTAGCATGTGTATAGACATGGCCTCGAACACGTAAGACCGAAAGGTCGAGCATGAGTCGATAGAAGATACGATCAACATGAAGATGTTCACCGATGTTGACTAGTCCGTCTCACGTGATGATCGGACACGGCCTAGTTGACTCGGATCATGTAATCACTTAGATGACTAGAGGGATGTCTATATGAGTGGGAGTTCATAAGATGAACTTAATTATCCTGAACATAGTCAAAAGATCTTTGCAAATTATGTCGTAGCTCGCGCTTCAGTTCTACTGTTTAGTTATGTTCCTAGAGAAAAAAAAATTAGTTGAAAGTTGATAGTAGCAATTATGCGGACTAGGTCCGTAAACTGAGGATTGTCCTCATTGCTTCTTAGAAGGCTTATGTCATTAATGCACCGCTCAGTGTGCTGAACCTCGAATGTCGTCTGTGGATGTTGCGAACATCTGACATACACGTTTTGATAACTACGTGATAGTTCAGTTAAACGGTTTAGAGTTGAGGCACCGAAGACGTTTTGAAACGTCGAGGAACATATGAGATGTTTCGAGGGCTGAAATTGGGATTTCAGGCTCGTGCCCACGTCAAGAGGTATAAGACCTCCGACGATTTTCTTAGCCTGCAAACTAAGGGAGAAAAGCTCAATCGTTGAGCTTGTGCTCAGATTGTCTGAGTACAACAATCATTTGAATCGAGTGGGAGTTGATCTTCTAGATGAGATAGTGATGTTTCTCCGAAGTCATTACCACCAAGCTGCTTGAGCTTCGTGATGAACTATAATATATCAGGGACATATATGATGATCCTTGAGATATTCGCGATGTTTGACACCACAAAAGTAGAGATCAAGAAGGAGCATCAATTGTTGATGGTTGCTGAAACCACTAGTTTCAAGAAGGGCAAGGGCAAAAAGGGATGCTTCATGAAACGGCAAATCAGCTGCTGATCTAGTGAAGAAACCCAAGGTTGAACCCAAACCCGAGACTAAGTGCTTCTGTAATAAA
Organism: Aegilops longissima; assembly: GCA_021605205.1. Lineage (NCBI taxonomy): Eukaryota > Viridiplantae > Streptophyta > Magnoliopsida > Poales > Poaceae > Aegilops > Aegilops longissima. The sequence continues at coordinate 528,127,119 of CM038679.1, forward strand.
GGGAACAGCCACTGGAGCAGAATTACCCTAGATACTTGGTAGATAAGAAGGCTGGCAAGGTCGATAGAAGTATATTGGATGTATTATGTTAATGTGTACTTTACTAGTACTCCTAGTAGCACCAGGGTATTAGATACCGGTTCAGTTGCTAAGTGTTAGTAACTCGAAATAAAAGCTACGGAATAAACGGAGACTAGCTAAAGGTGAGCTGACGATATGTGTTGGAAGTGTTTCCAATGTTGATATGATCAAGCATCGCACGCTCCCTCTACCATCGAGATTGGTATTAAAACCTAAATAATTGTTATTTGGTGTTTGCGTTGAGCATAGACATGATTGGATTATGTCTATAGCAATTCATTTAAGGAGAGAGTAATGGTTACTCTGTTTATTTGAATAATACCTTCAATGGTCTTACGCCTAAAATGAATGGTTTATTGAATCTCGATCGTAGTGATACACATGTTCATGCCAAAAGATATAGGATAGTAATGATAGTACCACCTACTTGTGGCACTGCCACGTAAGTCATATCGGTATAAAACGCATGAAGAAGCTCCATGTTGATGGATCTTTGGGCTCACTCGTTTTTTGAAAAGTTTGAGACATGTGAACCATGTCTATTGGTGTATATGCATGAAGAAACTCCATGCAAATGGACCGTTTGAACTCACTTGATTTTGAATCACTTGAGACATGCAAATCATACCACATGGGCAAGATGACTGAAAGCCTCGGTTTCAGTAAAATGGAACTAGAAAGCAACTTGTTGGAAGTAATACATTTTTTATGTGTGCAGTCTAATGAGTGCTGAGGCGTGTAGTGGATATCGTTATGGTCTTACTCACAGATGATTTGAGTAGATGTTGAGTATATTTACTTGATGAATCACGAGTCTAAATTATTGAAAGGTTCAAGTAATTTCAGGGTGAAGTTGAAAGATCGTCGTGACAAGAGGATAAAAGATCTATGATATGATCATAGAGATGAATGTCTGAATTACGAGTTTGGCACAGAATTAAGACATTGTGGAAATTGTTTCACAACTAATACAGCCTGGAACACCATAGTGGGATGGTGTGTCCGAACATCATAACTGCACCCTATTGGATATGATGCATACCATGATGTCTCTTATCGAATTACCATGATAGTTTATGGGTTAGGCATTAGAGACAACCACATTCACTTTAAATAGGGCACCACGTAATTCCGATGAGATGACACCGTATGAACTATGGTTTAGAGAAACCTAAGCTGTCATTTCTTAAAAGTTTGGGGCTGCGACGCTTATGTGAAAAAGTTTCAGCCGATAAGCTCGAACCCAAAGCGGATAAATGCATCTTCATAGAATACCCAAAACAGTTGGGTATACCTCATCTCAGATCCAAAGCAATAAGGGATTGTTTCTTGAATCAGGTCCTTTCTCGAGGAAAAGTTTCTCTCGAAAGAATTGAGTGGGAGGATGGTGGAGACTTGATGAGGTTATTGAACCGTCTCTTCAACTATTGTGTGGCAGGGCACAGGGAGTTGTTCCTGTGGCACCTACGCCAATTGAAGTGGAAGCTTATGATAGTGATCATGAAACTCCAGATCAAGTCACTACCAAACCTCGTGGGATGACAAGGATGCGTGCTACTTCAGAGTGGTACGTAATCCTGTCTTGGAAGTTATGTTGCTAGACAACAATGAACCTACGAGCTATGGAGAAGCGATGGTGGGCCCGGATTCCGATAAATGGCTCGAGACCATAAAATCCGAGAGAGGATCCATGTATGAAAACAAAGTGTAGACTTTGGCAGAACAGCTCGATGGTCGTAAGGCTGTTGAGTGCAGATGGATTTTAAAAGGAAGACGGACAATGATGGTAAATGTCACCATTAAGAAAGCTCGACTTGTCGTTAAGTTGTTTTCCGACAAGTTCAAGGAGTTGACTACGATGAGACTTTCTCACTCGTAGCGATGCTAAGAGTCTATTGGAATTATATTAGCGATTACTGCATTATTTATGAAATCTTGCAGATAGGATGTCAAAACATTGTTTCCTCGACGTTTTTTCTTGAGGAAAGGTTGTATGTGATACACCCAGAAGGTTTTGTCAATCCTGAAAGATGCTAATAAGTATGCAAAGCTCCAGCAATCCTTCTAAGGACTGGAGTAAGCGTCTCGGAGTTGGAATGTATGCTTTGATGAGATGATCAAAGATTTTGGGTGTATACAAAGTTTATGAGAAACTTGTATTTCCAAATAAGTGAGTGGGAGCACTATAGAATTTCCGATGAGTATATGTTGTTAACATATTGTTGATCGGAAATGATGTAGAATTTCTGGAAAGCATGCAGAGTTATTTGAAAAATGTTTTTCAATGGAAAACCTGGATTAGGCTGCTTGAGTATTGAGCATTAGGATCTATGAGGATGGATCAAAACGCTTAATAGTACTTTCAAATGAGCACATTCCTTGACATGATCTTGAAGGTGTTCAAGATGGATCACCAAAGAAGGAGTTCTTGCACGAGTTGTAAGGTATGAAGTTAAGACTTAAAGCTCGACCACGGCAGAATAGAGAGAAAGGACGAAGGTCGCCCCTATGCTTAGACCTAGGCTCTACAAAGATGCTATCTTGTGTACCGCACTGAAGTGTGCCTTGCCATGAGTCACTAGGGGTACAAGAGTGATCCAAGAATGGATCACAGGACAATGGTCAAAGTTATCCTTAGTAACTAGTGGACTAAGGAATTTTCTCGATTATGGAGGTGGTAAAAGAGTTCGTCGTAAAGGGTTACGCCGATGCAAGTTAACACCTATCCGGATAGCTCGAGTAGAGATACGGATACGATAATGGAGCAACAATTTGGAATAGCTCCAAGTAGAACAGTTATTTGGAATAGCTGCAAATGTAGCGTAGTAGTTGCATCTACAAGATGACATAGAAATTTATGAAGTACATACGGATCTGAATGTTGCAGACCGCTGACTAAAACCTCTCTCACAAGCAACATGATCAAACCCGAACACATTGAGTGTTGATCACATAGTGATGTGAACTAGATTATTGACTCTAGTAAACTCTTTGGATGTTGGTCACATGGCGATGTGACCTGTGAGTGTTAATCACATGGCGATGTGAACTAGATTATTGACTCTAGTGCAAGTGGGAGACTGTTGGAAATATGCCCTAGAGGCAATAATAAATTAGTTATTATTATATTTCCTTGTTCATGATAATCGTTTATTATCCATGCTAGAATTGTATTGATAGGAAACTCAGATACATGTGTGGATACATAGACAACACCATGTCCCTAGTAAGCCTCTAGTTGACTAGCTCGTTGATCAATAGATGGTTACGGTTTTTGACCATGGACATTGGATGTCGTTGATAACGGGATCACATCATTAGGAGAATGATGTGATGGACAAGACCCAATCCTAAGCCTAGCACAAGATCGTGTAGTTCGTATGCTAAAGCTTTTCTAATGTCAAGTATCATTTCCTTAGACCATGAGATTGTGCAACTCCCGGATACCGTAGGAGTGCTTTGGGTGTACCAAAAGTCATAACGAATCGGGTGACTATAAAGGTGCACTACGGTATCTCCGAAAGTGTCTTGGGTTGGCACGAATCGAGATCGATTTGTCACTCCCGTAAACGGAGAGGTATCTCTGGGCCCACTCGGTAGGACATCATCATATGTGCACAATGTGATCAAGGAGTTGATCACGGATGATGTGTTACGGAACGAGTAAAAGAGACTTGCCGGTAACGAGATTGAACAAGGTATCGGATACCGACGATCGAATCTCGGGCAAGTATCGCATCACCGACAAAGGGAATTGTGTACGGATTGATTAAGTCCTTGACATCGTGGTTCATCCGATGAGATCATCGTGGAACATGTGGGAGCCAACATGGGTATCCAGATCCCGCTGTTGGTTATTGACCGGAGAACGCCTCGGTCATGTTCAGATGTCTCCGAACCCGTAGGGTCTACACTTAAGGTTCGATGGACGCTAGGGTTATAAAGGAATTTTGTATGTGGTTACCGAATGTTGTTCGGAGTCCCGGATGAGATCCCGGACGTCACTAGGAGTTCCGGAATGGTCCGGAGGTAAAGATTTATATATAGGAAGTCCTATTTCGGCCATCGGGACAAGTTTCGGGGTCATCGGTATTGTACCGGGACCACCGGAAGGGTCCCGGGGGTCCACCGGGTGGGGCCACCTATCCCGGAGGGCCCCATGGGCTGAAGTGGGAAGGGATCCAGCCCAAAGTGGGCTGGGGCGCCACTTTCCCCTAGGGCCCATGCGCCTAGGGTGGGGAAACCCTAAAAGGAAGAGTCCTAGGAGGGGAAGGCACCTCCTAGGTGCCTTGGGGAGGAGGGATTCCTCCCCTTGGCCGCCTCCCCTTTCCCATCTAGGGCTGCCCCCCTAGGGGTGGGAACCCTAGAGGGGGCGCACCCTCCTCCCTCTCCCCTATATATAGTGAGGCCTGGGGCTGCCCATAATAGGTGATCTGATCTCTGCCTATTGGTGCAGCCCTCCCTCTCTTTCTCCTCATATCTCGCGGTGCTTGGCGAAGCCTCGCAGGATTGCCACGCCCTACATCACCACCACGCCGTTGTCTTGCTGCTGGATGGAGTCTTCCTCTACCTCTCCCTCTCTCCTTGCTGGATCAAGGCATGGGAGACGTCACCGGGCTGTACGTGTGTTGAACGCGGAGGTGCCGTCCGTTCGGCACTAGGATCATCGGTGATTTGGATCACGACGAGTACGACTCCATCAACCCTGTTCACTTGAACGCTTCCGCCTAGCGATCTACAAGGGTATGTAGATGCACTCTCCTTCCCACGTTGCTAGATTACTCCATAGATTGATCTTGGTGATGCGTAGAAAATTTTTGAATTATTGCTACGTTCCCCAACAGGGCTCTCTCCCCCTCTCTCCCGGTGGCGCCGGAGTGCCGCCGGGGCTAGGATCGTGACGGCGATCTACATCAACAATCTTGCTACCGTCAACACCAACTCTCTCCCCCTCTATGCAGCGTTGTAACCTCCCTTCTCCCCGCTGTAATCTCTATTTAAACATGGTGCTCAACTCCATATATTATTACCCCTATGGTTATCCTATGATGTTTGACTAGATCTGTTTTGTCCTATGGGTTAATTGTGATCTTGGTTGGTATGATTGTATATTTTATTTATGGTGCTGTCCTACGGTGCCCTCTGTCTCGCGCAAACGTGAGGGCTCCCCGCTGTAGGGTGTTGCAATATGTTCATGGTTTTCTTATTGTCAGTGTTGTGGGGGTGACAGCAGCCTAAACGCAGATAAGTGGGTTATGGCGTATGTGAGTAAAGAGGACTTGATACTTAATGCTATGGTTGGGTTTCACGACCTTAATGATCTTTAGTAGTTGCGGATGCTTGCTAGGGGTCCAATCATAAGTGCATATGATCCAAGTAGAGAAAGTATGTTAGCTCATGCCTCCCTCTCATATAAAATTACAAGAATGATTACCGGTACTTGTTATCGATTGCCAGGGACAAATGACTTTCTTGTTTACAAAAGCTATCCACTTTTATTACCTCACAATTTATTCATAGTTTTATTCTCGCAAAGTACTCGTAGTTTTATTCTTGCAAAATAGTGTCATACTTGTTCTAGGTAAAGCAAACGTCAAGTGTGCGTAGAGTTGTATCGGTGGTCGATAGAACTTGAGGGAATATTTGTTCTACCTTTAGCTCCTCGTTGGGTTCGACACTCTTATTTATCGAAGAAGGCTACAAACAATCACCTATACTTGTGGGTTATCAAGACCTTTTTTTGGTGCCGTTGCAGGGGAGCAATAGCGTGGGGAATATTCTCGTGTGTGCTTGTTTGCTTTATCACTAAGTAGTTTTTATTTTCTGTTCTAAGTTGTTCTCTATCTTAGGTTATGGATATGGAACACGAAACACCAAAAAAATTAGTTGTACTTGCTACTCATGGAGATGGGGAACCTCCTAAAACCCTTGATGCTCGTTATGTGAAAAATATTAATCACTACTTTGATAATCCTGAGAAAACCCCATTCAACTTGATAACGGGAGTAACGTTGGATCAACGTGAATACTTTAGGGATTATCGCTTGACTCAAAAAGGAAAACTGTTATGGGATCAAATTCATATGTTGCATTGGTATGCTCGTGAGCTATGCTTGAGATATGATTATACTTGTTGCTCTAGGATGAAGTCCTCACACCTTCCCTTTTCATGCAAATTTAATGATAATGAAACCTTGGCCTCTTATGCTAATGGTATATATGATTACTATGATGTGGAACGAATAGAAGAATTTGTTGCTTTTAAGAGTGCTTATGAAATTGAATCTTTTTTTGAAAAGTTTGAAGATTTTGATGATTCAGTTTATAGACCTGAAAATTTTGCTATCCTTAAATATTGCTATGATAATCATAAATACAATTCCGATATTGATGAATTTATTGAGAAAGTCTCTGTTGTCCAAGAAGAGACTAATATTTTGCAGGAGTCTATGGAAGAAGGAATTGATGAAACTATTAGCTCATTGGATGAAAAAGATGATGAGGAGAGCAAGAACAAAAGGAGGAAAAGCGGATTAGCTACCCGTGCCCACCTTCTAATGAGAGTAACCCTCCAACCCATACAATGTTTAATTTCCCTTCAGGCTTACCGAAGGATGAATGCTATGATAATTGCTATGATCCCTTGAATTCTTTTGAGATATCCCTTTTTGATGAACTTGATGCTTGCTATGCTTGTGACCAAGATGCCAATATGAATTATGCTTATGGAGATGAACTTGCTATAGTTCCTTATATTAAGAATGAAATTGGTGCTATTGCACCCACACATGATAGTCCTATTATCTTTTTGAATTCTCCCAACTACACTATATCGGAGAAGTTTGCACTTATTAAGGATTACATTGATGGGTTGCCTTTTACCGTTGCACATGATAATTTTGATGAATGTAATATGCATGTGCTTGTTGCTCCTACTTGCAATTATTATGAGAGAGGAACTACATCTCCACCTCTCTATGTTTCCAATACGAAAAAATTGCAAGAAACTTCTTATGCTTTGTATTGGCCTATACTTGATGTGCATGAATTATTCTTGTATGACATGCCGAAACATAGGAAGAGTTAGACTTCGTCATTGCATGATATATGTTGCTTTGTGCTCATTACTAAATGCCAAATCATTGTTAATTAAAATTGGCTGGGCGTGGATGCAGCAGATGTGATCTGTTACATGGCGGCTAGGGTTGGCCGACTTCTCCAATACATAGGCGCAGCCGCGTGGAGAGGCGTGGGTTGGACCCACGACCGGCAAAAATAAGCATATAGATGTGAGCTTGGCTTGTTCCGGTACGGAGGAGGAGCGAGCGGGAGCCACTTCTCTTAGCATGTGGAAGAGAATCCCTTATAAGGAAGTCCAACTCCTCTCCAACTAGCAATATGAGACTAAACTTCCCACCACACCCATTGACATAAAGCGCACATGGGCCCTTGTAGATTTTCTGAAATTGTTAGATGGGCCCAAGACCCATCCTATGTTTCAACATAAGGTCTGTTTGATCCATAAGGTCCCCATAATGCAAGAATTTCACAAATGCAAGATTGCAATATCACAACATCTTGAATTGTATGTGATTAAAAGGATGTTTTGTTGCAATTTTATGAATCTTTTCAAGTGGTTGAAGTCCATGAAAATAAAAATATGTGAAATGTGGTGCAAATATATTTACGTGGAAAAATCCTTGCAATCCTACAATCAAACTACCAACATAGAAGAAATTCCTAAGTGTTACAATCCTCTAGAAATTCTGGGCATCAAACTGGCATTGCGGTTTATGATCTTTTCGGCGAGATGATCCAAGTATATGCTTAGGAATTTCTGAAATTCATCAAATTATTTGCATGGATGAATACAAAGATTATCATTAGTCATCACATATCACCGTTTCACCACTCTGGCATATAGCACGGCTGCAAAGTTGCCACACCGCAGAAAGGCGCATAACAATAATATATCATGACTACTGCATGAGCCTATGATTGGTCTAGGTAGTATACTAGTGGTTGGGGATACATGATCTCCCAAGCCTGTGAGGTGACGCCATATATATGCGCTGCATGTGATTGGAGTTGCCCTTTAATTAATACACGGGCAATTGCAAAGACCCAAATGCACCAGGCTAGCACATCAACCAGGGAAGGGCTTGATGGGGCGAATCATGTGTGCCCTTCTCGTGGCACTTGGTAAGCTACTTGGCTCTTTGATTAATCAAGATGATCAATTTGGCGTAATAAAAATAAATAAACAAACTGGTGTAGGCTATTTGCTATATCCACTACGAGGTGGCATGCTACATAGATATAATGCAATTTGAGGTGCTCATCTGATTGTCATCATCGTCATTACCTCGGCAAGCTCGTCTGAGAATAGACTGCAAAAGAGGTGCATGAATGGGCAAATGCAAACGATTAACTTCGCGGTGAAAAGCATATCTTGCCAATGAATGTCCAGATCGGGTTAATTCAAGAAATAAGCAGGATGTTGCTTGGATATATTTAGCAGAGCCGGTCGTGCCCCCTTCACCCTTCGCATACCAGACTTTAGATTTGATCTTGGTGCGTTCTCTGATAGAAACATAAAATTTGCACGCTTACATTTTTCTCTTCATAAAATTTGCGTGCTTGCATCGTTTTTTTTTTTTGTCAAATTTTGTTGTCGTTGACTCTGCCACACCTGAAGATTATTGTCCTTTGGTGAAACATGGCATGCGTTCCCATGACAGAAACGGCACGCAGGCATATACTGACGGGAAACCGCATCCCGGCTGGCTCCAATCAGAGCTGGACAAGTTACACGCCACTTGGGTCGCCAAGGGCATGATCTATCTAGGTTTGTGGACCAATGACACAAGCACCACAGCGACACAACAAGCGGGCGGCCGCCAACGCAAAAGAGGCCACCAAACAGCGCTTACGAACCGCCGAGGGGCCCCCCTATCATCATCAGGGATCTAGCCGCTCTCTACTAGTACTAGTATTTTAGTGCGTCAGAGTTACTACCACCAGTGCCTTCCTGCCGCTCATTTCACTTGGGCCGTCCCCTGCTTTAGCTCAGGCGATCAACTGACGGGGTAGATCGACCGCAGTAAATAAAAATGGAAGAGCATCACATGACGGGGGGAAGATCTGGCGGTGCGCGTGTCTGACGAGAATGAGATGCTGTGGGTGTGGGGAATCTTTCTCTGGAGTTCTTTTCCTCGTCTGTCAATCTATTTTCCCTTTGATTCCCCCGAGAGAGGATATGTGGCCATGCCTGTTTCCGTTAGCCGGTAGATGATATGATGATTAACTAAACCCACCTGACCTGACGGCGAATCTTTTGTGCATGGCAGGCACGGCCGCATGCTAATATTTTTTTAGCATAAGTACAGACACAAGCACTCATATACACGCGCATACACTCATCCCTATGAACGCACGCACGCACACCCTACCCCTATGAAGAGTCTCCGGAGACCGAAGCAAGATATCATCTTAAGATTTACGAAGTCACCAGAAGGCTTCGTCGTCGATTTTAACGCTCCTCCCATCGAAAGCAAGATTCACGGAACTCAAATAAATCAGGAATAATGCGAGCATCAGGATTTGAACCCTGGTGGGTTGAGGATACCACTGTCCACCTAACCAACTCAATCACAGGTTGATTCGCAGCCGCATGCTAATATAGTCTATAGTATGCTACTACTAGTCAAGTGGATTTCTTTTTCGAACCATATATATGTAGTCAAGTGGATTTAGTCAGGTGGGCGTACGAACAGGTGTGCTGCCCTTTTTCATTTTTGCAAGTAGCTCCAGTGGTAGTAGAAAACAATTAGCAACTGTCATCTCTAGCGCCGTTCGCAGCGCAAAATTTCGCTAGATCCTGGTACATGCATGATTGGCGTTAGACGTACTAGTATAATTGCATGTAGCGGCGGTGCCAGGCCTGTGAAGGTTTGGTTGTTAACCACTTGTACCACGTACGTGGTGCAAGTCACTGTGGTCGATAGAATTGGATAAAACATTTGGGTTTTATATAGAGCTTGTTCAAACACCGGAAGAAAAAGCTAGAAGGAGGTATGTCTGCATGGGATCGCAAATAGAGACGCAACCATTGGCCGTTTCTAGCATGCCCTCCAACTCTGACCAAACCAAACCACCTGGCAACAGAAGGCTAGCTTTCATCACAAAAGCAAAATTTCATCAGCTCCACACGTTTTGCTCCATCTTGCGTGGATCCGAGGCGCCAACCCGGCTCGTCGAGGAAGACAAGTACGACTCGGGCTCTTGCACAGGCTGACTAGACGACGCCACATCGCCTGGAGCCACCGCCGCCACCTCCCGAGGGGGAACGCCGCGCTTTCGGTCGGGTGGATCTCCATCACCCCATCACCCCACTGCCACCACCACGACCGCCGCGAGACAGCGAGTCGGCTGCTACCTCCGTAAAGGGACGACCCCATCGCCGTCGCTTTCGCGGCTTGGCGTCCACACATGCTCGCGCCACGGCGCCTTCGTAGTTATCCAGGCCGAACAAAACCAAGGAACCTCCGGCGTGGCCAGCACGGGCTGGAGGACCACACGCGCTAGGCAGCTTTCTTTGCGTCCAGAATTCCAAGATTGGATAACTGAAACTAGTTCACGCCGAGTCATGCCCAGTTTTTTTTTTTTTTTCATACAATACCGAGTCATGTCCAGTTATTACAACTAGTATAACACATGGGAGTACAAACATAATTCCTCAGATCAATCTTCCGAAAGCATGTGATAATACTACGGGTAATGTTTTTCCTTTTGCGGGAGATACTACAGTAATGTTAGCCAGCGAACGTTCGCTTGGGGAGGTCCCAGCAAACGCCCGCACAGCCGTTCGATCCAAATCATGTGGATGACAGTTTTTTCTTTTTTTACAAACATTGCCTTCTATGCCAAAAGCGGTACTGCCATGAAAAATGTTCGCCAGCTAACGGAACGGAGTCCTAATACCAAAGAAATCACTTGCCAGAGATGGAGATATACATTACTCAGAGATATAGTAGGGTTTTAATCTGACTATATAAGCTGGCACCGGTCCGACTATCAGGATGAGGGCCATCGGATGATTATTAGTACGGTATATGCTGAAGTCTGCCGTCTTCTTGTCGAGCATCACTGTCAGTCTGTCACCAACATATGAACAGTACCCGCCACCATGCTCTTCAAATTTGCTAAGCAGCCATTCCTTGGTCCACAGTGGTCTCTCCCGATAAATGATGTAGGAAACTGGTGTGCAGGCCATGGCCAGCCTATTTCACATCAATGGAGAAATATGAAGTTCAGATGTCACAAACTAGTTCATTTAAAGAACTCTAAGGGTAGCATAATAAACAGGAGTACCAAACAAGGACAATACTGTACAACTCATTCTATCAGATAGATTATTCTTGTGCAAAAAAGAAAAAAAATCTAGCAGGGAATATGCCATGTCCTAAGATAAACCCTATCGTCTCAAGACGACATGTTCGGCACAGCACGTGAAAGCAAGAGGTTGTGATGTGCCAAGAGAAACAAAAAAGTGGTCTGTAGTTTAAGGTCACAATCAGGACAATGAGTGTTATTGCAACTTGCAAAACCTTTAGCCGAGCCTATCGCAATAGCGGAATAACCACACTTTTTACTCGGTAACTGATGCTCCCTTTCGTATCAACTGTAACTTTTTGCCAAACTTTGACTAGATCCCTGATCTACCACTGGCCAGGGGTCATTATTCATAGTTTTCATTGTCATGAACTACATAGTTCTTATTGCCTACCACTACAAATGGTATTGGATGTTTACTTCATAAAGGGAGAACTTCACACAAAGCTAGAAAAACCAAGCTAATGTGTGCTTGAGCAGCAACAGGCTTGTACAGTTGTGGTGGTGCTCCTGTTTTTTACTTTTTCTGTTCCTTTTGTTTGCTTTCATTTTCTTGCTTTTCTTTTTGGCAGCGGTTTGGTGACGTTTTGCGCCATTTCAACACTTTCTTCTAATAAAAAATGACACATATGGGTACGCGTGTTCAAGAAAAATAGGCAAGTGAACGTGATCATCACAAAATCAAGCCCTAAAAAAAATGACACATGAACTTACAAATAATCTCATGAAAAATGACAAATGAACTTACAAAATCAAGCCCTCCAAAAACAAGCTGAACTGAACCACATGAAAAAATTATTTTAAATTCACCTAACAACAAAAGAATCTCAAGTATATTCTTGAAGTAGCCAGGAGATTTGATAAATGTTCAAGGTCTTCTTAATTACAAGATAAATTTGAAAGGTGAGCTGGAGTAAATCAAGCCCACAGATGGACTGGATGGAAATCTAACCAGTGCTAAACAAGCATACTCCAAATGATCATGGGCCACGAATAAGACAATTATAGTACCAGTGACAAAAGTGACGCGCTACGAACTTATAAGATGCACTCGCTACATTATACAATAAGAATGCTATAGTCAACTGAAGTTAAAGAACGTACCTTGTAGGCAACTACATGAGCAATTGGAAAACCCTGGCTGCCATTCCGTGCAAGAAGTGAGAAATCACCTATAAGATCTAAAATCTTGTGGCGGCAAGGTTCATCATCAAAACGAAGTGGTGGATTAAGCCAACCACCAGACATACTGTCAATTGCCAAACAAGTATACCACATTATCTGACTAAATTGACATGGGGATGGCTAATTACTACAATACCAATATAATGCATACACAGTAGTACTTCTGATGTTATTTGACCGGATTAAAAAAAAGACGGGCACTTCTAGTGTTATTGTAAAGCTATATTATGTGAAGTATGAACTACATAAGCAGTTAAGCACCAACTAAATTAAGCTTATACTCCCTCTGTAAACGCTCTTATATTTCATTAGAGTGAGTACTTAACTGCACTTCTACAAAACCCTTAAGCATGCATATTCTTAGAAAGCTCTGGCGACTAACCATGTTGATTACTTAATCTTTCAGTTATTCCTCAATTAGATTTGAAAAAGGAGTTGTTAGTACTGCAATTGAGTTATGGGTGAAAAAATTAATCATATTTTTTATTAAAACCAGATCATTTATTCATTCATGTAGGCATCATCAGATATATTTATTAAAACTATGTCAACACTGAAACCACCAATCCACAGTTCGACAGAAAGCTAAAATGAACTATAATTAGAAGACAAATATTTCAGCATATCATTATTCACCTGCAAACCATAGCATTTTCCAGTGATCCTCCTTTTATAAGCCCAGCACCACGCATTTTTTCAACCTGAAGAAGTCAGAATTGCAGAACAAAGAAGTGAGTGTCTGCACTCACATGTGATTCATAAGAACGAGGCCTGAAAATTGCTGGGGTGTAAGACATAGCCAGTAATTCTGCAAAATCCCCAACAGAAAGGATAAAACGCAGATTGTATTACAGAGCTACGAAATGAAAGAAATACTTGAAGTCCTTAATTATGCAAGATTCATGACATTACTCATTAGTCAGGAAGGTGAAAATGAATATAAACTTTTAAAAGTTATGCACCATGAAATCATGATAAAATACATGAGAACCAGACCATGTGCTAGGCAAGTTGCAATGCCATTATTATTGGAGAATTTTTTATGATACTCCCTCTATCCGGGTTTTTTAAGGCGGGCATGGGTTTTTAGGTATTCAATTTGAATAGCAAAACGTGTGTTATATGCCACTAAAAATATATCATTGGTTTCGTCCTCGAATGAAGTTTCCAAAAATATACTTTTGGTGGCATATTACACACATTTCGTTGGTCAAATTGGAGACGTAAAAGCCGTGCCGACCTTAGAAACCCGGATGGAGTGAGTATCATATATTCCATATGTGAAAGACATTGATTTCCCCCCTGTTAGTACCAGAGAATGAATGATATTGCCAATCTAAGGTAAAAAGAGAGGAGAAAACAACAGTAATAATAGATTACACATCAAAATCAGTTCATGTGTGAGCAAACCTCTTCAAAAATACAGAAAGTTCTTGCAGGAGCTATCTTGCTTGAGTATATATCAGCATCCAGGAAAGTATTGAACCATTGACAACCAATCGCTGGCGCCTACAATAGGATGCATAGTTTGCTCAAGTCCCTTGAAACATTTTTTGCACACTATCAAAGCTTTTACTTAAAAAGTACTAGTAATAAAAACTAGGTAACATTCCTTTTGTTCATGTCCTTGCCAACAGGAGGCATTGGGGCAAGCATTTTATTAATGCATATAAAAAATGAAGGTGCTTACATTTTTTCATAAATGTCTACTCCTGTGATGATCATCAAATCAATGATTATAAAAACACAAGGATAATTTCAGCCTTATGCACAAAAAACATTAAGCCTCACAGTCGATGTCCTGGCACACATTATCTGTATGAACAACTACTGTTCTATGCATCGGGAATGTGACAGGCTTCAAGCTCTCCCAACTTTGATTCCACCATGATTAAAACATGTGCAAAGTCCGCCAAACTAAAGACCCAATAACAACAATCTAATGGCCTCTACCAAATCACTACAGAGTACATATGAAAAGAAAGTCAAAGGCTAGCTTCAGGCAGTGCTGATCTGACATTGATTTCATAGCAATACACCTTTGTTACTTAGAATTTTCAATTCGAGAAGTGATACATCATACAATAAAAAATACAAACCAAATTGCATATCAACCACATCGTTTAACTTAAAAAAGGGGGAGGGCATGAGACATACATACCTTTGGAAAATCAATTCCATAGGTGATGTGGATTTGCGAGGAAGGGAATGCAGCTACAAAGCAATCGTCCTTACGCAGGTAAACAGGCTCGTCGATCTTGGGTGCCAGTTTCTCCAACTTTTGTCCACCGGTATCCTCGGCGGCACAGAGACCTGCACCCCGGATGGCCTCCACCCATTCTTGCGCTGATCCATCAAGCAAAGGGATCTGTCATCGCTTAAAATAAATTCACATGAATCGGAAATACATTTCAGATACTAGTAGGAATCAGACATGAACGTCTACCCAACTACTCTGTTAGCAGCATCCGGCGAGACTGGCACGCACCTCATCGCCGCCGCTGACCTCGACGCGGCAGTTGTCGACGCCGAGCGCCTCCATGGCCGAGAGCAGGTGCTCCACCGTGCGCACCCGCGCGCCGCCGCTCCCGCTCCGCAGCGTGGTGCAGAGCTGAGACTGTGGCTCGGCATTCCCCACCTCCGCCGCCACCCTCGCCTCCTCCACGACGAAGTACCTCCCCTCGCCGGCGCGCGCAGGGAGCAGCGTGGCGGTGGCGCGCGCGCCCGAGTGGAGCCCCACGCCCGACCTGCTCACCGCCGCCGCGAGCGTCTGCTGCGCCCGGCCCGTCTGGTGGGAGGGGGAAATGGGTTAGTCAAACAGCCAGTCAGCGCTCCAGGGTTTAGAGACAGACTCCTCTGCTGGCTCCCACTCACCGGCTCCCAGGAGAAGGCGGCGCGGGCGACGGATTTGAGACCTCGGGCGGCGGCGGCGGCGGCGGCGGCGGACATCGCAGCGGCGGCGGCGGAGGAGCGAGGGATCACACTTTGACTAGCGAGAAGTATGGCCCGCGCGTGGGGCCCAAAAGGTTTCTCCTCTCTCCCAGTCCCAGAGCCCCTCACCGCATAACCCCCAGGCCAGAGACCAGGAGGCCCAGGGCTGCTCTCGAATAAACCATGTCCTCGCGGCTGCGGCTGCTCTCGCTCCTGCGGAGCGGCCGCCTCGCCCTCGCCCCCGCCCCGGCAGGTCGTCTCGCCGGCGTGCCCCCTTTAAGGGGCCTCCACCTACCCGCTGCCGCGGCCGCTGCCGCCTCCTCCTCAGGTGAGCGCTTCCCCTGTGACCCTGTTCCGTGGTCTCGCGTTAACCCCCCGCAGGAGGATCCCTGGGCCGTGCTTAGCAGGGAAATGGCTCTAGCGAGGCGGAGTAGTGTGATTTCAGCGGGTTTGAGCGGTTGGATCGTGCGATGCGCTCTGGGGATGTAAAATTGAGTTGATTTAGTGGCAAAATATTGGGGGGTGATGTTGCGTGCCTGCGATTGTTTCCATGGAGAGAAGAGATAGGTGAGGACCGCGACGAACTGAGAGTAGATTAGGGAGAACTGATGATGTCCCCCAAGGCCGGTGATGTCATGGGATCAGACTGGAATTGGAATGTGCAAGCTACAACCTGTGGGTGGATCTGAGTCTCTGGGGAGCTGTTCAGCTGTCACGAAATATGCAACGCTAAAGCTTGGTTGATCCATGATAGTAGCTGTGTCCTTTGTTAGTGAACTGTTCTGGATTGATTTATTTCAATTAAATTGAGTTTTTAATTATAGTTTTACCTTCTTCTATTGTTTCTAGTGCAGCCAAGAGTGACATTGCTCGTGTCTGCTTTCATGGTCATTTTGACAAAACGCATGATTTTCTCCCCCAGGTTCTGAATCTAATGATGGTAACTTTGGTTACTTTTCCAATCCACGGCTGGGTTTCAAGTTTGGCGCAATACTGATTGGACAAGCAGGTCTGTCTGGTCTCATGCATATGCACCATCCCCTTTTCATGCATTGCACACTGCTTAGCTGTTGCTAAATTCATAAATTTTAGTACAAGACAATAGTTGGGCTAAAAGTATTATTATATCACTTGCTACCAAGTGGGGTGCATGCAATTTCAGCATTTGGTTGAGGTGGAAGAGAAAAGTTGAGGGAGGGTTATCTTGTCACCAGATTGAGAAACACGCTAACTGTGCATGCCAACAAACAAGCAAATGGTATAGCGATAAACTTCTGGACATGCACAACAAACATGCTAATGTTTCTAAAAAATACATTTCTGGAGCCCACTCTCTTCCAACACACATATGCAACAACCGATAATTTTCTAGGTTCTTAGACACGAGTTTAGGAAACAATGGACTGGACAGCTTGTTTCTTTTGATGATTTCAGGCATTCTCTCACCCATGTTAAAAGCTAAGTTACAAACGCGATGACCTACACATTTCACACATGACGAAAAAATTACTTACTATTTACTACAGTTTATTTCTGATAAATACAAACATCACAGTCCTATGAGTGAAAACATAGAGGATACGGCACCAAGTAGCAATAGAACCTTCACTTTTATCAGAATAAGTGGATGCCAACATTGGTTGTTGGATGAAAAAAAGCCTTCTCATTCCCAATGCAGTTATGAGGTAAGGGGCTCCCGCACTTACAAATTAGATCCCTTGCCCTTCCACTAATATTTTTGGTTTTTTAAACTACTTACTTACTTACTAAGCCTTTTGTCCCAAACAAGTTGGGGTAGGCTAGATATGAAACCCTTTCACGAGGACTTCCCAGGAGGTCACCCATCCTAGTACTACTCTCGCCCAAATGGGTTTCATACCCAAAGGACTGGCTAGTTTTTGCGTTGGCTCGCCAAGCCTATCACAACCCTTAGATATGAAACCCTTTCACGAGGACTTCCCAGGAGGTCACCCATCCTAGTACTTTTTTTTTTAGCAAAAGAGGGTTTCCCCTCCGATTTCCATTAGAGAAACCAGGCCGAAGCCGAGCAACAGTTTAGTAGTCTTGATACAAGTTCATAAGCGAGAAAAGAAAAACGAAACATAACAGGGGAGAAGGCCTAGAGCTGCCAACACCCCCCACGACGAGCAGTCTTAAACTTCATTACATTTCCAACGCAAAAGAAGAGGACCAGAAGCCACAGAAACAGGAAGACAAGCTTGAAGTGTCGTAGCTTCGCTGAACTTTTTCACATCTGCAGCCTCGGAACTTGGAAGCGCCATCCCTGCGAAGCTTTGAAGATCTCACTTGCCACCTGTTCGATGAGTCTTGCCCCCAACATCAGCATCCTTTCCCCTGGGTCCTTTCTCTGCAAAACAGACCAGTCAGTGATCCAGCCACACATTCTTTTGATGATCCCAATTGGGTCATTTAAAAATTTTTTGTTAAACACAATGTCATTTCTACAGTTCCAGATCGCCCAAAGGAGGGCTGAAGTGCCAGTCAGGACCAGTTTTTTGCTCTCCTTGTTGAAGTTACTTAACCAGCTCCCAAAACATTCATTAGTGTCTCTAGGAGTTTTTTTAAGGTCAAATGCACATCCTATCAGGCTCCAAACCAATCGAGCCACCGAACAAGAGAAGAAAAGATGGTCAATGTTTTCCTCTTTTCCACAAAACACACAGTGCTTGTCCCCTATCCACCCTCTTAAGCAAGTTATCTCTGGTCAGAATACTTTTTCTGGTCATTAGCCAGAGAAAGAATTTGATTTTGGCAGGCACCTTAGCTCTCCGCAGAAATTTGTGTGGAAAGCCAAGATCAGTTTTGACAAGGTGCAGATACAAAGATTTCACCGAGAAACTTCTGTTAGCATTTAACATCCACAGGGGTTTATCCCTACCCCCATGCATTATGATTTCCTCACATCTTCTTTTAAGACTGTCCCATAGATCACTATAGCCCCCACTAATTGTTCTTCTAAAAGACATGGCATCCCAGCCTTTATCTATCACCCCACTTACAGTAATTTCTCTGTCATTACTAATTGAGTATAATGAAGGGTAGGCTTCTTTTAAGGGCTTGTCATCTACCCACCAATCTTCCCAAAATCTGGTGTTTCTCCCATCCCCAATTATCTTCTTGATGTGGGGAAAGACCAGATCCTTAATCTTTAATAGACAGGTCCAGAATTGAGAATTCCCTTTGTCTTTTCTTGACGCCTGACAAACATTTTCCCTGGAGATATTTAGATTTTATAATATCTTGCCAGAGTCCTTCCTCAGCCTCCAGCTTCCAGATCCATTTAGCAAGCAGGGCAATATTAAATTTTTCCAGGTTAATCAATCCCAGCCCCCCTTGTTGTTTTGGTAAACAGCAGGTTTTCCAGTTGACTAAGTGATACTTTTTCTTATCTTCTTCAGCTTGCCAGACCAATCTAGCCCTGAAGAAGTCAACTTTTTTTCTGACTCCAGCAGGGAGCAGATAGAAAGACATCATATATATTGGTATGTTAGTGAGGCACGACTGAACCAATGTGACTCTACCAGCTATATTGAGCAATCTGCCCTGCCAGCACGCACATCTCTTTTCAATTTTTTCAGTCACATTCCTCCACATCTCTTTTCAATGTTACTAATCCTAGTACTACTCTCGCTCAAATGGGTTTCATACCCATGGGACTGGCTAGTTTTTACGTTGGCTCGCCAAGCCTATCACAACCCTCCTCCTTTACCCGGGCTTGGGACCGGCTATGCCTAGAAGACATAGGCGGAGTTATTTTTGGTTTTTTAAACTAAGAAAAAAAATAACTAAACTAGCTAAATATACTAAGCTACCAAAAGCAAGAAATTAGAAGCTCCAGCGGTTGCTTCCCCAGTAACGGTGCCAAAAAACTTTCATTTGCACATGTGTTGTTGGTATTGCTTATTCGATGAGGAAGAATGCCGAATCCACAAGGAAGTGTTGATTGATTTTGTTTTGTTCCACAGCTGATATCTCACAAAGCCAGCAAGCGGTGAAAGTGGAAATTCATAACTATGCTTCCTCAACTAGTTGCAAGCTTCCAGATCAAAAGAAGAACTAACAAGGGCTAAAGCAAACACTAGAAAGCTAAAACTGAAAGTACTATAATTAATTCTGCGTTTGGCATTGCGGTGGATTCTCATAATCCTGTTTGGCCCACCCGCTTTTCCCTAATTCTAGTGTTACTTTTATGGCTAATTTTCCACAGCAGATTATAAAATATAAGCACAGCACTGCAAAGTTCAGCAACCGCAGACTGAGCCTAAAACAGGATCCGGAACAAGCAAGAAAAACTATTAAATTAATGCAACTAGGTTCATTGCCCTTCCACTATTCCAGCAATCTCTCTTCCACATATTGGTGTTGAAAACCCCGTAGGGGAGATCAATAGTTAGCGTGTTTAGTTCCTGTTTTGCTTTGCTGAAAACTTGTAATTGAGGTCCATTGACCTCCACTGTTCCAGCAATTCCCCTCTTCAGATATTGGTGTTGAAAAACCCAGAAAAAAA
Source organism: Aegilops longissima (assembly GCA_021605205.1). Taxonomy (NCBI): domain Eukaryota; kingdom Viridiplantae; phylum Streptophyta; class Magnoliopsida; order Poales; family Poaceae; genus Aegilops; species Aegilops longissima. The sequence goes on from CM038679.1 coordinate 528,147,238, forward strand.
TCAGTAGTTACAGTTTTCAGTTCATGTTTTACTTAGTTGGAAAATCCTCCCCTTTACAGTCGGTGTCTGTCAGCACTTCACCATACACTAACGGCCCCTCAAACTCACTGGCTCCTTCGGTGTACAACCGACAGTCCTGTAGGGACCTTCGTCCATCGGTCAGTCACACACTAGTGTCCAATTAAGCCAGAGATGTCAGCACTCAGAACCAGGCTCTAGTACCAACTGTAGGAATATAGGATTGTAAAGGCATCCACATTCCCAAAAGCTACCTTGCTAACATAGGGGACTGCCTCACTTCTAATTTAATTATATTTATAGCAAATGTGTTCAATTAGGTTTGTTGCCTTTCAGCAACCAACGTGGCTACGTTGAAAATAACCAACATGGGGAACTTCCAAAAGCCTCACAAGTCCTCCCATTATTTTCCCAACTTCAGTCTTCAATACTCCAGAGTTGATCCACAGCAACTTAATAGAATTCCCACTCTAAAGCTTTGAAGCTCTATTATGATTTTACTTTTCAAAATTTAATGAAGGAAAACTCATATTTGATATCGTGTGATCCTAACCTCGCTCTTGGTACAGCTTTTTTTCTTAGCCTGAGCGACGGCTCTGTATTGGCTCAGGATGACTCAGTTGCTCCAGCAGCTACAATGAGTAAGCAAGCTGATGCTATTGTTACTGGTCTACGTCGGATTGAAGATGGTTCAGTGATCTCAAATGAACACACGATCAAATGGAGAATCTTCACGGATAAAGCAAGAGCTTTTTTCATAAAAGCAAGTACCTCTTGTCCTTAGCTTCATCTAGCCCACCTTTTGGCATTATCTTTCTTATATAAAAAAATTACTACCTATAGTTCCACACTTTGTTCCAGCATGATCCCTTTTTTAATATGTGTTATCTAAATTTGATGCAAAACTCGATCACGATCATCTTGATATATCATAACCTAGAGAGGATAACTTTGGTGTGTTGTCACATGATGCTAACTGTTTGGTCCACACAGTTTGGCCACCTGCTACAACTCTTTCTATGGGCAAAAGCCCTTTAGTTTCCTAATTAAACCTTGTGAAACTGGAAGGTTTAGCTTGTCATTAAACTACGCTCTGTTTTTATGTTCATATGCTGAAACTTAATAGTAATTTGTCATGATATTTTGGATTGCTATTGCTTGAACGCTTGAGTGTAGCAACTTCCATAAGTACATATTCTAAAACTTGCTTGAGTCAATATACCATGGGACTGCTGAACATTTGCATTAATTATGATCATTTGGACCATATGCCATGTGCATCACAAGTTTCTAGTAATACCATAATGTTCCTTGGAGTATGACTGTACGTAAGGAGGAAAGGAGGGGTCCATCTTTAGTTACTCCTAATCTGCATTCGACCTTTGAAGTACAGTTATTGTTATCCTATTATATGTATTTATCTCCTTTTTTAGGGAAAACTAGATGAAGCTGAAAGGTTCTTCAAGGCAGCCCTACATCAAGCTAAAGAAGGATTTGGACTGAGAGATCCACATGCTGCATCAGCACTAAAAAACTTGGTAATTGTCACCTCTGACTATGAACTGGAGACTGAAGTAACATTCTGTTTTCCTCTCTAATGAACGGAACTCTTGCACTCCATAAGCTTTACGAGTTTTATGACCTGTTTGGGTTCATAGCCAAAATGCCAAACATAACCACTTTGTCACACTCTAAGGTGGGCAAGTTTGACCGGTTTAGGTATGGGATTTAGTTTGTAGTCACGCGTTAGGAAAGATTAATTTTCTGACAGATGGGTCTTGTGTGTCATGGACTAAAAAGGTGTGGCAAGATTCTCTTAGTGATGCTAAAATGCACTCAGATTTTATTGACCTAACTTAACATGATTTGGCAAGAAGTATGTGGCAAAGTTTGGCAAGGTTAGACGTTGAACCAAACAATCTCTTACATATCCTTGTTCACTTACCTGGTAAATTCGTGCGCATTCAACACATCTTTAAATTCACTATGATCCCTAATTTTGGAGGTCTCTCATTTGGTTGAGGTGTTCAATTTTGGATTTGGTTTACGATTTTGAGGTAAACGATTTCTTAAGGAGCTCTCTCATTTGATTGAGGTATTCAATTTTGTATTTGGTTTACGATTTTGACTGGGCCAACGATTTCTCAAATCAATTGGCAACACCAGCCTATAAAAACACATCAGTCCAGCGCACCTCTCACCGCCTGGCAAAAAAGAAGCGCCAGCATGTGACACTGTAGCACCTATACAGTACATGCGGCCACCAGCCCAGGAAACTTCCCCACATATTGATTAGCACATAACAGAGTCACGCCATCAGGAAGGGCTCACCAAAACACCACATTATATTATATAAAAAAAACACCCCATCGTCTCCCCATGCGCCAAACCAAATAAAAAAAATGAAATCCCACCAACACCAACAGCGCAGCGAAGCGCGCCCAACTTTTCTAGTCCTTGTCTACTTTTAATTCTAAATTGCACAAGAGAAGGCGCCAATCGGCTTACTAGCTAGCACCATGGATGGTGGGCTAACCAGCCTGGGTTCGAACCTTTGCTTCTACCTTAATTGAAATTGAAATTGATGCCTAGTTCGTCGTAGGTATCACTTTTTTTTAACTGCATATAAGGCTGTATACCACATAAGCCCTCTGGAGGTGGGGTACTGACAACTTAACACTATGTAGGATATGGCCACGATTGAATCAACTAGTTTTTGTGCTTTAGAATTAAAATACTTGGGTGTATCAATATTAGATTGCATGCACTGTATTTTTAGGGTCCAATCTTTCTACCAAGTGAATATCCATTGCACCAGTAACCAGCCAAGATCCCTCAACCAAACAACTTTAAATGACCCGAATTCTTGGCATCAGTGCATCATGTACTGAATCCATTATGTATCACTACGTTCTCCCAGTATGTTAAGTTGTACGGGTTGCATTTAACACACCAGCACTCGATGGTTTCCATGTAAGAATTTAAAAGGCCAGGCTACGTCCTGTCTTGTGGTGGCTTTCATAAACCTCTCAGTACTGCTCTTGCCTGAACAGACATTCCTCTTGTTCTCTGTTTTCAATATTGCAGGCGGAGTTTTATGTGTTAAGAAAAGAGTTTGAGAAAGCTGAACCGTTATTTCTGGAAGCAATTGAAATCTTGGAGCAATCATTTGGACCTGATGATATACGGTACTGTAAGTTTTAGATTAAGATTTTTTGTTCAGTAACTTCTTATTCGGTTCATTTTGTAAAAGGAGTGAACATAAGGTTATATCTCAAGGGCAAAAGGCTAGTTTTTAGGGTTAAATTGGAGCGGATAGAAAGGGATGCATAGGTGACATGATATTTGTTTCCATTACATGGTGCATGTTATGCATCCCTACCTGCTTGGTGTGTACTGTTGTTGATGAGCGGCAGAATGGTGTACACTTCCGCCTTTGTAATAGCAGAGAACTTAATATTATATCCTGATCACTCTGTGTTTGCATGATTGATCACACTTGTCGATGCTTATGAAGTTCCATCTAAATTCCCTACTTTGGTGAATTACCTTGTTCTGCATAAAACATGTTATACATACCTCTTGTAGGGTTGGAAGAGCTTTGTGTAATCTTGGACAACACTATCATATTCAGAACAGGTTTGATCAAGCTCAGACATGTTATGAGGTACCTGTTGTTACCTCATGAATCTTTTCGAGTTCAATTTTCAATTTTTTTTGTAATTGTGTTATGCCATACAGTTTGAAACGTGTTGAAGTGATTAATAAAGTCAGATGGTTGGCCTAAAAGAAGTGTTTGAGTGAAATGTCATATAATAGCTCAATAGAACTCTCCCCTACTGTTCTGGGGAAAAAATGTAACAGCTAGCAGGCAATAGTTTGTACGGCTTGAATATATCAGAACAGAACCACTTTCTGTTGCTTACCTTAATATGTAGTTCATTTATCTTGCTGAGATCAATCGTGGAGCTGTTTACTCATTTATCTTTGCAAACCTGAATAATTTGCACAATCTGATTCTAACTTGCATATTTTATGAATGTTTCCTAGAGCCTGCAAAATCGAACATAGGAATCAAATGTCCCCTTAAAGAAACATAGCATCATTATATACCATAGAGTTCTTACATAGCATCCACAACACTGCAGAAGTTCTCATGTGAATACTCATTTGTGTTGTATGAAAGCATTAGCACGGCGGCCATTTTCTATCTTGCTGTTAATGTGATTCATTAATTTAAGCATCTCTACTTATTTGAGTTGCTCGTCGTCTGCTCATGCGTAACAAAAATATTAAAGAGGCTGCTTGTGGAATAGAAACTTTGAAAGGAAAAAAAGAAAAAATTGCCATTGTGATTTTCATACAATTATTGAATCAGTTTTCTATGATTTATGCATGTTTTCTTCAGCTCAAACTTGCTTCTTATATCATTTTCTATTTCTATTGTTTCTTTTTTTCAGCGTGCTTTGAAGGTAATACTAAATTCTTGAACCTCCTTTCTCTTTGCATGTTTGAAATTATTATTTTCAGCGTGCTTTGAAGGTAATACTAAATTCTTGAACCTCCTTTCTCTTTGCATGTTTGAAGGTAATTCCTGGACCTCCTTTCTCTATGCCACTTAGATACTTCATATTAACAACATCCGAGTTAAGCAGTACACACTAGTTTATCTGGCGTGCACATCATTCTGCTGTCGGCACGTAAGCAGACCAAAGGATATAGGCCATCAGGAAAATATATCATTATTTGTGTCATGACCCATTGGACAAAGCACTAAAAAAATGTATGCATGCTAATCGATGATAACATGAACAACTCTTGCAACTCACTGTTGAAGCCAGCATGAGCAAGTATTAGTAGATCTTGTTTATGAGTAAAAAGCTTTAGTCATAGTATTCTGCTGACTATGGTTTTATTTGTTTTCTTTTAATCATCAAATATTTGTGAGTGGTGCATGTCAGATATGTATCACTATATGTGTGCTCACTTTTGTACAGAAATAATACTATTGACTAATTTTTCGGATATTTTTTTGTAGTTCTAACGCTCATTGGTTTAACTCTGGTGTAGATACAAGGAAGTGTTGTGGGGCCTGGTCACCCAGATTATGCAAATACATTGTACCTTCTAGCCAAGGTACAAGTACAACTGCTCTGTTGCTGTATAAGTTACTGTTATGTACTGTATTCTCTTATTGTTTTCTAGAGACATCTCTCTCAAAGGGCAGGATCTCTGCCTTTCATTAATAAGAATAGAATTACACAATTAATTAAGGGAAAATCAGATACAACGAGTACACATCTAAGCTAACCTAGGTCCTGAACCCCACAGGCCAACAAAGCGACGTATATTGTTTGCTAGAAGATATTTATTTCCTTTCTAGGCACTGGGCCAGATACAACGCGCACACACCTAGCTAAACTAGGCCCTGAGCCTCACAAGTTGTTTTTTACCTGGAACCTTGCCGATTCAGTTAACCATGTGGTCCAATCAAATCTTTGGCCACCACTTGGGATGTCTGGAGTCTGACCTGGCCGCATCATAGGATTCTAGGACCAGCTTAGCACCATATGTTGCCGTGGAATGTGCAGCTTTATTACAGTCTCTGGAACAATAACTACATGATATCAATATAAAGTTAAGCGAAGAACGGAATTGATCTCATAGAACATGGCTCTAATGACGCTCAGGACTTTCTCACTGAGGGAAGAGGAACGGAAATATGTTTAGCAATAGATCAAGTTACTTTGCTCATAACAAAGAGGACCCTCTATGAACAACAACAACAACAACAACAACAACAACAACAAAGCCTTTAGTCCCAAACAAGTTGGGGTAGGCTAGAGGTGAAACCCATAAGATCTCGCGACCAACTCATGGTTCTGGGACATGGATAGCAAGCTTCCACACACCCCTGTCCATGGCTAGTTCTTTGGTGATACCCCAATCCTTTAGATCTCTCTTTGCAGACTCCTTCCATGTCAAATTCGGTCTACCCCGATCACTCTTGACATTATCCGCACGCTTTAGCTGTCCGCTATGCACTGGAGCTTCTAGACGTTGGACAAGCTTCCCTTCAATACGTGCTACCCCAACTGTATCTCGTATATCATCATTCCGGACTCGATCCTTCCTCATGTGGCCACACATCCATCTCAACATGCGCATCTCCGCCACACGAACTGTCGAACATGTTGCCTTTTAGTCGGCCAACACTCAGCGCCATACAACATTGCGGGTCGAACCGCCGTCCTATAGAACTTGCCTTTTAGCTTTTGTGGCACTTTCTTGTCACAGAGAATGCCAGAAGCTTGGCGCCACTTCATCCTGTTAGGGAAATATGCAACTTGTATTACTTGGAGGCAAAAGCCAACATATATACATGTACAAGAGGATGCCAAAAGACAAGAATACAGAAGACCAAAAGTCATCATCAATATAACTCTAACACCCTCAAACTCATGGTGGATCCACAACACTGAGTTTGGAGAGGTGAAATCCATGTTGCGCTCTAGTCTGGGCCTTCGTGAAGAAGTCTACTAGCTGTAACTCGAAAGGCACATATTGAAGAGCAATAACATGATAATGTACAGCAGCGCGCACATAAAAAGCATCAACGCCAATGTGCTTGGTAAGCTCATGCTTCACAGGGTCCCGTGCAATACTGATAGCACATGTACTGTCTAACAAGAGGGTGGTAGGTGTAGTAACAGAAACACCAAAATCCTCCAGTAATCATCGTAACCAAGTCCCCTTTGCCGTCGGAAGAGCCATAGCTCGCAAATCGGCCTGGACGGCCGGCGGTGACTGGGCCTGGTCTGGTCGGCGCTGGACCAGGAGCAGGCCCCGCTGCGGGCGAACGGGCAGTTCTGTGCGAGGAACGGCTCGATGCTGGTGTAGGAAAGGCCAACGCGGCGGCAACTTGGTCTTGCGGAGCCGTTTTGGCGAACGAAGCGGCCGGGCGGCGCGATGTACCGAAGAACGACAGTGGGCCGACCTCAAGAGACAATGCTGCAGAGAGAGACGACGAGATAGCCTCCTGTGTGTAGACGGGCAGGAGCACCGATCCGATGGAAGGCGGCGAGTGAGCCAAGATCGCTCGAATCGGCCGGCGGCAGAGTGGATCGAGCCGGCAGCGGACTAGAGCGAGCCGGCAACGTTGGGCATCGACCGGCGGCACGGATCCGAATGAAAGTCGAAGGACGTCAAGCGCGGCTGGAGAAGTGCGGCCGAGGCGTTGCAGGAGACGTGGACCAGAAGGAGAGCTAGCAGACAAGTCAGCAGCAGCCAGATCGAACATATCGGGAGTGAGCGCTGCGATATGAACAGTAGGCGGCGGCAGCAGCACGCAGCCGGAATCGAGCGGAAAGAAGATTGGATCAGCGCGAGTTGTGCATGCGAAAAAAAAGACCTAGCTCTAATACCATGTTAGCGAAATATGCAACTTGTATTACTATGAGGCAAAAGCCAACCTATGTACATGTACAAGAGGATGCCAAAAGACAAGAATACAAAAGACCAAAAGACATCATCAATATAACTCGAACACATGGCTTTGATTCGATGGTTCACATATTCATCAATACCCTCATCCTTTTGCAGCATTGACCCCAAATGTCAAAAGGTGTCCTTCCGAGGCACCACTTGCCCATCAAGGCTAACCTCCTCCTCGTGCCTAGTAGTACTGAAACGCACCTCATGTACTCGGTTTTAGCTCTACTAAGCCTAAAACCTTTCGATTCCAAGATTTGTCTTCATAACTCTTAACTTCCTATTGACCCGTCCGACTATCATCAACTAGCACCACATCATCCGCAAAGAGCATTCACCATGGTATATCTCCTTGTATATATCCCTTGTGACCTCATCCATCACCAAAGCAAAAAAGATAAGGGCTCAAAGCTGACCCATGATGCAGTCCTATCTTAATCGGAAAGTCATCAATGTCGGCATCACTTGTTTGAACACTTGTCACAACATTATCGTACATGTCCTTGATGAGGGTAATGTACTTTGTTGGGAGTTTGTGTTTCTTCAAGGCCCACCACATGACATTCCGCGGTAAGCCAGTAAGTGTATGAGGCAATTAATATTGCAAAAGGAAATGTTGCACGGTAGGATAGTAGCATGAACACAAGAGGCGGGAGGGAGCCTTGATGGCAGCCGAACCTAAAGGGCAGGAGAGACTAGAGGAAGTAGGAGACTGAGATAAGATTGATTTAATTTTGCTTAATTAGTTGTTCGATGGGGAGAATGGGAGTTCTACCATTGAACTGGACGACTCCTTTGATGATGCCAGCAAGCGTGTTGTGCGGCGAATCCAGGAGTCTAAGGTCAAGGAGGCTTTAAAAAGGATGAAAGGAGGCAACGCGATGGGCCCTGATTGTATCCCCATTGAGGTGTGGAAAGGGGACATGGCGATAGTATGGCTAACCAAGCTTTTTAACCTCATTTTTGGGGCAAACAAAATGCAAGAAGAATGGAGACAGAGTATATTAGTACCAATCCTCAAGAACAAGGGGGATGTTCAAAGTTGTACTAATTACCGTGGAATTAAGCTGATGAGCCATACAGTGAAGCTATGAGAGAGTCATTGAGCACCGCTTAAGAAGAATGACAAGCGTGACCAAAAATCAGTTTGGTTTCATGCCTGGGAGGTCGACCATGGAAGCCATTTTTTTGGTACGACAAGATACAGAGAACAAAAGGACCTGCATATGGTGTTCATTGACTTGGAGAAGGCCTATGATGAGTTAGGAGCTTGCAGCTGCCTCCACTATTGCATAGAGCTATCAACTTGGCATCATTGTGTCAAGCTCCAAGAAAAGCTCTAGTATCTCGTCTTGGCACCATTGTGCCTCCTTGCTTTCAAACCTCCGTTATTACAGTTCATGTGTCAGGAGTCGAGGAAGGTTCAACTTTGCTATATGCATTGTAAGCTAGAAGTGTAGCCTAACATAGGGCACTCTACCATATGAAAATAGCAGGAGCATTTGTTTCAGCATTTGCTCCCTTTGTTGGTACACATCCTCCAGTTCTTTCTGTCCAAAAAAGATATTTTCTATTTGAACTTGTGAAATGTATGATGTCTTGAGAAAGATTGGATTAGAGTGCCTTCTGAGAGCACGTGAGAAAACCCCCTGCCTAATGGGCTTGTATGAGTCTTTTTAGACTCTTTCCTCTTAATATAATGATGTGCAGCTCTCCTGTGTGTTCGAGAGAGAGAGAGAAAATGATGCACAGCTCTCCTGCGCGTTCGAGGAAAAAAAGTGTGTGGCTTCGATGCTGTTGATCAGTTTGAAATAAAACCCAGTGACTTCACATGTGTGGCTGTATGGATCATACATAGTTCGTGAATTGTCGATTTCCTGCAAGGCAGTAGTGATGTGTTTCTCTCTCTGAGAATCTAACTGTTATATCACCATGAAGCTCATATGGTTGTGCGTGCTCTGCTGCATAGAACTGTATTTTATTCTTGAATGAAGTGTTTTCATATATACTCTTCTTGAGCTCACTCTAAACTGTATTTTCTTGAGATTTCCCTCCTTTTCGTCGGTTCCCTTAACCTAAATAGATGGAATTGTTTACCAGGGAAATGCCTTCTAAAACAGACTCCTATTGTGTATGTCAGAAAAGCTAAACCTATTGTTTTGTCTATTCTTAGGTGCTAAGTCAACAAAGAAAAAGAAAAGATGCAGAAGCTCTTGTTCGAGAATCTATTAGGATACTTGAGGTATGCTTACCATTTCAGAGTAGATATAATCGTTTTTTGGCATGAAAGGGGGCTTAATGAGGATTAAAATAGGAAGCTGAACTTGGCGAATCCCCTGCTTGCTTACAAAGAATGATGTTTCACTCTACGGTAAGCACCTCTCATATTTCTGGCTCTCAATAACCACTACACTTTATGAACTTGTGCATAGGGGTTTCACTCTATGGTAAGCACCTCTCATATTTCTGGCTCTCAATAACCACTACACTTTCTGAACTTGTGCATAGGGGTTTCAACTGTGTTCATGTTCACAAATGGAATATGCAGCGATGCTTTTTAGTGTTCAAACACATGGCATGTATGCCACAAAGTTGCATATTAAAAACATAAAATACATTTGACATCCATGCAACAACATGGTGATTAAACCCTTATACTCCCAAGCATTAGACCAGTGTCTCTAAAATTTGGTTCGCTCATTTAGGAGGGCATCCTTTCGAGGTTCATGGATTCCTTTAATACAATTTCCAGCATGGTTTTGTACAATCAGTTAGACGGATATTATAGGGTTGAGGACAGCGAATGGAAAGACTAGATGACGCGTAAAAGTATCCCCAAAATTTTATATGCTAAATTTTGTTCAGATCCCTAATTCCTTGTTTAAAATACGCTACGCTAGGCAGGGGGCTCCAGGTTGCATCGGCATGTCTTTGTCGCCAATCTGAGGAGAGCATGACCCACCTACTGATAGGTTGCCCTTTCTCCTGCACCTTAGGGCATGAGGTGCTCTTGTGGATCCACGGCGCGACCTCCAGTTGTTGTGGTATGGTGGCACCAGGTCATCCTCTCCACCCCATCAGTGGTGCAGAAAGGCATGTAGTCGGTGATCATGCTCACGGTGTGGTGGATCTGGAAGCACCGTAAGGCAGACATCTTTTGCAGAGACCCAACATTGCCTGCTAGCTCGACACTGTCAAGGCGGAGGCCCGATAGTGGACAAAAGCAGAGGCGGTTGCCCTTTTTAGGGCTTCTCCCAGCGATGCCTAGCAAGCGTTGCGTTGTAATTTGCTTGTACAGAGCTTGTTCTCTATCGTGCAAGACTTCTGCATTTTTTCTTGAAAAGGAAAAAATATAGGGCAAACAACGGGCTGCAGCAATTGTATTCAACGGTTTGTTCCATTTCTGCATACTGCTTACAGGAAATTGGTTGGGACACAAACCGTATAGTGTATTTAGAAATTGTGGTGTGTATAATCCATTCTGAGTTGAATGCTAATTAGACAAAAATTGCAGGAGTCTGTTCCTAACATGAAAATAATGTGTCAGGTCTTGCACAGTCTGTTTTTTAGTGTTATAAGGAGACAGTAAAATAAAGTTACGAATCTAATATAAATCATTACATGTCATGAAAATCAATTCCATCATTTACAGTGCTGATTGACAATTGGCATCAAATTTACACTAAAATTATTAAATTGTTACATCAAAACCATTTGCTAAGTAAAAGGCTAAGAATAGTTATAACTTGAAGTTGTACCATAGATCATTCATACTCCATCATGGTCTAGGTTGCTGATCAGTCCTGTTAACTTCCTAGCAATGATTGCATCTCTTTTTTCTCTGATTCTATGCCCTACACTAGTTTTAGTTGAACTGTAGGGGAGAGCCCTACAGTATAAATAGGAACGTAAGTTTGCATCGTGAGGACTTTTACCCAGGTGGTAGGATTGTACATCCACTCCCCCAACCAAGTGTTACCAGTTTGTGATTTTATGATTGTAATTTGTGATTTTACTTTGTTCTTGAGTGCATTTTTTGTGGCTTCATACTCATGTTACCAGTTTTTCCAGGAGTTGATGAATCTAAAACAACTGGATGAAGCTGAAAATTTGCGAAGGAAGATATTACATATTATGGAGCTTTCGAAGGTATGCACATGTAGCTGTAATCCTACAATGTTTCTTCAGTAGTCCGTCGTACGAAATTGGGCGTGAACATAATGTGGGCCTTAAATTGGTGCTTTAGTTAGTCACACTGATTTTTTGTGAAGTTCTGCATTAACTTTGCCCGAAACGCAAGTCGTGTTTAGTTGTTTGTTTATTCAAGGTTGAGTGGGGTGGCAAGGAAGGACAATGTATCACTACATCCGCATTCAAGCGCGTTCAAGCACAGATCACAATGTTACATGTTAAATGCACTGGTGCAGCAATGTCTTGCTTCTGCTCTTGCCTTACTCTTACTCCCTCCATTCCAAAATAGTTAAAGTTCTAGGTTTGTCCCAAGTCAAACTAGCTTAAGTTTGACCAACTTGTATAGAAAAATGTGCTAGGATCTACATAACCAAATACACATATACGGAAATATAGTTCATAAAGAATCTCGTGGGAAATTTGGTGCTCTAGATCTTCTTACTATGCCTTTTGTCCCAAACAAGTTGGGGTAGGCTAGATATGAAACCCTTTCACGAGGACTTCCCAGGAGATCACCCATCCTAGTACTACTCTCGCCCAAATGGATTTCATACCCAAAGGATTGGCTAGTTTTTACGTTGGCTCGCCAAAAGCCTATCACAACCATTAGATATGAAACCCTTTCACGAGGATTTCCCAAGAGGTCACCCATCCTAGTACTACTCTCGCTCAATTGGGTTTCATACCCATGGGACTGGCTAGTTTTTACGTTGGCTCGCCAAGCCTATCACAACCCTCCTCCTTTACCCGGGCTTGGGACCGGCTATGCCTAGAAGACATAGGCGGAGTTGAAATTTGGTGCTCTAGATGTCAATATATTTTTCTATAGACTTGGTCAAACTTAAACAAGTTTGACTTAGGACAAACCCAGAACTTTAATTATTTTGGAATGGAGGTAATACGTAGACCAGATGTGCAAATTTAGAAAAATAGCATCACGGTGATCCTAAATGTGCAAATTTATGAAATATCAAGAGCTTCAGCTTTGTCCTACTCGTTATGTATACCACTGCGTTTAACATGCCAACATAGCTAGGGGGGGAATACCAGTGCATTCACAGTGATCCTTGACATTTCAATGGGTTGAAATTCTACCAGAAAATAGCATACAATGATTCTTGACTGTTCGACAACATCTCAAGTAGTAGAAAGTCTAAAATAGTTTCGACGTGACATATTTTGTGAAACTCTAGTCCAATTGGCAGTCCATACTATTTTCTGATAAAGCATATAGGAAACAAAATAAAAGCTGATTGAAAACAGAAAAGGAGAAAAGTGACAGGGACAGGCACTCTTGAACAAAGCCTGTCACATCATCCCTACGTAAACTACTGAAATTATCTGTGGAACTGTTTGCTAGGGATGGGATTCATTGGGTACTACAGCCGCAGCCGTACAATTAAGTGTCACTCTTGCAACCCTAGGGAAGCTGAGGGAATCAGAAGAATTATTGCAAAGGTAAAAAGGGTTACTTTAAGGTTCTTTGGCCATTTTTTAAGTTTTCTTACTTACAGGTTCAATGATTTACGTGTTTAGATGCCTTGCAGTCAGAAAAAAGATTCTATCTGAAGACCATATTCAGGTTTGCCATTGCCTTATAATATTTGGCTTTTGAGCTGATTTTCGATTTATGGTAGAAAGTCATCTTGTGTTACCAGATGAAAGCATTGTGGCCAGTTGTCTCAAATGGTCATAGTTGGTAGTATATCACAACCTCCGTTACTTGGAAACTCCGCCTTCTTATCTTAAAATACCTTTGTGAAGTTTTTTAGAGAACATGTAAACAGGTGTTTGAATCCTTTTTGTTACATGTGATGTATGTATATAGGATGACTGATTCGGCCCACATGCCCCTTCTAGGATGACTTGGCTCATGTGGCCTAATACTCTCTGCTGTGGGTTAGAAGCATAGAACCTGATAGTGATACCAGCCTGTTATGGCGCTGCTAGAAGGAGGGCGCGAGAGGGCCGGACGGGGGCCTTTTGCCCACGGCCGGGCAAGAGGGAAGGGATTTCCTTCTTAATTTTTGCTTGATTAGATTGATACATCTCCTCTTTTTATATAGAGAGGTTTACTTGACTCCCAAGCAAGCGACCCTTATCTCTAATTAACCCTAAGACTAATGGGCTATACCGCCAGCCCAGGCCCATTACGTACTCTAACACTGCACCCCACCTGGACATGCAGCTTGTCCTCGAGCTGCAGCCTAACCAACTTATAACCATGACTCGACGCAACACAAACCTGACACCTAAAAACAAGCCTTTTTTACATCTCGGCTTGTTTTATTACTCTCAACCTGAAATGGACTGGGACGCTTTATTTTGGACCCCTTAACAAAAAGTGGACACCATCCGCACGTCGGACGTGCACGTGTACAGCCACCTGGATCCCATGGACACCATCTGGACAAAAGGAGTGCATGGGTATGGCCACCTTGAAGTGGTCGCAAGAGCGACCAGCGAGGCGCCTTGTGGCGGCCGCGGAATGCGATGGTGCTACGCGGTGCGCTCTGTCGGTGACACCGCCTTCTCCTCACGGACGGCTGTTGGTCTGCACCGCACAGAGAAGAGTGGAGGGCTTGCGATGGAGAATGACGAGGAGGGGTCCCCCCCCCCCCAACCGCTGATGTCACTTTGAGGTCGCTGTCCGTGGGGACGAGATCTAGGTCCTTTGCGCAGCGAAGGACAGCTAGGAGGAGCGGCAGTTGCAGACCACGCATCTCCCGCACACGCCGACGCGCTAGGAGGCCGCGCGCAGCAGCCTGCAGCCTCACCGCCGCCGACACGTGGTGGGTAGCAATCCAAGCCGAAAGCGGTGACAGCGACGGCGGGAACTTGATCTGCTGGATGGGGACGCCCTAGGAAAGCGGTGATGGCGACGGCGGGAACTTGATCTGGTGGATCGGGACTCCCGCCGACGCCGGTCGATCGTGTACCGAGTCGACGGCGAGGGCAGCTGCAGCTGCAGTGAGGCCACCGCAGCTGTGGCGGGCGGTGGATGGCAATTGCAGCTGCCCGGCGAATGCGGTGGAGACCGCCAGAGCGGCGATCGCCATCGCAGCTGCATAGGCGGTGGATGGCAGCTGCAATGCCCGGCGAAGCGACCGGAGGCCGCTGGCGCGGCGGCAGCCACGGCGCGCGATGGCGGCGATGGGCGGCGCAGTTTAGTGCGCCCGTAGGACCGGCCAAGAACAGCGGATCTCTGGACCGCTGGGTTAGGTCCGCAGCGCCGGACACCTCCTCCGGGGTGAGGACGGCGAAGGCGGCGGCAGGAGCGGGCGACGAGTCGTGGTGGTCGC
The DNA here is from genome assembly GCA_021605205.1 of Aegilops longissima. Lineage (NCBI taxonomy): Eukaryota > Viridiplantae > Streptophyta > Magnoliopsida > Poales > Poaceae > Aegilops > Aegilops longissima. Next base: position 528,162,240 of record CM038679.1, read on the forward strand.
GGAGGCGACAAGGTGACCGGCAGCGGGAGAGACGGGTTGGGCGGCGAAGACATGATCGAACCGAAGCTAGCTGATACCAAATTGTTATGGCGCTGCTAGAAGGAGGGCGTGAGAGGGCCGGCCGGGGCCTTTTGCCACGGCCGGCAAGAGGAAGGATTTCCTTCTTAATTCTTGCTTGATTAGATTGATACATCTCCTCTCTTTATATAGAGAGGTTTACTTGACTCCCAAGCAAGCGACCCTTATCTCTAATTAACCCTAAGACTAATGGGCTATACCGCCAGCCCAGGCCCATTAGGCCCATTACGTACTCTAACACAGCCACCTTTCTGGAGCCAGTCTGGGACTGGCTTCTGAAACATTAACACAAATTTGTTAAACAATCACATACTATCAGTAGTTAATAACCTGTTGTATGCTGGTCTCATTATTACAGGTAGCAAGTATATTGGTACACTTGGCAAGGCTAAGTTTGCTTAGAATTATTAGTGATATCAAAGTGAACAATGACCTATGTAGGTCTCACCTTGTGAGGGGAAAAAGACTTGTTAATGATTCAATAAGGTATTCCTTTTAACTCCATATTTTTACACGTTTTGAGTTCCTAATCTCCATAGTCCCATTCAGCACATCAAAACTCAAAAGATGCCTAGATACTAAGTGAAGTAGTGTAGTAAATTGTTTGAATCTTTAAGAATCTATGTTTCGTCATGGTAGGATAGCGGAAAAAATACTGAATCCTTCGAGGGAAGATCAGAAAAAAATGAAGAACGCCTTCGCTATCGAATTGGAGCGGATTGCGGCAACAGAAATACTTGTATGTTTCCCACCCAACCACGAAGGGATTTATCTTCTAATTATATGTTCATGATGTCCAACTCTTGTCCATTCTTATATTTTTCTTCCCATGCTTTTGTGGTTATTTAGTTTTCTATCCACTGATTAAGAATCCAATAGATTTGCAACTCTCAGGATTCCATGGATTGTGTTTTACTTAAACAATTGGTGCATTAAATTTCATGTTTGTCATGGTTACCATAAAGCTTCCTTTTAACATCACCATGCCTTCACATTTCTCCTTCTGTTTTTTGCATGCCGCATGTGACTCTTATCATATTCCCTTTCTATTTAGGTCCTTCTCTTGAGTCATGTCAAAAAAAACAAGCATGCACTCAAATACTATTTCAACCCCATTTTCCAATGAACATTAGCATTATATCCGAAATTGTTTACATAAGAATTATCTCCCGGCATCCTTGAATCCATTTGTAACCTGATACGGCAGAGTTGTAGATAGGATTGTGAAACGTTGGAATTTTATTTACTTAAATGTTGTTAGTGTCTTCTCAACCAGGTAGATGTGTGAATGCCATGTTTTTTCTAAAGATGATACTGTTATTGTAGTTGGAAGCACTTGAAATTGTTGGACTTCTTGACTGTGGAAGCATGGCAATACAAGTATGGGCACCAGCGGTAATTTTCCTGTGCTTCATTTATGCATTTGGCAATTATTGGATACATAATCCTTTTTGTTTGCTTCTAACAAAACAATGTTCACTCTAGAACTTGGTACTCTTGCTAAGGCTTCCTCGGGAACATATGAAGCATGGATACTTCAAAATTGATGTTGTGCGCATACCAGACAAATGCTGGCTATTCATATGGCCAGCAAAATATCGCATAAGTCTTCGATATACCACGTTACGAATCCATTTTAATAAATTTGAAAAGGTCCGATACACCACTGTTGCATGTTGAATTTACTTAATCATCTAATAATTATGTTTTATCAACTTGACTGCTTATATACAGTTTCTTCATTTAGCTTTTGTTGTAGTAATGCATGTTGCTTTATTCATATAATTCCTACTTCGTTCTCAGTGGGTCAACAGAAATGATTATTCTCTAGAATACAGTTTCTTCATTTAGCTTTTGTTGTAGTAATGCATGTTGCTTTATTCATATGATTCCTACTTCGTTCTCAGTGGGTCAACAGAAATGATTATTCTCTAGAATTTGTTTGCTAAGGATGGGATGAGACTTATTGCTCTAGAATTTATAAAGTGATTGTGTTATATTTTAAAATTTTGGTCACTAATTGTAATGGTCTCGTTCAGTTTATTATTTATGGTGTATATATGGAAAAAAAATTGTTTTATTGTTCTAAGTTACAAATCCCACACTTAAAACTGTCAAATAACAAGGATACAGCTGCTTCTGCATACTTGACCAACTTCCTTCTGTGTTACGGTATTCATGCCTAATTTACCTTTGGTGTCTTAGCTGACTTGGATCTCTCTGTTTCAGTTTGATTATGAACATTTTGAACAAGCTCTGCGCAGGTGGGTTTCACTTTACAACGAGGTATGTGTTGGGTCCTTGGACTGTGAATTTCATTTATTTATTTTTCGAACCATGCAGGAGAGCGTCGGTTTCATATTTGTGACACTGGACGAGGCATCAGCCTTTCTGCTTAATATGATCTGCAGTCAGCACGGACTACAGAACTAAATAACCATTTTAACACGATATTTACTGTTGCAGCCTCGTACACGAAACATAGTGTCCAACGCCCGCAGGCCGCTCTACATGAAATGCTGGAGGACCCTCGTCGGTGCTGCTCGGGGCGCTCCTTTCATGAATGAACCACATCTGCAAGATTTGCTGGCTGAGTCACAGCAAATAATGAAGGAATTGGGAGGAGAGAACAATATGATGACGGGCAGTGTGGATTTTGGTGATGCAGAGGAATAACCATGTCAGACTCGGCCATTGTCGGCAAGTGGACAAAACGTTGACATATAAATGTGGTTATACAAAGTCTATCTAGGATCGCTTCATGGTTTTTTGGATTTCCTGTGCAAAATGAGTGCTTGCACTCCTTTTGTCTTATGTTTCAAAACAACTCTTTTGGGTAGAATATCAAAAGATTAATTAATGTACTGTTCAGAGTATCCAAATGCTAACAACTGTTTTTGTCGCTGTGTGTGTCGACAGTACAACAACTTGCGTTTAAGTTTGAAACAAGCATCAATTTATAAATGGATTTAAATTAGCGTTTGAAACCCAATACATAGGCATGCAAATTTGGAACCTCCAGGTGTTTTTGTACCCAAAATTCTCAATTCTCTACGGCGTCTAGTAGATAGAAACAAGAAAATCAGAAGAATCTTTCTCTCTATTCACTATCATTAGCGTTTGAAACCCAATACATAGGCATGCAAATTTGGAACCTCCAGGTGTTTTTGTACCCAAAATTCTCAATTCTCTACGGCGTCTAGTAGATAGAAACAAGAAAATCAGAAGAATCTTTCTATTAGTTTCTTTTCTTCTTTAATGCAATAGCTATAGTTTGATATAAGAATTCATTTCTCGAAGTAATGGAAACCATTCTTTTATAGGAGACTTTTGGGAAAACGTCGACGTTTGCTGGCTTATTTGGCAAAGAAAAATAGAGTACGTTATAAGAAATTAATCGGTCAGTTGAATATTCGGGAGCAGTAATTTAATCGTTCAAATTTTTTTCTTGTTTGACCCTACAACCAAATTTTCAGAATTCACCTCATTTGAAAAATAGTGTGTTTTTTTAACAAATTTGCATCCCACCCAAAACAGTTGCGTGGATTTGCAAAAAGATTAGGGGTTCCACGTGTAGCCTCTGCAACACTAACCTGTATGCAGCACATGTGACATATGACCAACAAGTTTTCAGCTGTAGAAGAAACTGATGTTCTAACTAGGAACTAACAACACTACGGAAACAACTAGCTTGAACAATCATTTAACTACAGAACTGTACAACCTCATCACAACACAATCAAACGACAGCAATGCAGCAACAGCAATGCAGCAACAAACCACTATCATAGTGGCGCGCAAAGAAAAGAGGTTGACTGCCCTGTTTCCAAAATTCAGGCAACAGTTCTGCAGACCCACGCTGACGTATAAAGGATGTACAAACAATTTGATCCGTGATGAGCCCTCTCCTGGGTTCTTGCACAAAATTCTACTAGATGGATAAACAGCGTATGAGAGATCGATGCCCAGTTGAATCAAGATGTCTTGGCTTTATTCCCATACTTGGTACAACAACAAATGTGCATCCCACACTTTACAATGTTGAGAGGACAAATAAAGAATGGCTAGTAAGGAGATAACAATTTCTCCTCTAGGTCACGGAAACCTCGGTACACATTATCTGTTTGGTTCTGTGGGAGATTTAATCGCCTCACCTCAGTCATATACCTGAAGATGCAAACACAATGTGAGCATGTAGAGTTGTGGTGCTTATGTGATTTACAAGAGGTGACACTAAAATAGCAAGTACAAACAAAAAGGATTACCAATTTGACTCGCGGGGATTAAGTTGCTTACCTGTTTGCCAAACTAATTATTTTATCTCGAACACCTTTCCGCAAAGACCCTGTTTGATTCAGCGAAAATGTTCCATCCAAAAAGAACGAAGCCCCAGCAGTTGTGGTGCCTAGCTTATGGGCAATGACCGACATTCCCCATTCGCGAAGGATTGCGAGAACTGATCTCAGAAGCCGCAGCTTCAGATTAAGTGAGGGCACGATCGCGCCATTCGATAACAGTTGATCATACACAGCAAGCACAGGCTCGGCTTGACCTTTACAGGCTCCGAGAAGGGCTCTTGCAACATCCTCATCACCAACTAATTCTTGTCCTGAACTTAACCTATCCTGTAGATACGAGCATTTGATGATATAAGTCTCCCTGTGAAGTGCACTGCTGCTAAGTATGAAATATATATATATAGATGCCATGTACACATACCAATGCAGCCTTCTCAAGATGAAGGCATATTATATCCAAAGGTAAACAAGCTCCATCTGCAGGATCTAGTTTTGAGCCAACTCTTTTCACCACAGAACATGCTTCTGCTAAACCACCTCTTGTCAGTGTTTGGTCAAGGAGTCTGGCCCAAATTTCCCGGACAATTTTGCTATCAGCATCTCCAGAGTAATTTGCAAAGTTGAGCATTTCCAGGCAAACCTAACAACAACAACAACAACAACAAGCTTTAAGCCGTCAACTTTTTGAGTAATTACCCAAACCCGATGTAAGCCTTACGAAGTAAAGGCACTCCTAAGTACAAATGCATGACTCAACAACAGAAACACCAAAGCCAGAACGCCAGTTTGCCTTGAGGTTCTTTTGTTTTGGAACTAGGCAAACTTATTGAGCAGCATGATTTATTTTTGAGAAAAGAAACATAATGATACTAGCAGCAAGATTTCCCAGTAGTGCACACTTCATACTCCCTCCGTTCCCTAATATTTTAGCTTTTTCTTGATTCGTATGTATCTAGACACATTTTAGTAAACATAAGCCAGCATGATCTTACAGTGCACATCAACCAACATCTCATGCAACTTCAATGCTGGTTAGGGTTCAAAATTTTAGGTGAATAAGTGGAATGCACACGAGCATGCTAACAAACAGGACATGAAAGGTTGTTTTGAGAAGTCCATTTGCTAAGACCTCAGCTCCACAAAGGCAAGAGTTGAAATCATGTAACAATGTTGTGATCCAACTTGAATTCCATGAAACACAGAAAATCGTACCTCCCAAAGATTAAATGGAACAGCATAGTCGTTGTATAGTTGAGTAATGCTCTTAAGATTCAGTGAAAGCTCCTTCGCCTTGTCCTTGGCCTCCTTGGCAGATTCTGCGTCAGCTAGAACATTATCACGAGGAAAGGGGTCGCTGGGTGATTCAGAACTGCCTGGGATAGTTTCAAGCCGTGAAGCCATAGACTCCAGTTCTTGTTTAATTTGCATTTGAAACCGAAGCACTGCAAGTTTGCCTTCAAGTAGATCCACTGTACTACTGTCAATAGGATTTCTCGACGAATCAGCAGCAATGCCTGCACTTTTGGCCTGTAGCACAGCATTGCTCAGATATTGATACCTGGATTCCAAAGTTAGGTGTTAATAGATATAACACATGGACATACGGAGGTAAAGAAAAGAAGCAGAACAAAATCTGGAGACCTCTGATCAAGAGCAGGAGCTTCTTCGGCATTGGAGCACTGCCTTTCTGCCAATATCAATAACATCCTGGCAGCAGCAACATGCTCCCCCTTGAGAACATAGTACCTTGCTAGGAGCTCAAGATACTTCGTTTGGCTAGTAGAAATAGGTGCACCTAAATCATCCAACCTAGGAGCCCCTCGAACCTTAAAAGTGGAAGAAAGAGACAATCAGGACAGCACAACATGTATATTCTTTTATTAAACACAGTAAAGTCTTGAACTCAGTATAAGTTACGATGATGATGACTTGGAAAGATCTAGCAAACATACAGGCATTTCTAATGCAAGGAATCATATAGCCAGAAGTTGAAGAAGACACTTTTAGATTGTCAGAGAAAAAAGAAAACTAAGTAGCAGGAACAATTGTATGATAGTATGATTGAATCGGCTGGTATTAGACAAGATATGGGCAGGCTCCATGTAAACTTTAGCAGATGGTGTACCTTTTAGCTAACACTAAACAGGATATAAACTAAATGAACTCATGTTAATAATTTCAATTTCCATTTTATTAAGATGAGAACAATATTAAGTTGAGGCAGTGGTGGAGCCTGTAGGATCGATAAGGCAGCCAGCTCAAGCAAAAATGCAACAAAATACAACATAAAATGCAAGATATTCTTCTACACTCTTCTACAAGGCCTTCAGATTCAACACGTTAACAAAATTTTCAATTGAGTTAACATACTAAATACATCTCTAACAATACCAGGTTGTTATTAGGATTCACCTCTTCTTGATGCTTACGACCAGCACTCTGAAGAAAAGCAACCAAATCAGAGCCTCCGTACTCCAAAAGTTCATTATCCAGACCAAGCTCAATAAGTGTCCTGTATAGATGCTCGTGGAAAGCTGTGTCTGGCCACTGGACACTTAGCTGAATAATCTGTTTGATACATTTGCTTCGAGAAGCTGGATCAAGGGCAGTCACTGGACCAGGTGCCCCACTTCGTCCCGCACCTTTGAGTGTACGCAGAGCATTCATAACTATTTCATAGCACTGTACACGCTGTGCAGTTATAGTATCATGATGCCTTGCATCAATTTGCCCATTAATAACATCAGCATTGGAATCAAGTGCTTGAGCCTTCTGTAGTGGCAACCGCACTACTGCCTCATAGAATCTGAACTCCCATCCAACAAAACACAGAGAATGTCAGCTTGCAGACCGAATAAATGAAATTGTTCAGGATTTATAGATTTGTTTTATCATATACAAGATGATTCAGTAAGGAACTAACCGTAGGTTCTCAAATCTCTTGCATATAGCACTCAAATCAGCAGAGTCTGGAATTTTGGTCAAGAGATTGAAGGCTTCCCTAGCAAGAATATCCCTCTCGTCCTGGTTGTTTGTCATAGATGCTTTCTCGAGACTCTCAACTGCGGAGTAATACTTGTAGTCTGACTCGTTGAAGTAGCTAGGACAGCCCTCCCTCAATTTAGTGCTGATATCCTCAACAGTTCCTTTGCCCTCTGGGCCAATGTAGTACTGCAAAAATCAAATGAAAGTACAGATTAAACTGCAATGAGTGATGAATCACCAAGGCTGTTCCCTTTTTGTTGGCAGTTTGGGCAGAGCAGAGAGAGAGGGAGAAGAGTGCTACCTCCATGAGTGAAGAAATAAGCCGCATCGCAAGCTGGTCACCATCCTCAGAACATACTAACTGATGAAAAGTTAACTGAACTAACTTTTTACGCAAATCATTGCCTAGTGTCTGAACCAAGCGAGCAACATTATGCTGACAAATAAGTTGAAGTAGAACAAGTGCTTCACCAGATCTTCGAAGCAACCGCCTAAGGCACTCGATTGCCCTCACCTGTTATACAAGTAAAGTATTAAGCAAACAAATTTAGATTTTCTCTTCCTTGAGAAATTACAGAAATGTTACCTCCATAGCAGCTAGTTCTGCTGATGTATAAAGCGACCGTGGCTTCTTATTCGATGCAGATTGATCTGCAGAGTCCATGTCTCTAACGCGGTAGGGGCTCTTTCCATTGTTATGGATACCAGCACCAATGGTAGGCCCTGTTTTGTACAATATGGAACCAGAATCTCCCAGGCCAGCAACATACCCATAAAGTCCTCTTCTCTTGTTTCTTCTGGACCTCAAAAATGTTTCTAACGAACGAATCTTACTCTCAAGAACTTTCATGGCACCAGTAGAAAGCCTACAAACGACCACGCCATCCCCGTGGTCATTGGAACCTATCAGCCCCCGAACCACCATAACTGGAAGCTCCCACACAGGATACAGAAGTCTGGATGAGCATAAGCAAAGCCCTTCATATGCGCCGGAAAACAAAGGTTCTGCTTCCTGAACAACTTGTCCCATGCTAAAGCCTCCAGCCTGAGTTCGAGTGTTGGACAAAGCAGTAGTGCCATTAAGTTGAGGCATTCCAACAAGCCCAGGGTCCTCAAATGCTTCAGCAGCCTTCTCAGAAACCGCATTGCTTATCAGACTATCTTCAGTGTAAAGTAACTTCGCAGCTAGCATTAAGCACATTGCTGCAGCCTCTCCAGCACCAAAGCGATTAAAGAACTCTTCTATTTGTGATCTCAAGGTGTTCCCATCAAACAACTTCCTTAGAATGTCAACAGGCCTGTTAAAAACTAATTCCATCAAACCCATTGTATTGAATACTACCATCCTTCTCCGTGGTAAGATATGTTGGGTAGGAAGATCGCCTTTGGCCCACAGCTTTACAGATGCTTTCTCAGAAGGTTTTCTGAATGCTGAAAGGCATTCCACATCAGCGTATAAAGACTGCATGATGAAAGCAGCATCTGGAAGTGGGAAGACATCAGAAGCACAAAGCATCCGACCCTCAACTGGCAAAGCGGAGACTGTTTCTCGGAGAGCCTTAGAGCTTCTAGAAGCTGTTGCGAAGGTACTAGGCAGTGATAACTGGGCAGCAGAATCTTTCTGCACAGCTAGAAGGGAGGACATAGCTGTAGCAGATGAATCTGACATTATAAGAGCGCCGGCAGAATAGAAAGCAGACTCCACTTTTAACGCCAGATCCTCCGGCTGAGCTCTGCCAGCAGCAGAAACAGCACCAAATGTGAGTCCCCCACCAACCCCTAGAGGTGGGGAAGGCCTAGTAGCAACAATTTTTAAACAGCTTGGCCTCTGCAAACCAGAGTTCAGTCCAACTGAAGAACTGCTTCCACCTGATGTTGAAATGAATAATCTCTTGCCATCTGATAAAACAGCAACAGCATGGAGCCATTTCGATTCCATGGCGGACAAAGGTGAGATGCATACTATTGATGGTTTCGGGGATCGTGCAGCTCTTGATGCATTAGGCCTTCGACCACCATAAGGTGCATCTCGTGGATCAACAAGGTTCTTTTCTTCAGTGATTTTTTTCAAGGGACCATCACCACTAGCCCCTAAATCAAATAGTTGCAATTTCATGCCTTCTGTGCGTGCATAGATAGTGTTCCTCTCCTCATCAATAACCATGTCCACTATAGGATCAACAGCAGAGAAATTAAACGCACTTGGCAGGACCCACCTGAAAATCAAGTCAACTGAATAAGCAGGTGACCAGAAACACATAAAAGGCAAAGAAAAAGGTCAGATTATTTCACAGCTGATACCTGGAAAGAAGACTGCCTAAACCCGTGGTAAGGCAAACTTTACGGCAGCGTTTACGCCAACCTGAACCAGTTGTGTATTGCAATTCATATATATGCCCATCACGTCCTGACAGGAAAATCTGACCCCTATCTGTACATGTGATGCATGTCATTGTGACACCATCAGTAGAAATCATGTACTCAGGTAAAGGTTGCAATGAAAGTTCAGCATACGGATCTGTTCCATCAGCACTAGCAGAACAGCAAACTCCAACAAGCATCACCTGACACAACAGATGTAGGTGAGTGTATATTTATTGACTAGAAAATAAGTATCCTAGATAGTAACTTTTGTAAAAGCTTGCACGATTTGCAGGTTCGCAACAGTAAATGTCAATCAATCAATGGAAAATCAGAAAAAGGAAAACAGCTGCGTAACCAGAGGATTTATATCAACCTCAGTTCAGCAGAAGACGTTTCTGTGATGTGTATCATTCTCCAATAAATGATAATTCACTATAATTGATTGCTTTAAATCACTTCTAGTATTCTAATATTAATACCTACAGCATTCTCTGTCCTAACAGAAAGTAGCAGCATGAAGCTGTTAGGCATATGCAACTTTTATTTCCACAAATCTTAATTAAAATGGGATCTCAGTAACGTGACTGCACGAGGCTTAAATGAAAAAATGAACACAGTCATTTGAATGAGTTCTTTCTATCAAGCAAACAAAAATTATCTGTCTAATTGGATTCTGAGCATATCAATAATTCGGCAATTCTAGATGGTCCAGCTGGTAACCGACTAACCATTTGTATCAGTATAACCATTGTTATTACAGATTATTTCTATCTAACAAGCAAGCCACACAAGGGCATTGTTAGGTTCCTATACAGATGTTGACAGGAAGGAGAGAAAATAATGACTAGTTTGGTATTCTGTTGGTAAGCTCCATGCTGATGTTTTTCGTAGTTCACTGCATACATCCCTATATATGCTGCGTGGTGATCTAATCACCTTGGCAGAACTACAGGGTATGACATGGCTATATGCAACTAGCCAGACAGGGGTGGCATCCAGTGCTCCACTAGTCAAGCATTGTGGAACGCCAAAATAGTCACATGCAAACCCAAAAAAAACTGAAGAATAGATTTAAGAGTTGTGTCCATTATTTTGTAAAATATAAATTTCTGTTCTACCTCGATATTTGCAAGAAAATAGGCTAGTGGGAAGAGTAAATTTGACCCTCTTTTCCAAACTATATTTTTCACCGTAAAACCTAAAAAGTGCTCGCGGGCTCTTTAGACAGATCGAGCACACACCCTTCCGAGCCGTCCGATGCGATCACTGGTGTGCGCACCAGCCCACGGGAACCATCTATCTGGTCGGGACGCACAGCAGCACGAGCGCTCGTCTGTCACTTACCTGGTCGGGACCCCACGATACATCGGCACGCGTCGAGCGGCGCATAGACAAGCTCTCTTCCCCGCTCCTCTCTCTCTCTCGGTTCGCTGTGAGATGCAGAAATTCCCCACTCCTCCCTCCCACCCAAATCTCATGGACCAGTTGCGATTAAGGAAGGGCGCGGCCGGCGGGGAACCGCGGCCGTGATTGGGTGGGGTCGTCGAGGACCATGGCGGCGGAGCAGGCCATGTCCGGGCACCGGATCGACAGGCTCTCGGCGTCAGATCTACAAGCACCGGGCGCCATCCCCGTCGGCGGCCCACACGTTGCCGCCCAAAGACCAAGGCAAGACAAGTGGGCGCGCCCGACAGACCTCATCTCATCAGGGGCGTCCACGTCCAAGTAGATGTCGCGGGCGAGAGGCGCGTCGTTGACGGCCATAGAGACGTCTACGGGAAGGCCGACAACGTCGCTGCTGCAGCTCGTCCGAGCACCATCGCTCCCGACGCCTTTGGGCGCCCATTTGAAGTGCGGAGCATGGCGTCGTCTTGGACGCATATGAGGTACATAGCGGATCTAATTAATGACTAAACTTAGCGATTCTTCAAAAAAGAATGCTCAACGTGATGCCATATTCATGCGTTTTGCTGCATACACATATGCTTTTCGTTGCTCTGTTGGGAGGGGAGGGGAGAGACTGAATCTGCTCTCCATTTCTTCAGACAAAATTTTCAGTGCAAGCGGGCAAATTGTATCCACCACTTAGGCAATTTTCAGGAAAATACTGGCTTGTGATTGATTCTACAACTGAACTGGACTGCAGTTGCTCTACAACGAGAATTGTTGGGGCCTCCATTGTAGGGTGATTGCTCAGCCCATGCCAAGGAATTGGATGGATGGATGTTGGCTGAACTGAATTGGATGGATGTTGGCTGAATTGCTCAGCCCGTGTCAAGGAAGCTTCAGACAAAAAGATTGCTCAGCCCGTGTCAACTGAACTGAATTGGATGGATGTTGGCTACCGGCCGGCTGATGTAGCAGGAAAGGAAAGTTCAGGCCGAGGTTGCACATCATGCAATGCGCCGATGAAGAAGCAACGGATTTTCACTAGTACTCCTAGTATTATGTAAGATTTTTGTGTCCTTTACTTTCGGTGCTAGCTGCTTCAATTGATTTACCATTGTGTTCTTTATGTTTGTTTACAGCTTCCTGTTATCCTCTAGTTCAGCCACTCGTCTGCTTATAGACTATTGTTGTTAGTAATGTTCTTCACCCTATATTCCTGTTTACTAGGTAGTTGCCTGAACATACTACAAGCTTTTCTATAGCAGGCATGATTTATAGAGATGGGAAGATGTCATTTTAAATCCCTTTCAAATTTTCCAGTGTTGGCCAATTTACAGGGTGCGACGATGAGGGATGCACAAACAAGCTGTGGCCAGTGGGAGAGGCAAGGGGACCTGTTCACCGCTGCAAGAGGGATGTCGAAGGAACCAAAAGTGGAAGCTAGCATAGCGACACCATGTTCGTTTGTCTTCAAGAGGTAAATGCCATCTCTTTTTGAAGAACTGAACTATTTTCACCATCGCTTGTTTCTGTGTTATATATGAGATTTTTGTGATCGATAATACGTGTTTATTTAGAATCTCAATGCCACCTCCTCGCGTCCACTATTGCGGTCAAAGGCAAAGTTGCCTAATAAGAATCACTAGTTGTCCGGTATAAGATGCAAGTTGCCTAAACGACGACCACTTGTTGCACGGGACAAAGAGACATGTTGCTTGGGATGAAAAGCTCCCCACCAGTTAGTTTTTCTGCAGTATAAAGGCAAAGTTGGTTAAATGACAACCAGTCTTTTTTAAATGTCTACTAGTTGAAGAGGGTGTGTGGTCCGTTTTTGGGCAAATCGATGATTTTGAGCGCAGGGTGGTTTGCGGCCCTGGATGCGGGGATGGAATCGTCGGCGATTTTGGGCCAGAAGTTTTTAAAACTTGCCCAACACATGATAGTTAGTTGCTAGAGATGTTGGCACGAGTTGCCCAAGATCCGCCCCCGAGAGTGTTGGGTATATTTTTTAGCCAAAACTTGCTCAACACATGATGGTTAGTTGCTAGAGATGTTGGCGCGGGTTGCCCAAGAGCTGCTCTCGGGAATGTTGGGTTCTATTTCTGCCCAAAACTTGCCGAACACATGATGGTTAGCTACTAGAGATGTTGTCGCGAGTTGCCCAAAGATCCGCTCCCAAGAGGGCTAGTTTTTTTGGCCCAAAACTTGCCCAACGCATAATAGTTAGTCACTAGAGATGCTGGCACGAGTTGCCTAGAGATCCACTGCCGGGGGTGTTGGGTTCTATGTTTTGCCCAAAACTTGCTCAGCGATATTTTTTATAATTTGAGAAACCTATGAGAAACTGAGAGGACACGATGGGGGCGGGGCCTCAAAAGTGCCAAAACTTGCCTAACTTATTCCGCTACACATGCTTTTGGTGTGAGTTGCTCAAGGATTTTGTAAAGTGCCTAACTATTGCGTTTGTAGTTGCCTCAAATGATGCAAACTTGCCCTTTCGTGCAAAGTTATTACATATAGTTGCTACACATGCTCTTTCGTGTGAGTTGTTGAAGGAATGTTTGTTAACTGCCTAACTATTGCGTTTGTAGTTGCCTCAAAATGATGCAAACTTGCCCTTTCCTGCAAAGTTATTACATATAGTTGCTACACATGCTCTTTCATGTGAGTTGCTGAAGGAATTTTTGTTAACTGCCTAACTATTGTCTTTGTAGTTGCCTCAAAATGATGCAAACTTAATACAGACAATTGCTACACACGGTGCGAGTTGCCCAAGGAATTTTTGTAAACTGCCTAACCATAGCCTTGTATTTGCCTCAAAATGATGCAAACTTTGCATCTCTCTTCTCGCATAGTCTTTTTCCAAACTACCCAAAATGATCAAACAAGTTCCCCCTTTTTTCCAAGCAAGTTATTGAATGAGTCAAGCAACTAACATAGGGAACACAGGAAACTGATATAACAACATCATATGTTTTTTTACATTTTTACCCCCAATAGGTGGGTGAAAGCAAGTTAATTGAATGAATTAAGCAACTAACATAATGAACACAGGCAACTAATATATTTTTTTACTCTTTTTTTCTAGCAGGCCACTTTTACGTGTTGAAGGAACGCTGGAAGAAGGCATGCCTTTTGTTGGGACAGATGTGTTTTTCAAGTGTTTTGGGATGGAAAAATTCACCAAAATAAGATTTTTAAGATAGCAATGAGTGTTCTATTCCAGAAACTAAAAGTAGTAGTATCAGCAAATTCATATAACTATTTTTGCTTTTTCTTTGGTCTTATTCTACCAGCAGTAACAAAACTACTACTGTGTGTTTTTATGATTATTTTTTACCTAGTCCTTACAATTTTTCCCTTATTATGTTTGTCTATGACTATTTTTTTGCTTCACCATGGTTTCTTGGGGAACCGAACACCATTGTAGCTTTCTTTAGAGGAGAAAAGCTACGAAGAAACGTTAGTTTTTTTGTTTCATTCAGTTTTTGCAGGACCCACATACAAAAATATCAAAGCCATGGAAGGCCTAGAGCAGCTACTCTCCAGGTAATCTCCATACCATGCTTTACTATCTAGAGAGGAACCAATCGTGTGTGATTTTACCGATTTTTTGCACATAGCTGATTAATGCCAGCATTGGACTTGCTTTGAAAACAGCCCACCTAGATGTTGGTGCTTTTAAAAAAGCTAAATTCTATCACCACAGCAATGTACAAACCAAATTAAAATCCATAGTTGCTTCTAGCCCTCTTTTTTCACCCTTAACACATGACCACACATGAGTTTGTTTGCTCTTAACACTGTTTTTGCTCAAAACACCCCTAGAACTTGCTTCTGCTTTCTAGAGTTGCTAAATGATTGAACTGGACTTTGCTTAAAAATAGCAGTGCACAAAGCAAATTAAAATTCAGAGATGTGTTTACCCCATTTTTTTTCACCGTCAACACATGAGCACACATGAGAGTTGCTTGTTTTTTACCACTGTGTTTGCTTAAAACAACCATAAAAGTTGCCGCTCCTTTATGTTTTCCAACACACTTTTTTACTAGTCCAAAAGCAAGCCTAAACACACAACAACCAGTACTTGGAAACAAAAGAGAAACGTAAGCAGGCATTCTGCTTTTTCATCCCTTGCCGAGAGTTGCTTGTTGTCAATACATGTTTTGCTTAAAATATGCATTGTAGTTACTCACTTCCTTTTTTTGGTTCTTTTCTTCTCTGCAACAGGTGTAGTGCAAAAAAAAGATACTAGTTGCCCAGGGACCAGGTGCTTTTTTCTCTTCAATGGGTGGTCACACAAGACGATGGGGTGGAAGAAGAAAGAAGAGGGAGAAGAAGAAGGGCGTGGGGACAGCTTGGGAGAGAAGAAGAAAGGAGAGAGGGGGCAATGCTTTTGGTGAAGCGCGTGAAGGGAATGAGAGAAGCTGGGTGGACGGAGGGACGTGGGAGACGGTGAACCCTTTCCTTTCCAAATCTGGACGGAGGGGGGACCAAAACATACCTAATATGGGAGGCTGCCAGGAGGCACTAGCGGGCACACGTTTGCCCGCTAGACGCGTCCATTTTTCACAGGTTATCAAATTATTTCAAGTTCTCAGTTTAATGATTGAATTTCAAATTTCGCACAGGAGAACCCGCAAGCATTCTTACCTCCACAGGAGTTGCTAAAATCAAAATGTACTGGATTGCTTCAACAAAAATCCCAGGCTTTGCTCTAGCAAGTCCAACAGCACAAATTGCTTGCTCATCTGCATGATACTCTTGACACTGGCCATCCCTGGTAAATAGAGAAAGAATATGCCATGTATTAGATGGTTAGCAACAAACGTGGCCTATCACCAGTGAGGGGGATTACTATTTGAATTTTGATGAGAAGTAAGATCATTTGTGCTAATCATTGGATTTAACTATATAAAGGTGAAGTTACTTTTGCTAATCAGACCTGATCTTTGCCATCTATGCGATTACACAGAAATACAGGAAGATAATTTTCAACAACTACTATACAGTTATGTTGCCTAAATGTGAGGTACAATAAAAGAAGGAACAACGGATGCTTGGTTTAATAGAAGGTAACACATCATAGACCCATTACACTCAGTTTCGACCAAACAAACATGCATATCAAAAGGAATGGTATTAAGGCATTCTCTAGAAAAAAATTACAGAGGAACTGTGCTGCACCTGGCAAACTATTCAAAACAATGGCACGAGCTTTGAGATGCAAAGTAACAGGAGCCGCATCATAAAGTAGCACTGGCGTTTTTTAGCTTAAGTTGTGTGTCAGCAAAGGGGGTGAACAAACAAAAGTAATGAATTACCACTTATCAAAGCACCAAACGTAAAATGAATTGTCAACAGTTGCCCAGGCCCGGTGTATTTCAGAAAATATTCCACACAGAGCTGTTCCTTCACCAGCAGCAGCATTATATCTCTCAATCAGCATAGGAGGAAGCTGCCGAGTTTCTGCAACTTCCACCAGAGGAGGCCACTGCAGTAGAACATAAAAGTATCTTACATAGTTATTAACTTCACAAGAATACAATAAAAAAATTGTGTTCAAAATGCATAATAACTTCAGAATATAACTTACAACTCACAAAGAAGGTAGAAAAGACTAGGCCTTACTAAACCAATGTATTTAAGTGATTGCAAAAGTGCACTTTTATAGTCAAGGAGTAAGGAAGATCTCCATCATTAATATCAACAATTGTTACCCAGTATCATGAAAATTGTTGATTATAGCAAGACTCGAGGATCAACTGTGTTTGAGGCAAAAACTTCCCACAGAAACAAGCAAGAAAAAAAGAATAGCACCTGAATCCTAAAATTTTGTTTCAAATTTGAACTAAAACCACGACAAGAATTATGGAACGGAGGGAGTAGAACTTTGAATCTGTCACCAGAAATGAAGGATGCCGTCGCCTAAAAGAGTTTAAGTGGGTGGGAAAAGCAAATTTTAAATAACCTCCGCATGGCAAGAACAAGAATGCCATTGGGCTGGTAGTACTGTGCTGCAGACTCTCGAATGTAAAACAGAGGTTGCTTTAACCACTGGAGGTTGAAAGATTCGAAGGAAGCTAAACTGTGTCTTTCTGGCATATACTCTAATCAATCTGTTCTTCAAAGGATGTTGGAGAATTCACAGGCAACAAGGAGAGGTTGCAGGTGATGTTGCAGACAAGCTCAGCTCAACAAGATACGAGCTCAGCTCAGCACCAAATCAACCCAAACTCAGACTCAAAAGATTATTGAGTTTAAGCTGAAGCTAAGCGTAATTAGAAATTAGAAGTGAATATATGCATTCATTCTAGTAAATACTAATACACACCTAGAAACACAAGTGCATTTTACAATATGGAGGTCTAGTGGTACAGGGTCTACTGTTAAATAGCATTGTACAACGGCAATGAGCTTGCAGAGAGACATGATTAAGCTCTCCTTTGAGCTCAGATGCATCCTTTGCGGTTTCGCTTATATGCTTAAGGCCTGCTCATGAATCTTAGTAAAGAAGGAAGCTCACTGCTTCACACGGTGGTCGGTGATGTTGCAAAGTTTACACAGTTTTCATCTTGTGTTTTGCGTACAACCCCAAAACAGGGAGGTCCCAAAAACACTAGAATCCCCCTGATTCAGTCTCCCGTGTAAATTGCCAAATGTGCACAGTTATAACTTTAGTTTGTTTCCCAGAATTTACATGAAATTTCACATGATTTGGCGCAAAGTTTCACATAGGCAGCCAAACTTGACAAAATGATACACCGCTGCATCTATGTAAAAAAATTAACCTCGATTTTCTACCAAGTTCCAAATAAACAGGTCCAATTTCAACCCCGTCGTGTTCTCCTCGGCCTTCGACGGCTTCCAACCCAACAGGGATAGCAGAAAGACTACAAAAACGTCCGCGAATCCCCCAGAACTAATGCAGCTTAACCTACGCGTAGCTCCGCTGCAAGCCTCGGATACACCGGAAAAGGGCGCATACGCTGCCGCGGATCAACGGCTCGAGCGCGTGCAGGCCCTGGAACGCATTACGCGGCCGGTGGCGCGGGGGTTACCTCCTTGGGGTGCGAGGAGTAGGGGTGGGAGGCGTAGCGCGAGGCCTCGAGCGCCTCCTCCAGGTCGGGCTGCGCGGCGGCGTCGCGGCCGATCCGCTCCGAGACGTGCAGCCCCGCCGAGGCGACGTCGGGGCCGATGGCCTCGTCCTCCGCCCACGCCATCATCGGAGGGCCGCGCCTCTGCGGGGAGGAGGGGGCGGGGGACGGCGAGAGGCGGGGGAAAACCCTAGAGCGCGAGTAGGGGGGGCGGGCGGTGGGGAACGGTGCGCGGCGGGGTTTGTTTGGGGTTTTGAGGTTTTCGTGGGCGGGGTCCGGATTTTGCAGTGGCGCGTTCGGGGAAATTTTCCCGTTCCCTTCCCGTGAAACTCACCGGTGGCCCCGGGCACAGCTTTTTGTGCCGACCTCGGTCGGGGTCCGTTTTCCGTTTGTTCGTGCCATTCCAACTGAGCCCGGTTTTGGAGCCTCGGTTTGACGAAGCTAGAAGGAAATGTCTCTCTTCCACTTTTAAATTTCCAACCCTATCAGTGCCACAAGTGTGGCACTAACACATGACAACTCTGAACATTTTTGCTAACCAACTGGTTGAATGGTTAGAGGGATAGTGGTATCCTCAGCCCGCTAGGGTTAAGTCTTGGTGCTCGTATTATTCCTGAATTTATTTCAGGATTTTCGGCTAAAACTCCGAACGTTTTTTATGGCAAGTTTAGTGACATGAGGATGACAGCTTTACTTGTCATGCATGGCAAGTTTAGTTTATTTTTTGGGTTTGTTTTTTTTTTCAGATGTCAGATTTACTTGTAAAAAACATCAGGGCTGGAGTGCTCCGTGTCACATGTGTGGCAGCACTTATCATTTGGGTAAAGTTCCGAAACTTCTAAATTAGTCATATCTAGTTTATAGAAGTCTCAATGAATAATAGAGGTTGTTTAAAGAAAAAAGCTGAGGAGGCTATAACTTATTTTTAAGTTGTCAAAAGAATTAGACCTAAATCGTGGGCAGTCGTGCTGATTTGCTAGATAGGCCGACCAATAGGAAAAATGTTGATTCTTAAGTACTGTGATTCTCCTTGCCTACAACAAATGATTCCTACAGAACATTACAGTGTGCTCTTTAGGTACCAGTAATGTGCCAAAAACAAGAGTGAAAATTGACTCCATGGTAATTACATTAGAAGTTTTTTTTTTGCGACAAGGTAATTACATTAGAATACAAAAAAAACAAAGGTATTTTCATTGTATAACAGAAACAACATTTTCGTGTACAGATGTGCAATGTGGACTTACTCGATCAATAAACAAACTCTCATTCTTTCTTACTGCTCATGAAAAGCGCCAGCTCGAATTCCACTTGTGCCATGTAAACACGCAAGCATCACAACTCAGGTTATGATACAAACAACAAATTCCTCCAGCCCTGACGATCGGCTCTTGCATTGGTGCTCCTCCCTCTCTCCTGATCTGCAATGCCGGAAGGACCACGACACTTTCACGACCTTGGTTCTCTAGGAAATGTGCAAGCATTGTAATGCGACAGTCTTCGATGGTGCATCTCCGGACGATTATGCTGGTTTGGAGAGAGTGGACGCAGGTGATGTCTACCACGCAACTTTATTCCTGTAGACTCTGTTGGACCTCGAAGGGCAGAGTTTTGTAGGACAACGGCAAATTTCCTTCATGTGAATGACCTCGGATTTATCAATCTATGGGAGATGTAGAATGAAGACGATCTCTCTCAAACAACCTTGCAATCAAATACTGTAAGGGCATATTTCTCCCTATGTGGTTTTGGTGATGATGACAGTGCATTTGCGGATTAATCGTGTGCATTAAGCACTTCAGATATCTCGTGTATAGGCACAAGACGATTCGGTGCCCCTCGGAGCCTATCGAAGACGACGGTTTTCTACGTTTTTTCGGTGGATTTGAGTCGCAGGAAAGCGTACTATTAAGAGGGTCCGCTTCGGAAAGGTTAGGGTGGAATCAACACGTACACATCTGTTCCTTTGCACCACATTTCCTTCGCTTCATTGGAGCACCGTTCGTTTACCCTTGTCTCTGCGAAATGAAGGCTTCCAAATGCTTGAGTATCTGTGGCGTGCAGTAGTACTGCTCAAGGGAGCAGTAGTATCGCAGGGGCTTGCGGTAGTACCACTCAAGGGAGCTGTAGTACCGCAGGGACCAGTGGTAGTACCACTCCTGGTGAGCGGTAGTACCGCTGCCTCTGGCCCTGACACAGGCGCATGCGGAAGTAGGCGCGGAAGTAATTTTTTGCTTCCGCCCCTACGCGGTAGTACCGTTCCCTGCGAGCGGTAGTACCATGCTGGATTTTCGCACAGTCCTAAACTCAGCGGAAGTAGTCATGGACGTAATTTATTTAGTCCGTACTTTTTCAAATTTTAATTGTGTCTCGCCTTGCGGTAGTACTGCAGGTATGCTGATAATATCGCTCCGCGGTTCTACCGCTCGTTGCTATGCGCAATGTGGCCTCGTCAGCCATCGCCATGAGCGGTAGTACCGCACCGCAAATCGGTAGTATCAAGAACCCCTGCGGTAGTACCGCAAGTGTGTGCGGTAGTACCGTGTGTCGCGGGCTGAGTGAGAGGGTAACTGTTGGATCTTTTTCCCCACTATATAAAGGGGGTCTTCTTCCCCAAGAAGACTATCTCTTCCCTCCCCAAGCTCCATTGTTGCTCAAAGCTCCATTTTCGCCCGATCTCTCTCCCTAGTCAATCAAACTTGTTGATTTTCTAGGGATTGGTTGAGAAGGCCCCGATCTACACTTCCATCAAGAGAAATTTGATTCCCCCATTAATCCCTTGCGGATCTTATTACTCTTGGGTGTTTGAGCACCCTAGACGGTTGAGGTCACCTCGGAGCCATATCCATTGTGGTGAAGCTTCGTGGTGTCGTTGGGAGCCTCCAATTAAGTTGTGGAGATAGCCCCAACCTTGTTTGTAAAGGTTCGGTCGCCGCCTCCAAGGGCACCAATAGTGGAATCACGGCATCTCGCATTGTGTGAGGGCGTGAGGAGAATACGGTGGCCCTAGTGGCTTCTTGGGGAGCATTGTGCCTCCACACCGCTCCAACAGAGACGTACTTCCTCTCAGAGGGAAGGAACTTTGGTAACACACCCTCGTCTCCACCGGCTCCACTCTCGGTTATCTCTTACCTTTACTTGTGCAAGCTTACTTTGTGTTGTATCCCTTGCTTGCTTGTGTGCTTGTTGTTGTTGCATCATATAGGTTGCTCACCTAGTTGCATATCTAGACAACCTATTTTGATGCTAAGTTTAGTTTGGTAAAGAAACGCTAAAAATTGTTAGTTGCCTATTCACCCCCCCCCCCCTCTAGTCAACCATATCGATCCTTTCAATTGGTATCAGAGCCTCATCTCTTTATTAAGGACTTTGTCATCCAAAGAGTATGGTTGACACCACGGACGAGGTGGAGGAGCACCCCGGTGCGAGTCCCACTTTGTCTGCGGCCGATGGGGGATCTTCGGTCTCTCGTGAGGATTTCATTGTGGCCTTGGACACATTGAAAACCTCCATGACAACCGAGGTCAAAGGCATGCTTAAGAATTTTCTTGATGGTCTTAAGTTATCCACCGCACCGTTGGACGTGGTCAATCACTACAAGAAATATGTCAACTAGTGACCTTCTGTCAGTGACCCTGGAAGAATTGGTCATAGATCTACGGCCATTTGAGACCAATTGGTCAAAAGATGCTCGGGGGGCTCCAAACCCTCAACTATATCGACCATTTTGGCCATAAAGGTCGTAATTTCCTTACACAAATGGTCATAAAGCGCATAAACATTGATCCGCCGCCTTATTTCTAGCTGATCACGACCAATATAGATGGTCATAACCTTGTAAGTTGTGGTGGATTGCTATGACTAGGCGCCACCTCATCAGTTTTGCCTATGCGTCATGTCCATGTGTCAATTTTTGCCCTAGGTTGTGAAGCAACCTATATTTCTGTCATTCCCAAAATTCCCCAAAAAACTGGGCATTCTTTACTATCCAAATCATTGCCTCATGACAATATTCAACTCCATTTGCCTCGTAAATCTTCCTCAGCAAATTTCCAAAGTTTTTGTTCAACTCGAACTGTTGTGAAGGAAGTACTAGTTAGGCATGTCCTAATGAGCTGGATTTTTGCCACATATTCTATATTCCCAAATCATTGCTCTCCAAAAAATTTGAGCCCCATCTAACAATACATGTGAGTGTGGCTTCAACATTCATATTTATGTCCAGTGTGGTACGCTGCAAAGCAAGTGACACCTAGGCTCCTCCATTTGAGCTGCAAGTTTTCCAAGATAGTGTCCTTAGTAGATGATCATCCTCGGCCAAGACTCAGGCCCATTGGCCATGTGCATTTCCCGTACCACTAATCAAACACTTGGGTGCTAATTCATGTTTGAGCATTGTTCGGTCTCCTCGTGAAATTCTTCTGTTGTTATTTTCTTCCAAGCATCTACCTGGGGAGTGCCAAACCTACTAGAGATGCCTAGGCATCCCAGAACGCATGGCAACGCCACGGTCATGTGGTGACACTACAAAAAAAGACACATCCGTGACATTTTGGGCCGAACGAAATTTTTCCTGTCATACATATGACACTTCTATGACGATAATTGTGACAAAACCCGGTATCATCATAGATGTGGTGGGATCGTACTTCTATGACAAAAATCATGATGAAAATGGGCTTTTTCGTCTGGCGGGCGGAGACGCAGCCGCATGACATTCTTTGGGCCGCCCATGACGAAAAAAACCGTGGTAGAAGCGAGGGGGATTTGGGAGTTGCGGTTATGGTGGGAGGTCGGGGTCGAGCGATGCACGCTTTCTCGTACGCGCGCGGCGTTGGCTCTAATCGAACCCGAAGCGAGGCGTTGGGCTCTAATCAACCCGAGCGATTACCACTGCAGCTATCGTTATCGAACCCGAAGCGATTGATTGATGGTCGTTAATCGAACCGATGGAGCGATTCTTCGCCATCGCCGCTAATCAAGCCGATCGATTGGATGAACGATGAGCGTTGCGGGGGTTTGGATGAGCGATGAGCGGTGGCGTTGCCTCTGGATGAACAGGACCCGTGGTGTGGAGGGCTGGATGAATAGTAGACGATGGAGGGTGGCCGTGGAGGGTGGTTGAACAGACCCGTGGTGTGAAGGGCTGGATGAGCATGAGACGGTGGAGGGTGGATGAATAGTAGACGGTGGAGGGTGGTTGAACAAGAGCCGGTGGAGAAGCGCGGTGGAGGCTGGATGAGCAGGAGCCCGTGGAGGCCGGAGGAGGTCGACGAGAGCCGTGGAGGCCGGAGGAGGTCGACGGTGGAGATGAACAATATCCGTGGAGTCCTGTTTTATGCACGCCACACCCTCCCGATGAAACAGGCCCCGTTTTGACCGTAGGAGGTCCGTTTTGTTCGCTTTTGCGACACGCCACACCCTCCCGGTCAACAGACCCTGTTCGATCGTAGGAGGTCTGCTTCTCCATTTTGTGGTACGCCACACCCTCCCGATCAACAGGACCCCGTTTGACCGTAGAAGGTCGGTTTCCTCCGTTTTGCGAGACGCCACACCCTCCCGATCAACGGGACCCTGTTTCGACCGTAGGAGGTCCGCTTCTCCGTTTTGCGGACGCCACACCCTCCCGATCAACGGGACCCGCTCCAAACGTGGCGGTCGAACACAAGGCTGTTTCCTCCACAGTGCGACGCCAGCCTCGCTTCCATCGCCTGTTCCGCCCAAGCGGTTGTCTCCCGCGTTCTGTTGCCTCCCGATGAACACGACGCATTCCGTTGCCTCCCCATGAACACGACGCATTCCGCTGGCTCCCCATGAACACGCATTTACGACGCTGTTTCTCCATTTCGACCTAGCCATGTGCGTATGTGCGAGTAGGCTTTCAAGACCCTGCCCGTATGTACGACGCGTGTCAGATTTTCTTTCTTGCACCCTCGTGCGTTATGCGTGCGTGCACATGCTATGTGCGGCGCCTCTACTACGACACGCGCGTGCCTCTACAACGACCGGTATGTACGCATACGTCGCGACTGAATGACAACCCCACGACGCTTCGACCGTGTGGGTCCCGACCGCCGACACTTCCTTGCTGCGAAGATGTAGCTGGTGGGTCCCAGCAATCGGGGGCGAATCGTTTTTTGCCGGACGCACTTCCTTGCGTGCGAAGATGTAGCTGGTGGGTCCCAGCAATGTGGGAAAACGTTTTTTCGTGAAATACGGTGGCCCGTCCGGTGGGTCCCGCCGCCGTGGAGGAATAATTATTTTGCACGTAATAAGGAGGCACTTCCTTGCTGCGATCGTGGACCCGGTATCGACCTCTCCACGTCTGATCCACGCTCGATGGAAGCCATTCCTTGACCACGTTGACCACGCCGCCGAGAGCACCAGGCGGTGGACGATGGCGAGGCCTAGGAAGGGGACGACGCGAGCCGGGAAGACGCGGTGGATGCCCACACGTAGAGGAGTACGAGGGTTCACCGGTTCGCTGCGGTGTGAGGCTGCGTCGCCGCAGAATAACATGGGGTGTGGGTGAGTAGAGGATGGCTCGCCAGCGGTGAGAGTAGTAGGGCGGTGAGGCCTCCGCCGCATCGCAGCCGACCACGGGAGGCAGGAGCACGAGGCACGCATCTGCATTTGGGCGGCCGGAGCAAGAAGACCAGAGGTTGAAGAAGCACTATGGCCGTTGGATGGACATCGACGGTCCTTTGGAGCTAGAATCGTGCATATTGACTAAGTTGACAAAGCCCTCCGTCCCGTCAACTTAGTAGGCCCACAAGTCAGCCTGCCACTATCCGGGTCCCAGCTATGTGGGGAGTATTTATTTTTTGTGCGTAATAAGGAGGCACTTCCTTGCGTGCGAAGATATAGTGGTGGGTCCAGAGTCGTCAAGCGGTAATGTTTTTTTCACGAAATCTGAGAGGCCCTTCGGTGGGTCCCCGATGTCGTGGAGGAATAATTATTTTGCGCGTAATAAGGAGGCATTTCCTTGCGTGCGCCATGGACCCAGTGTCGGCCGCTCCATATCTGATCCACTTCAGATGCATGTCGGTCGTTGACCACGTTGACCAAAGCGCGCCGAGAGCACGAGGCGGTGGATGACGACGAGGCCTAGGAAGGAACGACACGGAGGGTGGAAGACTCGACGAGTTGTTTCCCACACGGAGGGGAGTACGTCTGAGGGTTCTTCGTTCGTCCGCCGTCACGGAGAATAACAGCAGTGTGGGTGAGTAGAGGGATGGCTAGGCCAGCGATGGGAGTACGGTGGGGCGGTGAGGCTGCTGGCGACAAGATAGCCGCCATGAGGAGGAGGGAGCGAGCAGTTCCCGCGGCGCTTGTTTGAGCAATTTGGAGCAGAAGAGCAGAGATTGAAGAAGACGACGGCCGTTGGATGGACATCCAACGATCATTGCTTGTCGCCAACCTTTTTTTAGGAAAGCCTCAAATCTGTTGAAAGCAAGATACAACCCATCCGCCATTATTTCTAATAATTTACAGCCCATTTGCTAATTCTTAAGGTTTTTTGGAGCCCATATTATTTTTGTTAGCATTACAGCCCATATTGTGGCTACGGCTAAAAATTATAATGAAATTTTGAATATTTGGTGCGGTCCGAACTGTTTTTAATCCCAAATTTCGACTCACATTCAAACTGATTTTAAAAATAAATGTATATCAATATAAAATCCAACAAATTCTCCATGCATAAAAATTAATGTAATTTAAAATCTCAAATGAAAAAAGATATTTGAAACTAATTACCGGTTTGATGTGTTTTAAAATGTACAACCCATTTCTCATTGTTGATAGGCTATTTTCTCGGCCACCGAATGAAGCTCTCCTCGTCTTGAAAGATTTGCAGCCCAACAGCCCGATAAAGCGACTTACTTTGGACCGGTATCGGCCTCTCCACGTCTGATACTCTTCCGATGGAAGTCGGTCGTCGACCACATTGACCACGCCGCCGAGAGCACCAAGGCGGTGGACGCACGACGAGGCCTAGGAAGGGACAACGGAGCCGGGAAGACGCAGCAGTGGATGCCCACGGAGAGGAGTACGAGAGTTCACCGGTTGGTTGCGGCGTGAGGTCGCTTCGCCACGAATAACAGGGGGTGTGGGTGAGTAGAGGGATACCCTGGGCCAGCGGTGGGAGTAGTAGGGGGCGGTGAGGCCTCCGCGGCATCACAGCCGGCCACGAGAGGCAGGAGCACGCGTCACGATTGGCGCTGCTTTGGGCGGCTGGAGCAAGAAGACCAGAGGTTGAAGAAGCACTATGGCCGTTGGATGGACATCGTACGATCACTGGAGCTAGAATCGTTCATATTGACTAAGTTGACAAAGCCCTCCGTCCTTGTCAACTTAGTAGGCCCACAAGTAAGCCGCCCACTATGGTGGGTCCCAGCTAGCAGGGGGTATTCATTTTTTGGTGCGTAATAAGGACGCACTTCCTTACGTGCGAAGATATAGCTGGTGGGTCCGACCTGACAGCGGGGGGGGGGACGTTTTTTTCACGAAATACAGAAGCCCTTCCCACGTACAGTGCGTAATAATGAGGAATTTTCCTTGCGTGCGACCATGGACCTCGTGGGTCCCAGCCGTTAGGCTCTCCACGTACAGTCCTCTTCCGATGACTCTCGTATGTTGACCACGCCGCGCCAAGCACACCGAGGCGATGGACGACGGCAAGGCCCCAAACTGGAACGACCCGGAGATGGGGAAGACGCGGCAGTGGAGTCGCAAACGGAGAGGAGTGGGAAACTTGACTGGTTCGGGTGCGGGGTGGGCCTACACTCGGCAGAGAATAATAGGAGGTGCGGAGTGGAGGGATGGCCTGTCCGTCGGCGGGGTAGCGTTTCGCTGAGGAGCGCAAAACAACGCCACTAGACGCCGAAGGCTGGAGCAGGCGGTTCCGGCAGCGCTGGGGAAGAAGACGAGAGATTGAAGAAGAATGCCGGCCGTTGGATGTAAATCCAACGCTTCTTAGGCTTCGACCTACTGGCCCACATGTCAGCCATTCCATTTGTTTTTTAGTCCATTTGGTGGGCTGGGTGAAACAATGATGTAGCATCTATGCATCCCGTTTAAATCTCATTTGCATTTCTCTCGAAATTCGTGGACTTGCTGGGCTGGGTGAAAATATCATGTTGGGCTAGACGGAGAAATGTTATAAAAACATAAACACATGATTGCACGTCAGTAAAATCTTTGCAAGCTTATGTACACAATCACTAGGAGTTAACTTGGCAAGTTATATATAAACAGTTATTATTATTATTTTGTAAGAACTTTCAACTTATGAAATAAAATATCATTTTAATTTGATGAGTTAATAGTACGTGGGGTATTATTATTTTTTAGGCTAGACGTGGGACAGTTGAGTTGGTTCTAGGGGAAAGTACTGGGAGAAAACTCAGTTTACATTGAGAAAGAAAGTGGGAGAAAATTCAGAGACCTCCTGGGTCCACCTGAGGAGAGGAATATGTTGGGAGGAAGGAGATTCAAAGCACGGCAACCAAGTGAACTAGTTTTTTTACGGACAAGTGAACTAGTTTACATACATGAGCAAATAGCCACTAAAAAAAGCAATCAGGTTAATGGGTTCTTAAAAGAAATATTTCGGACAAAACAGATAATTACGACACATAGGCTAATGCATGAAACACTCGGATGATAAAGGTGCTTATAAGCAGATAAAGTACAACATTTAGACCTTCCCGCACGCTTGATCATGACGCTGCGGCTGTCCGTGTACTCGTCGATTACGGGAAGCGTATACGCCCTCATGTCCAAGATCGCCTGTACATGTCGTAGCATGCGTATCGTCCCTGGCCGCGTAGGTTATGTAGGCTAGATTCGAGGTACCTCCCACGTGTTCAGTCGTCTTCTTTCATGTTGGCGATCGTGGGTCGATGATGGTCTCGGCGAGGTCAACCACGAGTCCTTCTCCGCCTGCTGTCGATGATCTTGTATTGCTTATGGATGTCGACAAGCTTGTTGCACCGGATGGCGAATCGTCGCGTTCTTCCTTCTCTCACCGTAGCGAAGGTGCGATCGGCGCCGCCGATGAAACGGCGAATGCTCCGTAACTGGTGCAGCCATAGGACCGAGGCGAGGCGTAGCTTCACCGAGTCCGTATCGTTGGTGTACATCACATTCAACTTGGTGCAGCCATAGGACTGACCGCGAACTAACTCCTTGTCAAGTCCATATCCAGCAGGCTCACCCTCGGATCTCCATTGAGTCTCTTCGAGTGAACGAGTGTGTGGCGGCGGCAGTAGATTCTTTTTCAGCTCTTGGGGAACTGGATTCAACAAGAAGTCGAGTGTGTACAGCGACAACAATTATTACCCTCCTCGTCCGCTGCACGCCCGCATAAGATGCACCTCGACGCATTCAAACGTCTCCATTAAGGAATCTACTCCGGCCACACGTCGGTTCACGAGCTGGTCTCAGATTGGTCTTGTAATAACAGGAGTTAGTGGTCACTTTACTTAAATTTAATTAGCTTTAATATAAATTTATACTTAAAACAAGCAATGCATTGGCTCGTTCTATCGCTGCCACGGATCAACATGCACAACAATTAGAATTATTATTCTCGTGACGCATTACGATCAACACATTTGTCGCACTTTCACAAAGATAATACTACCAAGTTTGAACTGTTTGTTATGGTTGTTGTCCTCTGCATCATCATGCCGTGTTTCCCAAACTTGCAAGATTCGAACCAACAAATAAGATCCAAATAATAAGTACAACAAAGATGCCTACACATCTCATTGATTCCCGACTTGCAAGATTGAGAACCAACAAATAAGATCCAAATAATAAGTACAACAAAGATGCCTACACATCTCATTGATTCTCGACTTGCAAGATTCGTAAACAACAAATAAGATACAAATAATAAGTACAACAAAGATGCCTACACATCTCATTGATTCCCACTTGCAAGATTCGTAACCAACCCATTAGAGCCTTTTGATAAAGTGAATATCGAGATTAAATCCATCTTGGCTAGCCATGTCATACAATCGAAGAACTTGGCGAATGCTCTTGGTATCACAACATCTATAGTTGAGTATTCCTGTTTGCACAAACATGTTTGCACAAAGACAAACAAGGAGACACAAGAGCATGATTTCACTTTAATAGCGGCCTCCTTGAACTCAACCTCCGGCTCCACTAGGATGAGGTCTGCTCGAGTTCCATGATTCAATTCATGCGCCTTTTTTGCGGTTCACGAAATGAAGCAAATATTGCATCATTCAGCTAGCAAGAAGTACTTGCTCTTATGAGATGGCAGGTTCTTCTTTAGTAGTTGCACTAAAATTGAGGAACATTAAGGTTGGCTGTCCGACTCATGTAAGGTGCAACTATAATTTTCTTATCCTTTGTGCGTTCCACTAAAATAAAGTGCCATTGTGGTGACAAAGGACGGCTCCATCTTGCAAAGGCTAATAAAATGTTGCACGAGATTACCAAGAGAACTTGACGGAGATTTTGGAAACTCCAATCACCATTTTGTGCAGTTCCACCAAAATTGAGAGATGTTGCCCACGTGACATTTTAGTTGAACCGCACAAGACACTCATTCCAAAAAAGTGTTTTGTGCAGTTCACCAAAAGGTCACAATAGCAACAAGGTGAAATGGATATCCCTATCTCGCACAAAATGATAGAAAGTAAGCGATTCTTTGGTCAATAAGAATATCTGAAACATATACAAAATGAAGAAGCATCTTAATTATGTTCATGGCAATCACGCAAGGACAAGAGAAATTTTAAAGCGTCAAGAATGCTTCATGTTACCGAAGCATTACGATCAACAATGAGATTCCTCGGATATGGGATTACTTTAATGGTGGCATTGCTTGTTTACCAAACACGATAAATCAACAGCAGCTAAAGAGTTGGTTTAAGAGCATGGGGCCGTGGGGACACGGGACACTCAAGAGCAGTAAAGGAGCAACTTACTTATCATCTTGGGGAAAACAGCAGAGTGCCATTTCTAACACAGTTTAATTGCATCTTATCTTTGGAGGCATTAGATTAACAATAACACTTGGTTAGACATGTCCCTAAGGTAACAGGTGTGATCGCTTCATTTTACATGCGCCTTACATTAACAACAGCAAAAGGTTGGTATAAGGACATGCGACGGTGGACGATCAAAGACAATGTACCTACAAGGAGGCATAAAGTGGTGATGCCGAGCTTGTTCATGCTATGTGAGGGCAGCAAACCTAATCTCGAGACCTTTTACTATGTGAGGGCAGCAAATCTAATCTCGAGACCTTTTACTATCCGAGGGCAGCAAATCTAATCTCGAGACCTTTTACTATGTGAGGGCAGCAAATCTAATCTCGAGACCTTTTACTATGTGAGGCAGCAAATCTAATCACGAGACCTTTTACTATGTGAGGGCAGCGAATCTAATCTCGAGACCTTTTACTATGTGATGGCAGCAAATCTAATCGTGGACATACTCATTGACTTGTCCACTAGCCGCCACTTTCTATCCTTTTTCAACCAATAATAGATATGTTCCTTATCCGGTTTGTCTGCGTTTTCCCATTATTTCCCTTTTCAACCAAGAGACCGGTTGGGTATCCGGTCTCTACTACTTTCACCATATTATTTCCTCTTTGAATCAAGTCCTAGATTCATGCTATAACTTTCCCCTTTCTTCGTTGTTTGAACAAAGCCCTAGATTGAATGCATGAAGTAGCTTTACCTCTAATAATACTAGAAATTTAGGTGGCTTGGAAGAGTGATGGGAGTAGAAAAAGATGCACATGCAGAACACGTGGGGAGCTGGGGCAGTAGAGCAAGGCCGCTTTCCAAGAACTTATACCCGAGGGTCGCCGGGATGTCGGTGGCGGCAAGTCGGATTTGCGGACAATACGGCAGGGAGGAAGAAGGGTCGGAGGACCTCCCGAGCCGGTGCTGTGTCGGAGAGAACGACATGGGCAGAGGATCGGGCCCCTTCGGTAGCTACGGGTTTCCTCCCTCGGCGGTGATGACCGCGTGAACGATGCACCTTTTAGTCCTCTACACACATCGGCCGAAGGGATCCGTCCGGATCTGTGACCAGCGGTGAGCAGAGAGAAAATGTCGCTACCGCTGTCTTGTTTATATCTGGAGAGGATGAGAGAATGAAGAGAGCAACCCTAGTAAAGCAAGCGCTCAGGCCCCTGCGTCCATATATAGTGGAGTGGTTATCTTTTTTCTCTCCACAACAAGCATTTCAATTTGTGTACGTGGCATTAAAGAAAAGAAACTCTCTATTTAAGGTGACTACTCTACGACTCCTACTTACTACTACAGTACTACCTCCGTCCTGGTTTATAGGTCCCTTTTATAGTTTGTGCCAAATTTCAACTAAAGACTTAACTAACAAAATGTTAATGCATGTCAAGAAAAATTATCTCATTGGATTCGTATTTGAACATAGTTTTGAAAAATATAATGTTTGGTGACATGCGTGAACATTTTCTTAGTTTAATGTATGGTCAAAATTTGGCACGAAATACAATGGGGACCAATAAACCCGGACAGAGGTAGTATTGTTCACTTATGCTCCCCGCCCCTCCATTCATTGAACAACCCCACGGGTGAATAAACATATAGTAAGTATTGTATTTATATAGAACGAACAAGCTCGAACTATTTTCGCGTAGTTAAAAGTTGAGGGCGGGGCTTTTCCCGGGCGTCTGTGGCGTTTTGGGTAGGCGGTTTGACAGAGAGGCGAGGAGGGTGAGCGAGTGGAGCTGTGCGATTTGACGGCGCGTTACTGCTGGAAAGACTTGTGATATGACCACTCATTATAGTCATGAATTACTGGCGCTCCAACCGGGGTGATGCCCCCCTTCCGTTCCGCGCTCTAATCTGATGCATGACACGTTGACCCGGATGCTGGCTCTCCCACATGTCGGAGTAGTAAGAAGGAGCAAAGAATGATGCGGTATATACTACTACTATACTACTCCCTCCGTTCCTAAATATAAGTCTTTGGAGAGATTTCACTATGGACCACATACGGACAAAAATGAGTGAATCTACACATAAAATGCATCTATATACATCCGTATGTGGTCCACAATGAAATATCTACGAAGACTTATATTTAGGAACGGAGGGAGTACTACTCAGGTCGGAGGAGTGCGAACCACGGCAGCCCAGTGAACCAGCCGTGCGAACCACGGTAGCCCAGTGAACCAGCAGAGAAAACAATGTGGTGATATGGCCATAAAAACAATGTGCTACGGTCCAAACTGTAGCATGTACAAGAACACTCCTCTTTGTTTGGATCCCGAGTTAGAGCTAGTTTGGGTTGAAATAGCCTCAAATTATCGAAACAAGAGGGGTTAGTTTGAGCTAGTTTGCTCTAACCCAGCTAAAAAACTAGCCCGTGGAGAGGTTCTAATTGGGTTAGTTATCCTCGGGCCCACTAAAAGAGAACTAAAACTCTCACCGCCCTGTGCAGATCGCTCCCTAAAAACCTCACCGCCCGCACAGATCGCTCCCCCTCTCGCACGACTCCTCTTTGTTCCCCATAGGGCCCGCCCAAGCGCCACTCGCCCTCTCTCTCCTCGGCCGCCCTCTCCTTCCGGCCTCCGCCGCCCTACTCGGCCGCCTCTCCCTCCGACCTTCAAGGTCGCCCGCTCCCGTTCACCAGCTTGTTTTCTCCCTCTGTCAGTGTGGCGGGCTCATCTACCGTGGAGGTCATGAGGGGTGAGTTTATTCGTTCCTTCTCTGTCTCACGGCCATATCACTGATCTTGCTTGCTCTAGCGCTAATTCTGATTTGGAAAAGTAGATCATGATCAAACTTGCTATAGATTTGTGGTGCACGCATGGAATTGTTTGATGCTGTTGAGGAGGTAATAAATCTTTCTATAGGCCCAAAGATTCAGGTCACCTTTCTAGGTATTTCAATTTCAGACTTGCATTATTTGTAGAGGCCCAAAGATTCAGTTCACCTTTCTAGGTATTTCAATTTCAGGCTTGCATTGTTCTAGAGGCCCAAAGATTCAGTTCACCTTTCTAGGTATTTGAGTTTCAGGCTTGCATTATTTCTAGAGGCCCAAAGATTCAGTTCACCTTTCTAGGTATTTCAGTTTCAGGCTTGCATTATTTCTAGAGGCCCAAAGATCCAGTTCACCTTTCTAGGTATTTCAGGTTTAGTGCTTGCATTATTTCTAGAGGCCCAAAGATTCAGTTCACCTTTCTAGGTATTTAAGTTTCAGTGCTTGCATTATTTCTAGAGGCCCAAGATTGAGTTCACCTTTCTAGGTATTTCAATTTAGAGCTTGCATTATTTCTAGAGGCCCAAAGATTCAGTTCACCTTTCTAGGTATTTTAGTTACAGGCTTGCATTATTTCTAGAGGCCCAAAGATTAAGTTCCCAGTCTGCGGCAAGCAGCCCTGCTACCCATGCCGGTGTCGACCTCAACTCGCAAGGGCCGGCATTGGAGGGGTTCCCGGGGCTTGGGCTCTACAGAGCCGTCCTCCAGAGCAACGATGGCGAGCTCCTCCCTCGGTGCGTGAGGGGCTCCGGGCTCCCTCCCTATCTTGAACGACTTCCGTGATGAGTTAGCTCATTCTTTGTTTCATGAAGTGTTTTTTTATTTTGTGAAGCTTGATTGACGACTTGTATGTTTAAGTGGGATATCTCATTTGTATGGACAAAGTAAAAATTATCATGTTTTGCATGCTTGATTTGTATAGATGGTTCGTTTATGTCAATTGTGAGTGGGAGGAGGCCACAGAAGAGCCGACCACGCCAAGAGGGTGCTTGGATCCAAGGGACTTATTTTAGTCTAACTAAAAATAGGGTCCAAAGTAGTCAAATTATTGAGATAGAGCATTTATTGTCAATCTAACCTGCCATCCATACACCTCTTTGGTTTAGAGTTAGTTCAGGGTTAGAATCTAACTCTAACCTCTAACTGAGTTAGAGTTCTCCTCGTCTTGGTTCATCGCCATCATACTTTCCCCATTCCTGTGTTTTCAGTATCCTGCGAATCAAAGAGGCCCTTTTTTCGGGAAAAATCAAAGAGGCCCTTAGATTAGTTTAGGTCCGGTCATTTTTTATAAACGTGTTATGTCCAAAATTTAATGAACGTGCTCCGGTTTCCAAGAAAATAATCCGGTTTCATGTAGTAATTCATTGATTTATTTATTCTTCTGCGGGGGGTTTGCATGTAATTCGTGAGGTCTTAAATGTAAAGTACCCCGACATATGCTCCGAGTCGTGCATGCACTACGACCCAGATGCTCTATGTCCCACATGTTGGCGAATGGGAGCACGTGGAAATAGCCTAGGAGTACATATAGGAGGATAAATGCGTGAAAAATATGTACCGTGAAGCGTAGCCGTGGTTCGAAAAGGAGACCTAAAGTGATGACAGCTATAGGTCGCACGCACCCAACTAGTGGTACTAGACATACGACTAATTTTTCCCTCAAAAAAAAGAGGCACGAGTGCTCAGTACTCCTATTCTATAAACACGAGTCCCATATGACAACAGCGCCCGTGCTACAGCTAGCTCTCCTCCCTCGTTTCTCTCTTCTAATTGTAAAGTCAGCCGACGCCCGGTGCGTAGGGTGGGTTTGCTCAACTGCGGCCCCACCTCACAGTGAAAACGTTATGACTGGAATAAAAAATGCCATATACTCCCTCCGTTCATAAATATAAGCCTTTTTAGATACTAGTTCAAATGGAATACAACATATAGATGTATGAAGACATAGTTTAGAGTGTAGATTCACTCATTTTGCTCCGTATGTAGTAGTCACTTGCTGGAATCTTTAGAAAGACTTATATTTGGGAACGGAGGGAGTACTATACTAATAAAACACAAATTGATTGGTTTTTTACATCTGTAGCTTGGACGCATGATCATCCCAACACAATGGTCTTTCCGCTTGCACGCACTGCCTCTGATCACGTCCCGTGTGTGGTTTCAATTGCCACTGGTATACCCAAGGCAAAGATTTTTCGATTTGAAAACTATTGGGTTGATTTGCCTGGCTTTATGGATTGTGTATCTCAGGTTTGGAATCGCTCTGTGGATAAACCCTCAACTGCCTTAACCATCTCCGCTAAATTCAAATCTCTTCGCTATGCTCTTAAGAAATGGCATCTTAACCTATCCACAGTCAAGGCGCTCATTGCTGATTGCAACAAAGTAATTGTTTTTTTGGATAATATTGAGGAATTTAGGCCCTTGAGTTGGCGGAGTTCAATTTTGGAAGATTGTCAAATTACATCTTGAAGATATTCTTCATTGGCGTTCATTTATTGGAAGCAACGTTGCACGATCGTAAATATTAAAGTTGGTGAGGAGAATTCAAAGTTTTTCCACATAATGGCAACCGAAAGATATAGGATAAACACTATTTCTTTGATCAAATCGAGGATGGGGAAGTGGTTTACGATCATCAACAGATTAGCTGGGATGTTTTGGTGCGACTTCAATCGTAGAATGGGCCCGCAAAAGGTATACAAATGGGTTTTGACCTTGACACATTAATTGACCGTATTGATGGGCTAGAGAGCTTATCCTTACCTTTCACGGATTGTGAGGTGGATACGGTGATTAAGAACATGCCTTGACCGTGCTCGGGCCCCGATGGGTTTACTGGTCTTTTCCTCAAGACTTTTTGGAATATATTGAAGACAGATTTTATGAATCTGGTCGGGGAGTTTTATGATGGAAAGTGCAACTCGAGTGTCTGAATACATCTCTCATTACATTCATTCCAAAAAGTTGAGCCAGAATATATTGGTGATTTTAGACCCATATCATTGACAAACACTTGCCTCAAGTTTTAACTAAACTTTTGGCAAATCGGTTGCTGAGTGTGATTCTAAAATGTATTCATCATAATCAATATGGGTTTCTTGGCGTAGATCCATTCAAGATTGCCTTGCATGGTGTTTTGAATATATACATCGTTGTAAGGCATCGAAAAGATCTATAATCCTTCTCAAACTGGACTTCACGAAGGCTTTTGATACCATCGAGCATGATCGATTCTCGGGATTACGAAATGCAAGGGTTTTGATGACCGTTGGACAGGTTGGATCGATAGCATCTTGTCCTCTGGTTCCTCTTGATCCTCTTAAATGGGGTGCTGGTAATCACTTTGTTTGCCGTTAAGATTGTCTGACAGGAGACCCTTTATCTCCTTTGTTATTTGTGATTGCGGTGGATTTATTGCGGTCCGTGGTCAATGAGATGTGTGCAAGGAACATTCTCACTCTGCCCATACCTACCTCTTCACGGGATTATCCGATTGTTCAATATCTTGATGACACTTTAATTGTCCTTCTGCGGTGGATGACCAACTCATTGCTTTCAAGGAGATGCTTGAGACCTTTGCTAAGTCAACAGGTTTGAGGGTTAATTTTAGTAAATCATCTTTGATTCCTTGAATATGTCCGATGAAGAGGGTCAACGATGGCGGCTTTGATTGGATGTGATGTTGGCTCTATGCCATTTACTTACGGGATTGCCAATGCGTACTACTCGACCCACAATATATGACTTGCTACCTTTAGTGGACCGCATTGAGAGGCGATTATCGCCTCATCACATTCATTGAATCGGGGTTGCGGTTGCAACTCCCGAAATCGGTTTTATGTTCCATGTCAATATACTTCTTGTGTTCCCTTTCACTACCTCAAGGAATTTTGAAGCAGATAGAACGTATCATGCGGCAATGCACGTGGCGAGGCAACTCGACACGCCAAGACAATCTCTGGCAGCTTGGGAGTTAGTTTGTCGGCCCAAGAACCGGGGAGGACTTGGGGTTTTGGACCTTGGCAAACAAAATGAGGCCTTGTTGATCAAGCACCTCTTCAAATTTTATAATAAGTTGGATGTACCCAGGTTTCACTTATCGGGACACATATTATGTTGTTGTTCGCCCCAAGTAACATAAAGTTGTGGTTCCTTTTGGTGGCGTGATGTGATGAAACTTTACGGCAAATTTTGTAAGTTGGCCATCCCTCATGTTCGCTCCGGAGACTCGGTGGTTTTCTGGCTGGATCGGTGGCATCTTAATAACGAGGTGGTTGTCATGCAACAGCGTTTCCCGCGGCTTCATTCTTTTGTCATTGATGACACACTTACCATTAAGAATGTGATGGAGCTGCCTGTCCCGACAGACAATTTTCATCTGCCTTTATCGATTGAAGCTTTTGAGGAATTCAATCAACTTGAGGCTATAATGCCTCTCATAAACTTACATGAGGGAGTTAGTGACGTTTGGAAATGGCCTTCAAAACCGGGACTATCAATCCGGGATCTACTATTTGTCTTGTTTTTCTCAAGTCGTGGTGACCCTCTTTTTGATTGGATCTCGAAATGTGCTTGCACTCTCAAGCTCAAGGTTTTGGATGGCTTCTTTTGATGGATCGTCGAACACTAGGGATATGATGCGAGACGTCATTGGATTATCCAGGATGATACTTGTGCCATTTGCTTCTCGTGTTTGCATGAAGATAGAGCTCATCTCTTTTTGCTTGCAACTTTAGCCAGCGATGTTCGGAATTATTTGGGCATTTCATGGAATGTTCAACCTAATCAGACCACTTTTGAAATGGCTTGTGAGGCCAGGAGGGAATTTGGTCAACCGCTTTTCACCGAGGTAGTATTTACGGCCACCGGAATATTTGGACCCAAAGGAATGGAAGGATCTTGAAATGAGCTGCCCACTTTCGGAGCTTGGAGGAGGAATTTTATTCATGATATTACTCTCTTAGCTCATAGAATCAAGTGTAAATATAGAGATAGACTAACTGATTGGATAGATTCTTTACACTAATC
The DNA here is from genome assembly GCA_021605205.1 of Aegilops longissima. Taxonomy (NCBI): domain Eukaryota; kingdom Viridiplantae; phylum Streptophyta; class Magnoliopsida; order Poales; family Poaceae; genus Aegilops; species Aegilops longissima. Next base: position 528,200,287 of record CM038679.1, read on the forward strand.
CCCCCGTAAGTAGCCTTCTTTTCCCCTTTTGTTTACCTTTCTAATTCATGCATGATTCTATAATTGTTTTAATAAAGGGCTGTGAGGCTGTTGCCTTGCAGTACATAGTAAAAAAAAAAGCATTAAGGCCACGAGGCAATGCAGTGCTGGTTATAGGAGGCAAGAAGAAGAGATGCATCCATCGACGACGTCCACCTCCTCGAATCGATACCGAGCAGCGCCTAAGTAGTAGCGACTTTCGTGGCGGTCGACGTGCTTACGAACAATGGCGCCCAAAGATTCTAGTGTTGGAAGAAGGCCACGTCTTTTCCGTCTCGCTTGCCTTGTAGTGGCCTATGTAGATGATTTCCTCGTGAGACGTGGATGTGCAGGTCGACGGTTTCCTTGCATGGCGGTATTGCTGGCGAGCGCAGCCTCGAGGTGCACATTCTTCGTCGCGACCTCCGGCACTGCAGGCCACGAGGGCTTGAAAGAGTTCGTCACCATGTAGGCCGATGAGGGTGGCGGGCAATGAGGAGCACGGGCGCACGGGCTGGAGCAAGACGGCAAGGTCGTCGCTGGCGCTTCTTGACGGCGGTGAACTTGCGGATGGAGTTGACCATCATGTCGTCCATGCGAGAGGCAAAGCCGGTGCCGGCGAGGGCTACGATGTTCGCGGTCGTCAGAAGCGACCGACCTCAAGCAGTCAGTCTCGTGCTCGGTGTCATCCTGGATCGAATGTCCGACACCACACAAGACTCGAAGGATTTATAACAGAGTAGCAATCACACACTTATTACAATCGAATGTCTCAAGAGAGAACTTAATAAAATAAATATGTCTTAAGGCCATCTAATAACGATAACAATGGAAGGCTTGGAAGAATAAGCGAGTCCATCAACTCCAACGGCATCATCGAGTATAGAACCACGACCTAAGCACCTTACTGTCGTGCGAAAAGTGCGCAACATGAAGCGTTGCAGCCCGAAACGGGTCAACACATGGAATATCTTGGCAATGTAACACATAGAGAATAATGGAATGATAAGCCTATACTACATGCATATATGGCTGGTGGAAAGCTCTACGGTTATAGTTTTGCATAAAGCCAATTTTCCCTACCGCAAAGGAATAAATTTATTTAACTATCATGGTGGTTGTGAAACATTGAGAATGGTTGAACATCCTCAATCCCAATTAAAAGTACTCATTAACAAACCCAACAATATTAATTAGAAGTAACATGATGAGATTCACATGATATCCGGTACTAGATACTCAAGATGTCCATAACCGGGACACGGCTAACCATGATTAGTTTATACACTCTGCAGAGGTTGCGCACTTTTCCCCACAAGACTCGATCGCCTCCGTTTGATTTCCGACTACATGATGTTTGAGAAACGGATGACGAGACATAGTCTTCGAAGCACTAGCACCTTACTTGTGGGTAGACCGATACACCTACTTTCCCCTACATCTGCTAGTCTACCCGTAAGAGTTCGCACAACTTAGTCAACTATGTCAGAGCCCATAGTGGCTTGTGGCTACACACGGAAGTTTCTAGTTTGAATAATCTCATGATCCCTTTGAGCCTGGGTGGTGGTCCGAAGAAATACAGGCAAGTCCTGATAGAAACCAGGTGCCTCAATCCACCCAGATGTGTGTTTAAGTTGCCACCTTAAATAAACCATTAAATAACAATCTCACATCTGTCATGGAATACACTCACCCAATCCACGTCTACTAGCATAGCATAGCATAATAAGCAAACGTAGAAGTAACTCCCAAAGGTTTGATAATAAAACAGGTAATAGGTACTACCTCATCTACTTACCATCCCACAATTTAATTAGATCCTAATCATGCAAGTGTTTGAGGAATAGATCTAATGCATAAAACTGGGTATGAGAAGAGTATGATCAAAGTGTTACTTGCCTTGCTGATAATCCGCGGAACCTAGAGATTCGAAGTAACAAGCGGCGCACTCCGGGTATTCTATCGCAGACAAACAAACAAGCATACAATAAGTACTCATCTAATGCACAGGTAAAACTCAAATAGATCTAACCAGATTGTTCAACTTAAGAACTCCGGTTTGCAAAAATAATCAAATCAAACGAAGCAACCAAAGTCAAACGGCGGAAGAAAACAGCTTCGTTTTACTAATCTAGATCTAGGTCAAATTTTACAGATGCAAAAACTTGTTTAAGTAGATTATTCGAAAGAGGGTTTCGAGAGCGAAACTCCAGCGCTTAAATCGCTGATTACGATAAACGAGCGAAAAGTTATACTAAAACGAAAATCGGATCTGGAATCGCGATCAGACAAATCGCAGATTAAATCCGAGAAAAAGAAAAAAACGACGAACAGATTCGAACGGAAAAAGAAAATAAAATAAAATAAAAAAACAAAAAAAACAAAAAAAAACCGATCGGTTTTTTTAAATAAAATCGGCACGGAAATCGAGGCGGCTGCGAACCTCGGAAAAGCCTTATTTGCGCTGCGTGGGTGGCGTGGCGGACAATTGGGCGGGCGGTGGTTTCGGGTGGGCTGGGGCGCTGGGCTCCGCTATTTAAAGGCGCCCCCGAGCGGAGTCCCGCTCGGGTACGGCCCGAAAGGCGGTTCCTTTTTTTTTTAACATTACGCGTAGAAAAAAAATCAAAAGAAGTACCAAACGGACTCCAAAAATCCCGAAATAAATTTTCCCCGGTTTCTAAAATCAAGCCGGATTTAATGAACATTTATTTGGGGCCTAGATGCAATTTTGAAAAATGCGCATTTTTCCTAAATTCAAATAAAAAGGCGAAAAACTCCAAAATAAAATCTTATTTGATTTTATTATTAAATCCTCATTATTTCTTTATTTTGGGAAAGTCATTTTATTCCCTCTCTCATATTTTTGTAATAGAAATAATTGAAGATGAAATAATTAAAATCAAATGATCCTATTTTCAAAATTTGAGAAAACTCAAATATGAAAATAACGAAAATCCCCAACTCTCGCCGTGGGTCCTTGAGTTGTGTAGAATTTCTAGGATAGAGCAAAAATGCAACGAAAAAATATGATATGCAATGATGCTCTATGTATAACATTCCAAATTGAAAATTTGGGATGTTACAAACCTACCCCCTTAAGATGAATCTCGCCCTCGAGATTGGGTTGGCTAGAAAGCAGGTGAGGTGGTCTTTAAGCAAATCTTCCTCTCGCTCCCGGTGGCTTCATCCTCGGTGTGGTGGCTCCATTGAACCTTGCAAAACTTAATGACCTTGCTGCGGGTGACTCTGCTGGCATATTCCAAAATCCTAACTGGCTTCTCCTCATAGGTCAAATCTTCATTCAACTGAATTGCTTCGGTGTACGGTATCTCTCGGTGGTATGTCACCATCTCTGCGTGACACTTCTTCAAGCGAGAAACATGAAACACATCATGAACTCCTGACAATCCTTCGGGTAATTCCAACTTGTACGCAACTTCTCCCATACGTTCCAAAACACGATAAGGTCCAACAAATTGAGGTGCTAACTTTCCTTTAACTCCAAAACGCTTAACTCCTCGAAGTGGCGAAACTCGAAGATAAACTCTGTCTCCGACTTCATATTCTGTCTCCTTGCGTTTTGAATCTGCATAACTCTTACATCTTGGTGGGCTACCTTGAGCCTATCACGAATCAACTTTACTTTCTGTTCGGACTCCTTAATCAAATCTGGTCCAAACAATGGCGGTCTCCAACTTCATCCCACAACAACGGGTCCTGCACCTCCTTAGTATAAGGCTTGAAGGGGCCATCTTGAGATCTGGTTTGGTAGCTTGTTGTTGTAAGAAAACTCCGCATACAGCAAATTGTCATCCCAACTTGATCCATAATCCAAAGCACAAGCTCTAAGCATATCCTCCAAAATCTGGTTGACTCTCTCGGTTTGTCCATCTGTCTATGGATGAAAAGCTGTGCTAAACTCCAGCCTGGTTCCCAAAGTTTCGTGCAACTTCTTCCAGAACTTTGAGGTAAATTGAGTTCCTCTATCTAATACGATACTCCTCGGAACTCCATGCAAGCATACAATCCTGGTCATGTATATCTTAGCCAATTTGGCACTGCTATAGGTAGTCTTTACTGGAATGAAATGAGCTACCTTGGTCAAATGATCGACTTCGAGTCATAGCCTGAACGAGTCCTGGGCAATCCCGTGATGAAATCCATACCTAGTTTATCCCACTTCCATTCGGGTATAGGCAATGGCTATAACAATCCTGCCGCAACCCGATGTTCGCCTTCACCTTGACATACATCACAAACTGCCACGTACTCGCAATATCCTTCTTCATTCCGGTCCACGAAAGTATTCTTCAAATCCAAATACATCTTGGTATTTCCTGGGTGAATCGAATATGGTGAATCATGTGCCTCTTGCAGAATCAACTTCCTGATCTCCGGGTCATTGGGCACATAAACACGGTCCTCAAACCATAGGGTACAATGCTCATCCTCACGAAATCCCTTAGCCTTTCCTTCGCTCATTCTCTCCTTTATGGAGGCAATCTCTTTGTCGCCTTCTTGAGCTTCCCCGATCTTGTCCATCAAAGTTGATGAATCTCCAATCTGCTACATAGCCTCTGGAACTATTTCCAAACATAGCTCTCGAAGATCCTCGGCTAACTCCTTTGGTATTTCTCCTGTCATTAATGTATTGGCGTGACTCTTACGGCTCAAGCGTATGCGCTACAACGTTAGCCTTTCCGGGTGATAATGCAATCTCATATCGTAATCTTTGATGACTTCCAACCATCTCCTTTGCACGAGATTCAGCTCATACTGCGTGAAAATGTATTTCAAACTCTTGTGATCCGTATACACCTCACAATGATTTCCAATGAGGAAATGTCTCCATGTCTTCAACGCATGCACTACGGTTGCTAACTCCAAATCATGCGTAGCATAATTTAGCTCATGAGGCTTAAGCTGTCGTGAAGCATCTGAAACAACTCTCCCCTCTGCATAAGCCTTTGCTCCAAGTCCTCTCGTGAAGCGCCGCAATATACCTCATAATCCTTGGTTTGATCTGGCAGAATTAATCTTGGTGAGGTAACCAAGCGTTTCTTCAACTCTTGAAACTAGCTTCACACTCCTTGGTCCAAATGAACTTGGTATCCTTCTTCAACAATTCTGTCATAGGCCGCAATCCTTGAAAAATTCTCAATGAATCTCCGGTAGTATCCCGCTAGTCCAAGGAAACTCCGGATCTCTCAACTGTTGTTGGTGCTTCCCGATTTATTCTGGTGACAACCTTAGTGGGGTCTCTTGCTATACCTTCTCCGGATATAACATGTCCAAGAAATCCAACTTCCTTCAACCAAAACTCACACTTGCTGAACTTGGCATATAACCGATGTTCTCTCGAGCTTCTCGAGTACCAAGCATAAATGCTCCTTATGTTCCTCTTCATTCTTGAGTAAACCAAAATATCATCAATGAACACCACGACGAACTTATCCAAAAACTCCATAAACACTTTGTACATCATGTTCATAAAATAGGCGGTGCGTTTGTCGGACCAAATGACATAACGGTGTACTCATACAGCCCGTGCACAGTGGTAAAAGCCGTCTTAGGTATATCCCGCTCTCGAATCTTCAATGATGGTACCCTGATCGCAAATCGATCTTTGAAAACACCTTAGCTCCTTGCAATTGGTCAAACAAGTCATTGATCATCGGTAACGGGTATTTGTTCGTAATGGTCACTTCATTCAATCCACGATAATGAACAACCATTCTTAATGATCCATCCTTCTTCTCCACTAAATCTTGGTGATCCCCAAGGCGAAGAACTTGGGCGAATAAAACCTTTATCCAATAACTCCTTAATCGCTTCTTAATTTCCTCCAAATCTTGGGCTGGCATCCTATATGGTCTCTTAGATATCGGCCTAGTGCTGGCAAGAGTTCAATCGAAACTCAATGTCTCTATCCGGTGGCATGCACAGCAACTCTTAGGAAACACGTCGGGTAATCCTTACTCTGGTACTTCCTCTGCACAACTCTGTTAAGGAATTTACATGTGCTCTCCTCGGCTCATGCCGTGATACATACTTGATTCTCCTCCTTCGGGGTGGTAAGCAAAATTGACTTCTTGGCGCGATCGATGTTTCCTCCATACATCGACAGCCAATCCATACCAAAATTACATCCAAACCTTGGGATTCCAATATGATTAAATCCGTTGGGAAAACATGCCTCCCTATACTTAATGGCACTTGAAAGCATCCTTGGTGGCCATATACTCCGCCCGGTGAGCTTACTAGCATGGGTGTCTTAAGAGTTTTAGTGGGTAGGCTAAACTTATCCATAAATCCTTGATATGAATGAATGCGATGCACCAAGTATCAAAAAGAACAAGCTGCGAGAAATGACTTAACCGAAACTTACCTATTATCGCATCCGGCTGAGCTTCAACCTCCTCCACGGTAGCGTGGTTCACTTGTCCTTTGTTGAAAGGGTTCGGCTTCTTTCCTGAGCTTCCATTGCCATTTCCATTCTGGCCTTCTGGACATTCGTTTGCATAATGCCCAGTCTTGCGGCATTTAAAGCAAGTGACATGGCTCAAGTCTACCTTGGATGGTGTTGACGGGTTGGTGCGGTTCTGTCCATTGCTTCCTCCATTCCCGTTCCCATTCTTGGTGCCATTATGGTTGTGCGAGCTACCTCCTCCATGGGTATGCTGAAACTGTCCTCCTGTCTTCGGGGTAAAGCGAAGTTTCTAATGAGCTCCAGAGTTATTCTTCCCCTGTCCATACTTCCTCTTGCGGTTTTCAATCTGCTGTTGCTTCCCTTCAATCATAAGCGCACGATCTACTAACTCCTGGTAGTTTTTGAAGGTGGCTACCATCAAGTGCATGCTCAGCTCATCATTTAGTCCTTCTAGAAACTTCTCCTGCTTAGCTGCGTCCGTAGCAACGTCATCTGGGGCATAACGTGCTAGCTTACTGAAATCATCTACTTCCCAACCCACAATTTAATGACATCCTAACCATGCAATGTTTGAGGGTTGAGCTAATGCATAAAAACTGGGTATGAAAAGAAATATGATCAAGTGTTACTTGCCTTGCTGACGATCCGTGAATCCTAGAGACTCATAGTAACACGCTTCGCACTCCGGGAATTCTATCGCAAGCAAACAATACATACATAAGCAACAAGCAAAGATGCACAAACCAAACTTCAACTGAAAGAGATTGACCGGAGAGTTCAACTTAAGAACTCCGGTTTGCAAAAAGAATCAAACCAAGCGAAGCAACGAAAGTCAAACGGCGGAAGAAAACAGCTTCGTTTTACTAATCTAGATCTAGGTAAAATTTTACAGATGCAAAAACTTGTTTAAGTAGATTATTCGGAAAGAGGGTTTCGATACGAAACTCCGGCGCTTGAATCGCTGATTAGATAAGCGAATGAAAAGTTATAATAAAACGAAAATCGGATCTGGAATCGCGATCAGAAAAATCGCGGATTAAATCCGAGAAAAAGAAAAAACGACGAACAGATTCGAACGGAAAAAGAAAAAAAAAATAAAAAAACCGAAGAAAACCGATAGTTTTTTTTAAAATAAAATCGGCATGAAAATCGAGGCGGCGACGAACCTCGGAAAACGCGCTGCTCCGGCGCAGCGGCGGCGGCGCTCGGGTGGGCTGGGGGCGCCGGGGCTCCGCTATTTAAAGGCGCCCCCGAGCGGGGTCCCGCTCGGGTACGGCCCGAAAGGCGGTTCGTTTTTTTTAAACATTGCGCGTAGAAAAAAAATCAAAAGTACCAAACGGACTCCAAAAATCCCGAAATAAATTTTCCCCGGTTTCTAAAATCAAGCCGGATTTAATGAACATTTATTAGGGGCCTAGATGCAATTTTTAAAAACGCACATTTTTCCTAAATTCAAATAAAAAGGCAAAAAACTCCAAAATAAAATCTTATTTGATTTTATTATTAAATCCTCATTATTTCTTTATTTTGGGAAAGTCATTTTATTCCCTCTCTCATATTTTTGTAATAGAAATAATTGAAGATAAAATAATTAAAATCAAATGATCCTATTTTCAAAATTTGAGAAAACTCAAATATGAAAATAACGAAAATCCCCAACTCTCCCCGTGGGTCCTTGAGTTGTGTAGAATTTCTAGGATCGAGCAAAAATGCAACGAAAAAATATGATATGTAATGATGCTCTATGTATAACATTCCAAATTGAAAATTTGGGATGTTACAGTCGCCAGCACCATCTGGAAATGCTGTGCGGTGCGGGGCCGCTGGCCGGCGCCTTGGATGATTTGGCACAGCCGACTGTCGCTCGCGTCCATCGCCTCCATAGGTGCTTGTGGCTTCTGGTCACTTGGTCTTGGATTGGAGTGAGCAGTGTTGCGCAGAGACTTGGGAGTAGATGGATTGGAGTGGTGGGGCGCCTTTATTATATGAGAGTCCAAACTCTGTTGCATTCACATCGTGCTGGCTCTAGTCTGCTTCTCCAATTAATTTCCTCTGCATGTAATTGAGGATGCATCATTGACCGTTCAACGTCTCGGGAACCGCTACCCTCTTCCTCCTTGGCATTCAAGCACCTATGGACCCGTCGACGACGAGGTGCCTATGGTGACTTCAGTAATTTGAAGATGATAGTGTCGTGCGTGTGTGTTCATAGGGGTGAGTGTATGCGGCGTGTATATGGCGCTTGTGTCATCTTGTGTCAAAAACAACAACATAAATGTGTGTCAAAAGAGACTAGTCGGTATACTCAATATTGTGCACCTCGGAGAGGAAAGCGATAGAACTAAATGCGTATTTATTTACGGTGCAGATTCACTCATTTTGCTCCATATGTACTCCGTCTCGGTGTAGTCTAGTCACTTGTTGAAATCTCTAGAAGGGAAAATACTCCTTTCGGTTTACAAGGCTATACTAGCAAGTAGTTATGCGTACTAGTACAATAGTGGGCTCACATAGAAATTTTGTCTCATGCAAGAGCTCGACTATATCGTGCTCCAATATTCAGAATCGCAACGTTAGGTTTGCGCTTGGCTCTTCGCCTCTTGAGAAGGCGAACAATGATGTTACTACTACTACTTCTACGAAGGTCGAATCCATTCTTTGCATATACATCCACCATGGAAGGGACGGATAGCTTGTTGTAGAAGTACTACTAAGCAAAAGCATGTCCTCATTTGCGCAGCAACAGTAGCGCATGGGCGAGGGAGAAGGCGTGTAGTAAAATCAGGCTTCTCCTCGTTCTACGAGTTGATGCGACACATCATAGCACCTGGCCCCACATGCTTGCCTCTAAACTTGGCTGAAAGACCCATGATGTACAATATATTTGCTGCAACCTCTAACATTTACACACCACAAATTAAAATATATGTGGCCGTATGCATCGTTACGATGCAGAGGCAGGAGTCCCCTTTTCAAAAAAAAAACAAATTAAAATATATATTCTGTCTTGACCAGATGAGCATGCAAACTACAATCACCGTGGTGTGTGGTAGGGGCGAAGACTATTTTAATTTAAAAAAAAACTTCGAGGCGGCCACATAGCATGGAGCCGACCCCAACGATTTTAAGCTTACAGCACGGTACACGCTATCTAGACTACTCTACACATGAAAGCGCCACACAGCGTCGGGCTGCGCTTGGCTCTTCGCCTCTTGGGAAGTCGAACAATGATGGCCCTATTTGGATCCATAGGTTAGAGTTAGTTTGGGTTAGATTGGATTCAACTAACCCAAAAATATCCAAACTGAAGGGTTAGTTTGGGTTAGATGCATCTAACCCATCCAAAAAATCTAACCCACCCAAGAGGTGCTTATTTGGGTTAGTTCTTCTCGGAACCACTAAAACACATTTTTTTTCTCTTGCTCTTGCTGCAGCACATCCCTCCCCACTTCCTCGAAGCTTCTCGTCCTCTACCACCCTCCTCTCGCACCGTCCGCGAAGGCGCCTTGCCGTATCCGCGCTCCATCTAACTCTGCCATCCAAACACCTCATTGGCTAGAATAAGTTCAGGGTTAGTTCAGGGTTAGAATCTAACTCTAACCTCTAACTGAGTTAGAGTATCCAAACAGGGCCGATGGTGTACTACTGCACTAGAGGAGTACTACAGTACGCTTCTGGCCATCTGACACCGATTGAACTGCTGCATGTCCACCGCGTGCGGGAGGGAGAGCGTGTAGCGAAAGCTTCTCCTAGTCTTGCCAGCCACCATGCTCATGGGCGAGGGAGGGAAGGTCCTGTCTTTGCGTGTATGACAGGTGGGCCCGACAGGTGTGTGGCCAACCTGTCATACAGCCAAAGGCAGGTGCGATTAAGTCCGCGAGGGAGAGGATAATCAAACTTCGTTGATGTACGAGTTGACGCAACACATCAAAGCACTGCACTCGATATATTTCAATAATTTGCGTTTACCGATGCATTAATTACAACACATGCATGCATGCCGTGACTCTTCTTTTGATAGTACTTGCATGTGTTGATTTAATGCACCTTGAAGTAGTACTCCCTCCGTTCCTAAATTATAAGTCTTTGTAGGGATTCCATTATGAATTACATACGGATGTATATAGATGCATTTTAAGTGTGGATTCATTCATTTTGCTCCGTATGTAGTCCACCTAGTGAAATCTCTATAAAGACTTACTCCCTCCGTTCGGAATTAGGCTGATCATAGTGGGGAGTAACTTAGACTAGTAACATGCATACGTTACTAGTCTATGTTACTACCTCTATAGTGCATAGTATCATAGATTAGTATCATAGATGGTCCCATTTATTGCCATGCATGACACATAGTAGCACCATATTTATTATGTTACGGTATCTACCTATGTTACTATAACCATCTCTCTCTTCTTTAATTGCCTGCCACATAAGCATGTTTGCGAGTCCCAAGTGCATGATACTACTTATGTTACTCCCACTATGGCCAGCCTTACTTGTCGCGAAAATGGATGTATCCAAACGTATTCTAGTTCTAGATACATCCATTTCCGAGACAAGTAATTTCGAACGGAGGGAGTATAAAATATGTGACGGTAAGCTTTGTAATACCCCGGCCCAAGTCGAGAGATGGTTGTGCACGAGGAGGGCGAGATCATGCAGACCGAACAGGAACAGGACCCGACGATGGAGCTCTCTAAGGTCTCGATGGACCTCACCGTGCTCCACTGCCCCTTGTGCCTCCGCCCCTTGACGCCTCCAGTGTATGAGGTTCGAATACACCTCGTCTGTTCGGCTGATTGAGCAAGGTGCAGGTCTCTTGATTGATGTCTTTGTTGGATTGATTTCTGCGGTGCAAGGGAGGGCACACTGCCGCGCGGACTGCCGAGTCGGCGCCCGGGAACTAGCGGCAGTGCCAGAAGTGCGAGCGCGGCGGTGGCTTCAACGTGCGGAACACGGCGGCGGACTCCGTCCTTTCATCGGTGAGGGTGGAGTGCCCACACGAAGGCTGTGGGCTCTACGTCACCTACCACAAGCTCGCCGATCACCAGAGCGTGTGTCCGCTCGCGCCCTGCAAATGCCCCGTGCCCGTCTGCGGCTACGAAGGCCCGCCACCGGCGCTCTACCACCACATCAGCACCGCGCATCCCATGCCCGTGCACATGATCCAGTACGGCAAGGTGCTCCAGCTGCAAGTGCCACTGTCGGAGCCACGGCTCTTGCTGTTCGCGGAGGAGGACCACCACACGTTTTTCTTGGTCGGCGGCGTGCTCGACATCGGCGCGCCTATCGCCGTGTCGGTCGTCTGCATTAGAGCGGGGCGTCCCCACTGTCGCACTACTTGGCCAAGCTGTTGGCGAACGGCCCGCCGGGGGAGCCCAAAGGCACGACCGACGCCGTCAAGATGGAAATGGAGGTGACAAGCAGCAAGGATCCCGGCGACGTCGACGTGCAGGAGCTGACCTTCTTGACAGTTCCGCCTAAGCTGCTGGCCGGGGCTAAGCTTGTGTCCCTCCACATTCAGATTGACAAGCTCACGTCCTAAATGTTTCGACAAGTGCCTTCATTTATCTTAGTAATATGCTAATATAGGGATTACCTTGGTCTACTTTAGCTTAAGAAATGGTGGGTTTTGGTGGCGATGCAGCAATTACTTGACATCGGATCAGTAATTTCCAACAGTTGAGCGGATATTTTGTATGCATTGGATATAAAGTTCCTTTGGGTAAGAAGTACTACTTGTCATCAAAATGGATAAAAGGAGATGTATGTAGACATATTTTAGTTCTAGATAAGTCCCTTTTATCCATTTTGATGACAAGCACTCCTCCGTTCCACAATACATGCCTTCCATTTGTCAAAATATAGATGTATCTAGACATGTTTTAGTATATAGGTACATCCATGATAGAGCCAATCGGATGGTTGAGAACACTACAATTAAGTAGCTACAGATCGTGTGTGACTCCCGATGCAGAGGCCGGGGTCATCATCCTCCTTTTCGAGAAAAACAGACGCGTGTGTGAGAGGGCGAGTGCGTGCGTGCACCTCTTCTCTTCCTGTATAACGTACTACTAAACTCAGAGTACAAGTTTTTGTGGGTGGCACGATGGTGCGTGCGAGAAGTCCCGAGAGATAGGTTTAATGCGTCTGAAAAAAGGACTAGCCTAGAGCTCGCCACGCGGGTATTCCTGTCGAACGCCCCATTAGCCGTAAGATATGTATACGACGGTGCCAGTTATTGCACGTACACATCAATACTCCCTCCTTTCCGGGTTATGGTGAGTGGTGGAATATTTTTTGTAGTTTGCAAAAGCACCTAATTAATGCTCTTGTTTTTCTCAAAAAATTATGTTTATCAATGCATTAATTGCAATGCATGCATGCATAAAGTACATGCACTGGTCAATTTTCTCTTAATACTTGCATGCAATGATTTAATGCAGCTTGGAATATGAACATGTGTTGGGGAACAACCAAATTGAGCCTTATAAAATGGAAAAACTAAAATTTTGAGATAAGCCCTGTAAAACCGGAAAGGAGGGAGTAGAAAAAGAAGTACTCCATCCGGGAATAGTGCCGCACTTCGAAACTAAAACCATCAATAAAATTTGAGCTTGTGTCTCGTCACATTCCAAATTACTCCACGCTATATTGAATTGCAAACCTGTTCACACCGATCACAACCTAAATGGTTTCCCACTTAGGAGCGTATTAGTACCATGCTATATTGAATTCAAAACCTGTTCACACCGATCACAACCTAAACGGTTTCCCACTTAGGAGCGTATTAGTACTCGGTTATAAATACTAGTATGCCAAGATGACTGCACATTCCTCCTCAACTCCTCATCGCAAAAAAAAACTCCTCATCCACAAAAACAAACAAGTCATTCAGCATCCTTCCCTTAAATACGCCATGGCCAGCGTGAGTTACAGGTCGAGATTGCCACCGGGGAGAGGCGAGCATGGAAGCGGAAGCACGAGAGATGTCCCGCCTCGCTGCTAGAGCAGCCGACATGTCCCGCCGCGCGGAAGTAGTAGCACAGAGGTCCCGCCGCGGCGCTGAAGCAACACGGAGGTCCCGCGCACCGTCGATGCAGCAGACTGGTCCGGCCGCGCCGCGGAAGCAGCAGAGATGTCCCGCCGTGCCACGAATGCAGCAAAGATGTCCCGCCCGGCGCGCGCTCGAAAAAATTTCTCGCGGGGCGGCGGCGGATATTCTGGCGCATGCATGCGATCGTCCATAGCCAGATGGATCAGATCTCCGGCTTGGCGAGGTTGCAGGACGACGTGAAAGCCTCATTTGAACAGGCTAACGGCGTCATCCGGCAACTAAGGGAGGGCAATGAGAGGCTCCGGGCCGAGCGTGACCTGCTGAGGGAGAAGATCGTCCGAAGTGCAGACCAGCAGGAGGAGACCAATGCTTTATTGGAGAGGACCGGCGTCATCGTCAAGAAATTTATGGATGAGAATGACATGCTCCGCAACGAGCGCCAAAGGCCGGTGGAGGAATCTGTGGATGTTCTCAAGCAGCGTCTTGAGGACACGAAAGAGCTCATCGCCGCTTGCCGCAGAGACTAGTTTCCGTGGCCTGCAGCAACGCATCAAGAAAGTAGAGATCAGCGAGCCAGATCCTTGTCTTCCTTCTTGTTTTGCCCTTGTGTATTTCGGGCGTAGCCGCATGTGGCTTTTTTAATTATCTTTATAATTATGTAAGACAATTAATCGTCCTTATCTTTTGTGGAAGATCAATGTTGCGAGGCTGGAATGAAGAAAACTCTTCTTTGTGGAGACCACGGCGTTCTTGTTCTTCTAGTTCTTCTTGGGCTTCCTCCAGTTTCTGGTTTCTTTTGATGTAATAATCGGTTTAGGATGTGGATTGTGTCGTCGGTTGTGAAATGTTGGGTTCTAGCGCGGATGTTTGGCCTTTGTTGGCCTCTTGGGATGTTGCGATTTCAATCCGGTACTCCCTCCGTCTCATAATGCAAGACGTTTTTTGACACTATACTAGTGTCAAAAAGCGTCTTATATTATGGGACGGAGGGAGTAGCTTTTAGTCCTTCGTGTTAGGCTGGAGTTGTGCTGAACTTCTTGTGAATTGTGGTGGTTTTCAGTAATGAAAATCGGAAGGGGCAAGCCCTTCTTTGATCAAAAAAAATTTGTCCTTATATATTCACCAGTCTTGCTATAAGTCGCAGTAGATGCTATATAGGTCCGTCGGATCTTACATCAAGATCCGTGCTTTCAGATTTTCTTTTTTCTCTCTTAAATCTCAGTCGAGTGAGACATAGCCACGCCATTAAACAGAGGCTCGGGCGCCATTAATGGAGACCTTGGGAGAGAGGTGGACGGCAGATGGAGGTCAAAGGGCTCTCCTCCCGATAAGCACACGCAGGGGTCTGATTGCACGCCTCTCGTACTCAAATAGCTACCCTGCATGGCGCCTCCTAGCTAATAAAAAATGGGGACGCGTGGCGGCACGTAAATGGTACTAGTAAGTAGAACGCCCCATTTCAATAATACTTGTGTTTCCGATTGTAACGTGACAGCACTTGTTCCAAAATGACTTTGTTGATTGTTAATGTGTGCGCCTTCGCAAATCTGACTGCAAATTTACCACAGCATGTTGGTGCCATGTCATGGCACCAAGCCAAATTCATTATTTTCATGCGTGTTTTGGATTTACAGGAATTAAAAACTAAGTTTCTCAATGTTTCCAACCCAGCCATGGCCTTGAATTTTGAATTTCATTCCCATTTCTTGCATGGAACCTAGAAATTTACCCGAGGACACACATGTGATTTTTCAACCAACTTTGGTGCACTGGAACATGTGCTTGTATTTCAAATTTGAATTATGCACACAAAGGTGACACGTTCCCTCCCAGAACCACGAGCCTTCTTGAGAGAAGCTCCGATTTGCAAGAAGCTTATACCAAAATTTGTTCCTATTCGGCCAATTTTTTTACCACGGCATGGTACTACCATGACATGACACCATGCCAAGTTTCATGATTTTAAAACCAAGTTTCTCAATGTTCTCGACCGAGCCACGATGCCCAGATGTTTGAATCTTATTCTCATTTTTGCATGGGAGTAGAAATTCACCCGAGGACACAAATGTGATTTTCAACCAACTTTGGTGCACGGAGCACGTGCTTGTAGTTCAAATTTGAATTATGCACATTAAATGACCAAAAACTCAATTAATGTGTAAATAAGGCCAAACGAAGCCGGAATAATTCCAAAATTTAACAGGGCACTCATGTAGTTCTATGTTGCCTTTGTAAATAAACTCAAGGGGGACAACGTATATCGTTTCGCACTCAAAGGTGACACGTTCCCTCTCAGAACCATGAGCCTTCTTGAGAGAAACTTCGGTTTGCAAGAAGCTTATACCAAAATCTGTTCCTATTCGGCCATTTTTTTTACCACAACATGGTAGTACCATGACATGACATCCATGCCAAGTTTCATGATTTTCAGACGTGTTTTGGATTTACAAGAATTTTAAAACCAAGTTTCTCAATGTTCTCGGCCGAGCCATGATGCCCAGATGTTTTAATTTTATTCTCATTTCTTGCATGGGACCTAGAAATTCACCCGAGGACACAAATGTGATTTTCAATCAACTTTGATGCACAAGAGCATGTGCTTGTAGTTCAAATTTGACTTATGCACATTAAATGACCAGAAACTCAGTTAATGTATAAAAAACGACAAACGGAATAATTCCAAAATTTAACATGGCACTAATGTAGTTCTATGTTGCCTTTGTTAAGAAACTCAAGGGGGGGGGATATCGTTTCACACTCAAAGGTGGCACGTTCCCTCTTAGAACCACGAGCTTCCAAATCGCCCAATTTTTTACCACAACATGTTAGTGCCATGACATGACACCATGCCAAGTTTCATGATTTCCAGCCGAGTTTTGGATTTACATGAATTTAAAATCTAAGTTTCTCGATGTTCTCAGCAGAGTCATGACGCCCAGATGTTTGAATTTCATTCTCATTTCTTCCATGGGACCTAGAAATTCAACCAAGGACACACATGTGATTTTTCAACCCACTTTGGTGCACCGGAGCATGTGCATGCAATTCATATTTAGATTATGCACATTAAAAGTCCTGAAACTCAATTAATGTATAAAAAGGCCAAATGAACCCGAAATAATTACAAAATTTAACAGGGCACTCATATAGTTCTATGTTGCCTCTGTAAATAAAATTAGGGGGGAGGCGGCGTATATCGTTTCGCACACAAAGGTGACACGTTCCCTCTCGGAACCACGAGGCTTGTTGAGAGAATCTCCGGTTTTGCAAGAGGCTTATACCAAAACTTGTCCCAATTCAGCCAAAAATTATACGTATGAAAACATGGTTTAGATTACCCCGAACATCTCGCTACCTAGACCAATAATGTACTATGATTTGAATTCAACATAAAATGGATACAAATATTTGAATTGGAGAGCGTATGGTACATGTAGTTCATAGTGAAATATGATTACTGCTATATGCATGTCTTTTTGTTATCAAGATAATATTTAAATTATTGTATAACTTGACAACAATCATATTCAAATAAGGAAAATTGATTCAAATTTAGTCCATATGGTAGACGACAATATATATGTTCACATGGTGGAGTAAAATGTTCATATATGATGGAAGATCAAAATGTACGACTACATCAATTATAAACCGCAAGGTCACCTAATGATATATTGAATTCAACATAACATGGATTCAAAATTGAAATTGAGATCATGGCATCTGTAATCATATAAAAGGGACATTACTCTTTCTTTGGTGGGAATTGATTTGTTTTTTATTGTTGTTGAGGAAGTGCGAATCGATTTGGTCTTGTGCAGGGTAATCTTGTTCTCCGATTTTTTACATTTTCTTGTAGTTTTTCAATGGCATCTATAGCAATATAGTAAAGGGACATGACTCTCTTGTGTCTTGTATGATTTTTTTACGTTAAGTTTGTTTTGCCGAACAAGGAATCCGCACCTTGTTATCCCGAAATTTTCAAGCTCGAGTATCTTTTGTCTCACCTGCTTTGAAACTCCGCTTCTTCAACCCGCGCGCGCCTTGTTATCCTGAAATTTGGGACGCTTGCGAGAACTCCCTCCTCATCGAAATCGCTCCGCAGCCCAGACACGCGAAATCCCCTTCTACCCCTCAGCCGGAAATGAAGCTCCACGTCGCGGTGTCAAAACCGGTGGGGGTACGCTGGTAACTTACCCTACATTTCGGACAAGCGCGTCCCTAAGCTTGGCTCCCCCTCCCCTTCGCCCCCCATTCGTACACCGAGGCCGCCAAAACCCGCGAAACCCCACGCTTCTCCGTCGGCCTCCCGACCGCCGCCCAGCCGGAGACTCTTCCCCGACTACGTCGTCCACCGCAACAACTCGCCATCCCTCATCCACCGCACCGGATGAGGATCCGTTGTCGATCTCGTCGTCCCGCCGGATCAGCCGCCCCGTCCTCCACCTCCAAGGAGCTGCCCGACGTTCGCCTCGTCTATCGCGCCACCTCAATCCCCACAGCGCCGTCTTGACCTGCCCCACCGAAACCGCAACACCCTCACCAATTCCTCCGATGAAGCTGAGGCCAACTCGGCGCCACCAAGGAGGTTCTGCACTCACCGCTGCATTTTATCTTTTATTCGATCTCACGGGCTGCGGTGCTCGATCTGAAGCAGACATGGCGTCTCCATCGACGGCGCCGTCGCCAGCCACATCATCCACGACGTCTCTCCCCCATGTCGTTGCTTCCTCGACGGCGACTTCCACAACGGCACTAGCTGCAGCTGCTCCGGCTCTCGCTCATGCTGCGGCTCTGTTCTTGCTGTCGGTCGCGCTGCTGCACTGCTCCTGCTTTCGTTCGTGATGCTGCTCTGCTCTTGCTCTCGCTTGCTGCTGCTGCCGACCTCCGGCAGCTCTGAGGAGTTGCTGCTTTAGCTTTTCGCTTCATGTGTGCTCTTGCACGACTTGCTCTCTGCTAGTGTGTTCCTGCTCGAGCATCTGCTGATTTAGATCTTTGCTTCTCGCTACTAGTGCTCGAACGCCCTAAACATCTATTGCAATGCTCTGGTACTAGTTCAATCAGTCTCGACGGTAAAATTCAGTTTATTTGTGAAGTTTATTTTCTTGATTAAGTTGAGTGAGCAGTACTTACAACATCTGTCGGAGCGGCCGTGGCGCTTGTTGATCGTTTACATCTAGCACTTTTTGGTGATGTATTTTACATCATCTATTGCAGATGATATTAGGGTCCCACTTCAGATTAAAGTTATCTGTCTTGTCATGCTTCACCTCCTCGCCGTACACCTTAGTGGAGCTGCTCCAACGACGGAACCGTCCATCACAGTGAGCAGCGATACCCTCGGCGCCGTTTCCAAAGGCCTCGGATCTTCTTCCCGCCTCAAGCAGTCACACCAGCATCATCACCATCCTCCACGTCCAACCCAATGATCTTTGAGGTCCACAAGGCTATGCCAAAGAGGTTGTACACTCGTCGCATCACTTTGTTTCTCCATTCCTCTGTTCTTCCAATTCATGTGAGCCAAACACCCAGGTTGGTGAAATCCTCTGTTTCCAAATGCTCTATTTTGCACGTGCATTCCTATCCTATTCTGTGTTTTTCCTGTCCCTGCGTTTATAGAATCCTCCAATTCTAAGGAGCCCTTACAGATTTACTTCATTTTCAGATTGGCGTCAAAGAAAACTCGTGTGTTATGTCCTGCTCCTGCCGTCGTCATCCACCCCACGAGGTGCACCATCGACGAAGCGTTCACTGCGAAGAGATCCCCCTGCAGACTTTCTTTCGCCGCCTCAGATCATCTTCCCGTTGCGGCAGCCACGCCAACTGCATTACCATCATCGGTCGAGCGAGATGAACACGAGGACTACAGTTCGGAAGAGAGGTCGCAGATCTTTCGTGTTTGCTTACGTTATACATCGGTTATTATTACCTGCTACTTTATCGTTCAATCTTGAGTTTTGAATTGCCCATGGGTCTCATATCGAGCCAAAGAACGAATAGTATCATCTACTATCTGGTTCATCTGGGGTCTTCTATGTGGTTCATGTTGGGTGGGCAACAAACAATAGATGATCCATTGTCTATCTTTTTAAACTGAAGCTATAATCTACCTGCTATCATTAGTTTTGGATCCATCCACTCGTTTGCTACCATCAGTCTTGATTTTTGCATGCACCCCTTAGGCCTTACAAAATCTAACTATTTTTTTTATTATGCATGTCAGATATTGTACACAATCGTACTGAACATGTAGAGAAAAAGAGGAGCCGACCATGCCTGTTTACCACATGAGGTGTTTGCTCTAACCTGGCATGCTGATGTTGGTCATATCATGCATATGGCGCCTTGCATTGCTCACATTATACATCTTATATGTCATCGGCTTAGTTTAGATTTGCTTTATGTGAATGCCACCTGTTTGGTTTCTATATCATACTCCCACCATTCCTAAATATTTGTCTTTTTAGAGATTTCAACAAGTGACTGCATACGGAACAAAATGAGTGAATCTACACTCTAAAATATGTCTATATACATCCGTATGTGGTAGTCCATTTGAAATTTCTAAAAGGACAAATATTTAGGAACGGAGGGAGTATATGGGAATTATGCAATGCCATCTTCTTTAGCCAAGCATCATATACGTGAATCATGCAATGCCATCCTGTTTAGCCAGTCATCGTATATGTGAATTGTATCGTGCCATATTTTTTCCATAATGTATTCCATTTGTCAACAATGTTTATACATTCATCTACTCTTCCTGTGCATCACCCATTTGAGTCGGTCATGGGAAAATCTGGAGTGAAAACAAGGTCTTTTGAGCAGTCAGTGCTACCTGTCGATGCAGATTTCTTGCTGGTTACAGATAGCTCCTCAGAGGAGGATTCAGAGAGAGATGACCAGTCATATCCCCCGAGGTGCATGCTCTAACTTGGCTGGGTTATATTGCTCATATCATGCATATGGTGTCTTGCATTGCCATGCCATCTGCTTAGATTAGACATGCTTTGTGTGAATGCCTCTGTTTGCTTTCTATATCGATATGTGAATTATGCAATGCCATGTTTTTCAGCCAGTTATCATATATGTGAATTATGCACCGCCATGGAGCCAGGCATCATATATGTGAATTATCTCATGCCATCTTTTTTTTCATTACGTATTCCATTTGTCGACAATCTGTGTATATTGAACTACTCTTCATGTGTATCAGCCATTTGAGCGGTTATGGAAAAATCTGGAGTGAAAACAAGGTCTTGAGCGTGCAATGGTACTGTTGAAGCATATATCTCGATGGTTCTGGAGCTCCTCGGAGGAGGATTGAGAGACAGATGACCAGTCCTATATCCCACCGAGGTGTATGCTCTAAGTTGCAATGTTTATATTTCTCATATGATGCATATGGTGTCTTGCATTGCTTAGTTTAGACATCATATGCACAATATTGAATTCTATCTGCTTAGTTTAGAGATCATACATGCGAAAGTGCCATTTGCTTAGTATATGAATCAATTATGTCAATTATATCATGCCATCCTGTATACTTAGACAACATGTATGTGAATTATTTCATCCCAACCTATTTTAGCATCATATAGTTTTGTCATGTCATCCTATTTAGGTACTCATCATATGTTGAATTATGCCATTATATCCTGTTAAGTTATCCATCATATATCCTAAAGCTGTGTCATGCTATCCTATTTAGTTAGGCATCATATATGTGAAATTGTGTCACATCTTGTCTGTTTGGTTAGACAACATATATGTGAATTACCACATCATCTATCATACAATGTTTGTACGTTCAATTTCTTTTCTTGTTTATCACCATTTGAATTGGAGGGGTGATGGCGTATCTAAGGAGCAAAACCCGTTCTTCACAAAAGACAGTGCTACCCGTCGATGCAGATAGAACCATGGTTGTCTTGGCCCACAAACTAGCCCCACCACACATAATCGAGACTCTTCCAGATTGCACACTTACACGTTGGGCGAGAACCAGCTACAACCCATCTAACCTCAACCCCAGTGGATAGTAACCCACTTATAGTTGACAAAGCACCATGTCCACCACAGTACCCCCACACGAGCAGTTTGTAAAGCTCTGCAGTGCCCAAAGCACGAAGACCACCACAGCCTAACCCAAACTCCACGTTTAAAGCGGAAGAGCAAGCTGTTCTCGTGTCGATTCCGTAGCTATGGTCCATACTCCTTTGTTGTTGCATCCTTGTATTTACTCATACCAACTACTTTCAAACTTGAAGGATCCAATTGAAACTCCAATGGCATAATGGTATGTTTTAAACCTATTTCTTTAACTGGATTGTTGTTCTAACTTCTTGCTCTATGTTGATTTCAGTTTAAGTTGTATAAACAGTTATGTTCTCATGTGATGCACATTACAAGTGCTGCTAATGTTGTGTAGTTTCTCACACTTATATTCTCTCTCTTCTTTGTGTCTTAAAAATATATGAGTTGAACTGTGTCTCTATCTTGATTAGGGAACATAAACTAGAATGATATGGACAATACGGTGACCATAGTACATAGATATATGTTTGTTTCATGTTGTTATCCTGTCCACCTTACTATTGAACGGTTTACCAAAATGAGTTTGGTATACTACAAGCTAAACCTGTGATGTGTTTGCTGTTTCTCTTGTAGTATGGCAAACAGAATATTGGAGAAGAGCACCCCACTATGCAATGGTAGAGAAAGTAATGCAGATAAGGTTCAAGATAGTGAGACAACCCTGTTGGTCTCCAAGAAAGGTGATAAAACAATCTTGTAGATAGTGAGAAAACCCCACAGTCCTACGTTGATGTAGTGTTCGAGTTACTAGCCAGTACCGCTGGCACAAGCTCTTCAAACTCGCTGCCTAAATCACTTCGCTTCTTGATCTCACTACAAAGTGAAAGGCATCGATCGGGTGTGTTGCGGCAAGAAGTCAAGGACCGAGGAAGTCCTCGCAGAATTCAGATGCATACTTTCTTGTGCAACAAAGAAGTTGGAGGATTTAAGCGCCAAACAAGAGAAAGTTAATAAGCTTGCTAAGCATCTTGCCGACATTATGGGTACCTGTGATATTGTTTCTTGAACTCTTCAAGTGGTTTCATTACGGACTTGTTTCTTTGCGGCATTTATATGTCTTTGTGTTCCCTATATTTGCCTTTGGTGGTGAACTTTGATGCCCAAGTGGATGTAATATGTGTAATAGCCGTGATAGCCTAGCATAAGTTGCTTGCTTATTTATTTCCTTGTTGTCTTGTTTATTTGTTTGCTTGTAGTCGGTGCAGTTCTTTTTCGCGGTTTACTAGTGGCTGCAATAACCTATTTTTAAAACTAGGCCACAATAACCATGGGCTAATATTTTGTAGTGACTTTGGGCCTCCTACGGGCAGAGAAAGCGATGGGCCTTCTACGGGCCAGAGAAAGCGATAGGCCTTCTACGGGTCGTAGAAACATTGGGCCTTCTACGGGCCATAGAAACAATGGGCCTTCTACGGGCCGTATCATCAATGGGCCTTATACGGGTCGTATCATCAATGGGCCTTATACGGGTCGTATGATTGATTGGCCAAACATAGGCCAATAATAGGCCGCATTATGGCCGTAAACGGGCTAGAGTTGGAATCGTCCATTCATGGGCCGACCATAACGAGCCATCGTTAATAGGATGTATTTGATGACGCTATGAAAACGGCCCAATGTATTAACGAACCACAAACGGGCCAACTGTAACCACGGGCTGAATTTGGCCCACAAGCAGAAAATGACAGTAACGGGCCGTAAGTAAATGAATGCTCGAAATGAGCCCAAGAATAAATGGGCTCGAGAAGGCCAAGATAACATGGGCTGAAACGCCCAATCGAATAACGGGCCCTTAATGGGTATAAATGATACCTTCGTTCATTACGAGCCGTTTCACCACGGCCGTTAATGGGTATAAAGTGATACACTATTCATTGCGGGCGGTTTCACCACGGGCCGTTAATAGGCCAAGAGTTACATAGGGCCTCATATGGGCCGAAGACGTCATGGGCCATACATGGGCCGAAGTGAAAACAATTTGGAATCATATTGGATGGCCCGGATGACGCCATCGGGCCTAATTCGGATAGGGCGAACGGGCCTTGGGTTAGCGGGCTGTAAATGGGCTATATGCGAACAGGCCGTTAACAGGCTTTCCATGGGCCGACCCGTCACCTTTTGACCAAGTCAAACGGGCCGGCCTTTTCACAGGAATGGGCCTCTGTTGGGCCGTGCCACGTGTCGACGTATCATAGGCGCCTTCTTTCCAATGAGTGGATGACATCTGTCCCAACAACGAGCCGACACGTGTTTCCTCCAGCCAATGATGATTTTATACGTGGAAAATCCCCATTGGTCGGGGCTGTTAACGGGTTATCGGATCCAAAACCCGACCCGATAGCTTAACGACGCTCCATTACGGTGGATGCCACGTGTCGGTCACCCTTGACGAAAGCACTTCTGTGACGCGAGATTTATCGTCATGGAAGTGGATACTTCTGTGATGATAATTTTGGTAATGTCATGGAACATTTCTACGACAGCACAGGTATGACTATCTTGATTCTGTCATAAATTTGTCATCGATGTACATGCATGACAAAAAACGCGACCTACTATGACAAACACGTACCATCACGGAAGTGTATTTTTTTTGTAGTGTGACCACGCGACGGGCATGCGAGTCTACACGCTTTGGAGTTGGGGCCCTGGGCCACCGTCCGAACCTCAATGTATCACCACCAAACCATGTATTTATGCTTAAATAGATACTTATGTACCTATAAATGATTTTTGGAAAAAAAAATAAAGAGCAAACTATAAGGCAGCTGCAGTTCAAATTTGACCCGCTTCCTACTGAATCGGCGGAAATTTGTCTTTTTCACTAGAGGTGGATAAAAAAATTACACCCAACCATTTTGTCAATTGTGCATTAAACATGGCCTAGTATTTTATAAAATTGATTTGGTCCATTTTTGCAACAAATATTTGGTAGTTCCTTCACAAAAAAACCTCATTTCGGGCACTCGAAAAATGGAAAATGAAATTTCCGTGCAAAGAAAATGAAAAATCCCTTAGGCAACATTGTTTGTAACTACAAGATGCACCCTTTGTGCATAATATGAGATCATTTGAAGAAACTATGCCATGAATGTGGCCATAAGATTGATCATTTGGCTTGAAAGCCATGAATCTTCACGCATGATAGCTCATTTCTGAGAACACTTTTTTAAAATAATTGCCATATTACAAGTTTATTATTTTTCCTGGAAGCTTGATCACATATGATGACATAATGCGAAGGTTTTCCATTTTTTTGAATTTTTTATGCCCATTTCAAAATGCGGTAAAAACGGCGGGCTTGACCGTTCCTAGCTAGTGGTTGAATCTTGGAAAAACTTTGATGTTTCTCTGATTAAATAGATACTTGTGTACCTAGAAATAATTTTTGAAAAAAATAAATAGCAAACTATGAGGTAGCTACAGTTCAAATTTGACCCGCTTCCTACTAAATCGGCGGAAATTTGTCTTTTTCACCAGAGATGGATCAAAGCTTTTGACACCCAACCATTTTGTCAATTGTGCATTAAATATGTCCTAGTATTTTAGAAAATTGATTTGGTCCAATTTTGCAACAAATATACGGTAGGTCCTTCACAAAAAAACTCATTTCGGGCACTCGGAAAATGGAAAATGAATTTTCCGTGCAAAGAAAATGAAAACTCCCTTAGGCAACATTGTTTGGAATTCCAAGATGCACCCTTGTGCACAATATGAGATCATTTGAACAAACTATTCCATGAATGTGGCCATAAGATTGATCATTTGGCTTGAAAGTCATGAATCTTCACGCATGATAGCTCAGTTCTGAGAACACTTTTTTAAAATAATTGCCGTATTACAAGTTTATTATTTTTCGTGCAAACTTGGTCACATATAATGACACAATGCGAAGGTTTTCCATTTTTTTGTTTTTTTGAATTTTTTATGCCCATTTCAAAATGCGGTCAAAACGGCGGGCTTGACCGTTCCTAGCTAGTGGTTGAATCTTGGAAAAAAATTGATGTTTCTCTGATTAAATAGATACTTATGTACCTAGAAATGATTTTTGGAAAAAATAAATAGCAACCTATGAGGTAGCTATAGTTCAAATTTGACCCGCTTCCTACTAAATCGGCGGAAATTTGTCTTTTTCACCCGAGATGGATCAAAGCTTTTGACACCCAACCATTTTGTCAATTGTGCATTAAATATGGCCTAGTATTTTATAAAATTGATTTGGTCCAATTTTGCAACAAATATATGGTAGGTCCTTCACAAAAAAAAACTCATTTCGGGCACTCGGAAAATGGAAAATGAATTTTCCGTGCAAAGAAAATGAAAACTCCCTTAGGCAACATTGTTTGGAATTCCAAGATGCAACCTTGTGCACAATATGAGATCATTTGAAAAAAATATGCCATGAATGTGGCCATAAGATTGATCATTTGGCTTGAAAGCCATGAATCTTCACGCATGATAACTCATTTCTGAGAAGATTTTCTTAAAATAATTGCCGTATTACAAGTTTATTATTTTTCCTGGAAACTTGGTCACATATAATGACACAATGTGAAGGTTTTCCAATTTTTTTTGAATTTTTTATGCCCGTTTCAAAATGCGGTGATAACGGCGGGCTTGACCGTTCCTAGCTAGTGGTTGAATATTGGAATTTTTTTGATGTTTCTCTGATTAAATAGATACTTATGTACCTAGAAATGATTTTTGGAAAAAATAAATATCAAACTATGAGGCAGCTACAGTTCAAATTTGACCCGCTTCCTACTGAATCGGCGGAATTTTGTCTTTTTCACCAGAGGTGGATCAAAACTTTTGACACCCAACCATTCGGTCAATTGTGCATTAAATATGGCCTATTATTATAAAAATGATTTGGTCCAATTTTGCAACAATTATTTGGTAGGTCCTTCACAAAAAAACCTCATTTTGGGCACTCAGAAAAATGGAAAATGCCTTTTTCGTTCAAAGAAAATGAAAACTCCCTTAGGCAACATTGTTTGCCAATCCATGTTTGTTATTTTCCTGAAAGCTAGTTCACAATTGGTGACACACTGAGAAGGTTTTTTATTTATTTGAATTTCTAAGATCAGAAAATAGCTTACATGAGTTTAACATCTTATTTTTAAATCTATCATGACCAATTTAGTTGGTCATAATGTTGTATTGCATTATGATTTGTCCGTGGACAAGACACGCAGATCATGCACGAAACACCGTTGGATCCTCCCGCATCCAACGACAGCCATCACCCCTTGCCTCCCCCACCAACCCCACGCGAGGCGAAACCCTAGCTCTGTTCTCCCCCGTTTTCCATCCATCCCCCGCCTCTTCTTTCTTTCTCGCCTCCCCGATTCCCTCCACCGCCCCTGCTCCTCTCCGATGACCGATGACCACCGGCCCTCTGCTCCCTGACGCCGCCGCCGTGCTCCGGGGCGGTTCCCGCCACGTCCTCGCCTACCCCACGTAGCCCCCTTCTCCCCAACCCTCTCCCTCCCTCAGACCTCAATCCGCCGCAGTAGCCCAACCCAATCCGCTGCCGTACTTTGCCCAGATCCCTCCCATCTCCGGTGAGCCTGCCATGAACCGTGTGCGGGCGGGGAGCCTGGTCCACGGGCGGCAGCACAATGGGAGCAGCACGGGCTCCACCTCCCCGGGCGACGTCTCCCCCTCCCACCACCACTCCTCCTCCAACTCCTCCGCGGCCTCCCTCCCGGGCGCCGGTGCCGTGGCCTACAGATCCGCTTGTCCTCGACAACAGCAAGTACTACAACGCCAACTTAGCGGTGGCCGATCATCTCCCCCCCCCCCCCGTCGCCGCCCGCGAGGATCCAGGCCGCCCACGCCGGTTCTTGTCTATCACCTCTCTGGATCGGCGCCGCCCACGCTCCTCGACCTCGAGCTCCGCCCCCCTGCCCGCCCCTCCTTCTCCCCTCTCCCCTACTCTCTCCTACTGCCTTGCTGGATTGCTCTTACCGGGATTGCTTGGCTCAGTTGCTTTCATTGCTTGCTTGCTTGCACACACATCAATCCACCCACTGATTTTTTTCACTTGATACCTGTGCTGCTCTTTTTCTATCTATCTATCTATGTATCTATTCCTACCAAGAAAATGGAAACAAACAGTGGAACACTACCTAATCTAGTCTAGTGTATAAATTACAGACAGACTTGTATAGTTTCAGGCGTTCCCTCTTCATTCATTTCCTAATCTAGTGTATACAAACTTGTGTAGCTTCTATACTCTATTCTTTGCCAATACTCTATTTTTCCAGTGGAGCATTATCTCTTGCTTGCTTGCTTGCACGCTTGCTTGCACACCCTCTTATTTTTACTACTTTTATAGTTTGATTGTTATATGCTTTCTATGTCTGTATGGAACCTATACAAACATGCCATGCAAGGAAATGGGACTGTTCACATGTTGATAGCCCCCTTGATGCCATATCTCTCTCACGTGTCTATTATCTAGGTGTTTTGCGGAACCGAGATCATCTTCAATAATGTCGAATTCATTGAGCAGTGTTCCTGATGGCCTGTTACCTTGAATAATAATTTTGACAGGAGCATTTTTGGTTGCACGTTTGCGACTTCTTGCTTGAATCCCAAAGTTTCAGATCAACGTGGGGTTCAATGTTTGTTGTCCATTCTTGTTGTACGTCTTAGATCGTTCCCGGTTCACTGAATCAAGTTGCCTGACCTACCTATCAGGCAGGCTCGCATAGTTGTAGCTGCCGTGTCCTTTGCAGTTGGACATTTGACGGCCAAGTGCCAGCCATTTTATTCTTACACCAACTCTTGAAGGAGTATATTATCTGTGTGCTTGTGTGAATATATTGGAGTACATTTTTATCATGCTGCTATAATATGTAGTGTAGTATTTATATAGTGCAGTATTCAAACTTGTATGCTGTTGTAGTTCAGTATTTATATTCAGTAACGACTGTATCCAGTGCTGCTGCCTACATGCTTCTGGCAACTAATGCTTTTAATTTTGCTCAATTTTGTTGCTTCAGATCGCTTCCTCCTTGACACCCCGATTTGGACAGCGGCAGCAGCGATGGTGTTGACAGTCGAGCATGCCTACCTCTCCATCTATAACTGGTCCGTATTCTTTGGACGGTTAGCTGCTTCCTCCCCTTTTTGAATTCTCGATCCCCTTTCTTGTTGATGACTCGTTGAATGATTCGCAGGGTGCAGGTGCTCTACTACGTGCTACTCCAGACAGGTCACCTGGACGTGTACGTCGGCAATCGAGAGGCCGCTCCAGCTCGCGCAGACCATTGTCTGGCTCTACCATTGATCAGTTATCTGTAACTTGCTGACCTATTTTCTAGGCCGCATGTTTTGTATTTTGCATGAGACATTCTTGCTGGAATGACAAGATTTAGCTTTTAGTTCTTCTGACCAAACATGCGTTTAGCTTTTTGCCTTTGCTTATCAACAGATGTTTTACTTGTTTTGAGTTGCTGCCACTTTGTTAGCTATTGCCACTTGTTTTTGTCTGTAATCTGATCACTTGTTAGTTTAGTCAGGTAGGGGTTTAGATGAAATGATCCTGTAGGAAGTAGGTACCATAAATATATCAAAGGCTACAATCATTGAGAGAACCTCTCTCTACTTTTGCAAATGTTCGGTTTATTCATGATATGGTTTCTGTAGCTATGTGAAGCCCCATAATAATTTTTTTAGGCCTCGCCAATTTATTGAATGATTCAATTATTTGTTTGTGTTGCTTCTGTAAATGTCACTTGTGATTGTGCTACATATAGCTGTGTAAAGGTCCTGGACCATGATGTGCAAACAATTATTTTCTCTAGCATTAGTATGTCAAATTTGTCTAAGTTAGTACATGAAGATTTTGGTAGCTGACATACTAATGCTGCTCAATGAGCGATGCTCCATAGCTGACAACTACTGGTTTTAATATTCAAACAACAACAATGCTAGAGAGCTATGTTATAATTAATGTGTACTTGTTGAAAGTTCTTGCTTATATTAGTGTCTCTCATTTCTTTTCTAATGATGTGTCTCTCATTTTTGTTCTAGTTAATGTGTAACTGAGAATGAACATACTTCTCTCTTTTTAGACTGCTAGATTGCACTAGTTGAACAATTTGCTCTAGTTTAAACAAGTTAGGATCCATCAATACAGTAGGACTTTGTTTGCATTTCACCTAGCTTGTAACCAATATCCTTATTGCTAATTTACCTCAAGTTTATCTGAACATGGTTGAAATGAGTGCTTTAAAGTTTCATGTCTAAGCTCAATTTTTACCTTTTTAAGTCCTGAATTAATTATTTTGATACATCACAGTTAGCTGAGAATATAACTTGAACATTTTATGTATGCCCTGATGCATGTACACACACGGTTGAGAAAATACTGAGGTGCTGAATAACCTGGAGCTAGAGAAC
The DNA here is from genome assembly GCA_021605205.1 of Aegilops longissima. Lineage (NCBI taxonomy): Eukaryota > Viridiplantae > Streptophyta > Magnoliopsida > Poales > Poaceae > Aegilops > Aegilops longissima. The sequence goes on from CM038679.1 coordinate 528,230,304, forward strand.
TTCAAGGACAAGATCAAGGAGGTTCTTGCCTTGTTGGCAACATTGTGAGGTTTGTGCATCATTAGGATTGCTTGAGTGATCTCAGTATTGTCATTATGATGTTCCATACATGCTCTACTTGATGTTCCTCCCCTCCCGCTTTTTGCTATCCAGATCATGACCAAGCATGACAAGAAGGAAGGCTCGTCAACGACCTCCCAGCACACCTATCATGACCGATGATGAGACGCCGAAGGTGCGCTTCTTGTTTGTACATTCCTTGCTTGGTTGGTGTCATGGAGATATGCATGTGCCATGTGATGTACGACCTCTCTGTTCTTGTTTCTTGTCATCTGTACTTATCTGTTGGCTTCTTCCTGATGTAATACCCACATGACTATCATATTGGTGGTTGGCTAACGGATTGCATTGCAAATATATTGTTCTTCATCGCCTAATGCTTTTGGTTGTCGACAAGAGGACCTATAGCTAGTAAACCTGCAATTAGGAAGATATTTTTATGGTCTATCATGCTGAAATAGAAAAAATGTTTTTTGTCACATGCTTAACACACTTTGAACTATATACCTCGTTCGGCTATAGAGAAAAATGCACCTGGTTGTTTAACACACTTACTGAACTAATCAACCTACCAACTCAAACTACCATCAGTATCCAACAAACGGCTATGGAGATAACTTTTGCCATCAATCCTTTGGTTTAAACAAGTACTAATATTTTGGCAGGACAAAAAGTTGCAAATTCTAATGTTGGTTTATGTTCCTTCTTTTAGGCTATGTGAGATGATGCTGGAGAGATGCCCTTACCAAACTGGAAGGACTGCAATCAAATCTAATTGGCAGCATAGCAGTGATCTCCGAATATCTAAGCTACTGATCCTTTTCAGAGATTTCTTTTCTGTCTGGCCTTCTTGTAGGTTTGCACATAAGCGGAAGTTGTACTGTATATTAGCAGTAGCTGGAGCTGTAATGCTATTCTTTTGCTGCCAAGGTTATTTGAACGTGGCTGATGACAATCTTTTAGTTGCTGCTTCTCATGTCTATAATGTGATGAAGATGTAATCACAACAAATGATGTATGATGAAACAAGTGTTGCTTTGACAGCAAACTTGAAAAAAAGGTCAATTATTTCTCTGTTGTCTAGTCCTTTTACATTAGTGGGCTGAAAATATTGATGGGCTAGAAGAGGCCTTGGCCCAAACAATGTTGGACAAATTAATTCCTGGGTTGCAAAAAGGCCTTGGCCCAATATTAGGTTGTAGGTTGAAAAAATAAATGGAAAAAAGGCCGAGGCCCAAATAGAAAAGGCCCAGCCATATAGCAGAAAAAATCGGTTTGAAAAAGCATAAAAGGCTGAAAAAGTTGGGCTCGGCCCATATAGACACCTAATCGGACCGGGCTGAATCTTGTCAACGACCTTTTCAATTGGTCGCAATTTTGCCACGTCGGATCCGACGTGGCCTGGGCAGAGAGCTAGCGACCAAAACAGAAGGTCATAGAATCAACGACCTTTTGTTTTGGTCGTGGAATTCCACGACCTTCTCACAGAGAAGGTCGTTAATTTCAATATACGAACGCCAGCTTTTGACCTTCTGTTTTTGGTCACAAAAAGGTCGCAAATGAAAAACAATGACCTTTCAGTGACCAATAGTGATGGTCGCAAGTTGACATATTTCTTGTAGTGAATCCCACCAACAATGTGATGGATGCTAACTCCAACAAGGGGAAGCTACTAGTGATCAAGTTCCTTTGACTAGTGGTAGAAGTGGAAATGGCATCTTTGCCCATGTAGAACCTCCACTTACTTATGGAGGCCCGGTTCCCTCCACGCATATGAATCATGTTGGTCCTTGAGGGAGTCCTGGATTAGGGGGTGTCCGGATGGCCGGACTATAACCTTCGGCCGGACTCCTGGACTATGAAGATACAAGATTGAAGACTTCATCCCGTGTCCGGATGGGACTTCCCTTGGCGTGGAAGGCAAGCTTGGCGATATGGATATGTAGATCTCCTCCCATTGTAACCGACTCTGTGTAACCCTAGCCCTTTCCGGTGTCTATATAAACCGGAGGGTTTTAGTCCGTAGGACGAACAACAATCATACCATAGGCTAGCTTCTAGGGTTTAGCCTCTCTGATCTCGTGGTAGATATACTCTTGTACTACCCATATCATCAATATTAATCAAGCAGGAGTAGGGTTTTACCTCCATCGAGAGGGCCCGAACACAGGTAAAAACATCGTGTCCCTTGTCTCCTGTTACCATCCGCCTAGACGCACAGTTCGGGACCCCCTACCCGAGATCCGCCGGTTTTGACACCGACATTGGTGCTTTCATTGAGAGTTCCTCTGTGTCGTCATCTTTAGGACCGATGGCTCCTCCGATCATCAACAACGATGCGGTCCAGGGTGAGCCTGCTCTTCCGGGACAGATCTTCGTACTCGGCGGCTTTGCACTGTGGGCCAATTCGCTTGGCCATCTGGAGCAGATCGAACGCTACGCCCCTGGCCATCAGGTCATATTTGGAAGTTTAAACTACACGGCTGACGTCGCGGAGACTTGATCTTCGACGGATCCGAGCCACAACCGGCGAGCCACCTTCATTACGATGGGCATGATCTAGCTCGCCGCCGAGCAGTGCCTCGAGGTCGACACCGTGTCGCTCCGACCCTTAGCTCGGAGCCGACTGCGCCAGTCAAGGACGGGTGGCTGGACACCGCCTCGGGGGCTGCAATCTCTACGGCGATCGAGTCGAACACCAGCCTTGTCCCCTGCGAAGCCCGTGACTCCAAGATGCAGGACTCCTCTCCGGATTCCGAACCTTCCGCGCCCCTGCCAATCGAATCCGATTGGGCGCCGATCATGGAGTTCGCCGCCACGGACATCTTTCAGCACTCGCCCTTCGGCGACATCCTGAATTCACTAAAGTTTCTCTCTTTATCAGGAGAGCCCTGGCCGGATTATGGTCAGCAAGGTTGGGATACGGATGACGAAGAAATTCAGAGCCCACCCACCACCCACTTCGTAGCCACTGTCGATGATTTAACCGACATGCTCGACTTCGACTCAAGACATCAGCGGTATGGACGGCGATGTAGGAGGCGAGCAGGAACCAGCGCCTATAGGGCTCGGACAACCACCTCATCTCACGGCGTATACATGGTGGACACACCTAAAAGAAACGACAACGAGGAACAAAGGGACGCAGCGAGGATCGTTCCCTCGAAAAGCGATCAAAGGCGGCGTAGCGCTGCTCCAAACCCCACCTCGGCAGAGACAAGAGCCATCTGAGACCCAGCCATAGAGCGAGGCGAACCAGCGGACTGACGAACATGCCATCGAGCAACCGTCCGAACAGGCAACTTGGATAAACAACCCGTCCCGGCGAAGATAACGATCCGGGCGACCTCACGCCGGACAAGTTCTTTGGAGCAGAAGAACCTCCAAAAAGGCTCGTCGCCATCGCACGTAGCACAAAAAGGTAAACGAAGCTCAAAACAGCGGAAGATGCACTCGAGAATTAGAAGGAGCAAAGTACTCAACACCGAGACAAATCTGGCGATACCGCCACACAAAGAGCTATCCGGCGAAAATTACTGCGGAATTTGATGAAGAGGCCTTAGAGCCTCCGCAATCAAAAAATAAGGAAGCCACCGGTCGGATAAACGACCCCATGGCCAACATAGTGCGGCAAGCGGCGCCTAACACAAGCCGCACACGATCCGCTGAGGATTCGCATAAAAACATGGCCCAGCCAGATCTATCTACGGGCCAAGAAAGCAAGCTCTAGTAAACAGCATAGCGCAACAAGTATCCGAACATCACGGCACACCCAAATATGGGGTGCCACACACCCCTATGTTTCACCGATGAGGTCTTGGATCATGAATTTCAGTGGATTCAAGCCCGTAAACATAGAGGCATCTGACGGAACAATGACCACTCGAGTGCGGATTGAGGATTACATCCTCCACATACACATGGCTAGAGGAGATGACCTCCACGCCATAAAATACTTACCCTCAAGCTCAAAGGGCCAGCCCGGCATTGGCTTAAAAGCCTTCCGAAAACACCATTGGAAGTTGGGAAGAGCTCAAGGATGCTTTTTTCGCAAATTTTCAAGGGACCTATGTCCGACTTCCGGATGCGCACGATTTAAGTCACATAACTCAACAACCCGTAGAGTCAGCCGGAAATGCGGAACATATTCCTTACTAAAAGAACCGGATAAGTCGATTGTCCGGACGCCGAAGCCTTAGCAGCTTTCAAACACAGCGTCCGAGACGAATGGCTCGCCAGACACCTTGGCCAAGAAAAGCCAAGAACAATGGCCGCATTAACAAGCCTCATGACCCGCTTTTGCGCAGGAGAGGATAGCTGGTTGGCAAGATGCAGTACTAGCGACCCAAGTACATCCGAAGTTAGGGATGGAAACGGGAAACCGCGACGCAGCAAGGACCAGCGCTGGACCAAGGGAAACAACCCGAAGAGCACGACAGTCAACGCCGGATTCAAAAGCTCTCGGCAGAATCAGAAAAAGCCGCCCCTCAAGGATAACAGGGACGAGCTATCTAACCTAAACAAAATCTTAGACAAGATATGCCAAATCCACAGTACTCCCGGGAAGCCTGCAAACCATACCCACAAAGATTGTTGGGTCTTCAAGCAATCCGGCAAACTCAACGCCGAACACAAGGGCTCGACACACCAAGCGAGGACGTCTGAACCCCACAAGCAGAGCACCGGAAAACAAAAGAATTTCCCACAAGAAGTCAAAACAGTAAACTCACTTCACGTGACAAAAGGGAAAAACAGAGTGGCGCTTATAGAGATACATGCCATACGGCCTATCCCAGAGGAGTCCCGCCACTGGTTGTTAAAACCAATCACCTTCGACCATCAGGATTACTCTAGAAGTATCCGGAATGCAGGCTGGACTGCCTTGATATTAGATCCGATAATTGACGGACTCCACTTCACACAAGTCCTTGATATTAGATCCGATAATTGATGGACTCCACTTCACACAAGTCCTAATGGACGGCGGCAGTGATCTAAACCTGCTATATCAGGACACAATCCGCAAAATGGGGATAGACCCAACAAAAATTCGCCATAGCAACACTTCCTTTCAAGGGGTAACGCCAGGCCCATATGCCCATTGTACGGGCTCTCTCCTGCTAGAAGTTATGTTCGGCTCACCCGACAACTTCCGCCGCGAAAAGCTAACCTTCCACATCGCCCCATTTCGAACTAGCTATCAAGCACTACTGGGACGCGAAGCTTTCGCCCGCTTTAACACAATACCGCATTATGCATCTCTTACACTTAAAATGCCCGGTCCGCGAGGCATCATCTCATTAAAGGGAAATATCAAGTGTTCCTCGAGCGCGGAAGATTGTGCGGCTGCCTTGACAGCCACACACTAAACCGGCTTCACTAACCAAAGCACCTAAACAGGTCGTTCAGACCCCAGCCATGGCTAGACGAGTCCGGCGTAAACATACAAGGGCTTACTAGCCGCATACCCCCGTACAAGGGGCTCCACGCATATGAACACCGTGCTACACCCATCCAGGATACTGCGCGGAGACACAGCGCAGGCGCAAGAGGGACCCGTTCAAGGATTCTTTTTAGATTAAGACCTGCGTAAACCTTTTTCTGTCTCTTGTTGATACACATCCCCTGTTTTTGGTATAAGCGAGGAGGAGGCTGGCGTCTTGGCATGTGGCCACGTCAGAATTTTGCGTGTACTGGACACGAGGGCTTATTACCAAGGCGTTATTCAGCCCGTTTTCATAATGTCGGGGTGAAGAGCTGATCGTGCCCCACGAGCACCCTGGGACTGGGTCCCTTTGTGGTTCGAGGGGCGGAGACCGCACAAAGAGCGGGTCGAGGCGGTGCGCACGCGAGAGGTTTTACCCAGCCGAGCTCTCCGAGAGATAATACTCCTACTGCTGCTTTGTGGATTATCTGGTGTTCTTGCTAGGGAGCGATGCAAGCTACAAAACCTAGCTTGAGTGTGATGAACTAAGCTGGAGCTAGACTAGAAACCCAGCCGAATCGAACCCCCTCTACGTTGCCCCCGGCCCCCCTTTTATAGGCTCAAGGGGTTACCACATATGGCAATTAGACAAGGTTACAATGGTAATAACCTAGGTTGGTACACGCTATATACAGTGTCTGATAACCTATACCTAACTCGTGGCAAGGGACAAGAGTCATCAATGCCCGTCTCGGTCGCCCGAAACGAAGGCTGTGAGGACCGTTAAGTGCGCCTCCGTTCGCCACGATGGTAGCTTGTCAGCGCTGCTTGTCGCTACTCTCCGCTGGCTGCACAGCCCCCCGACTCGCGTCCTTGGGAGAGCCCCGTGGTGACACGTTGGCGGGTGAGCTGGAGCGGAGATGACGAGAGGTCGCCCGCCCCGGCAAGCGCCTTGCCGCGGCGGGAACCTTGCCGCGCTTGGGGTTTTAGCGCCCGCCAAGCCTTCCCGGCAAGCTCCTCTTGCCGGGGCCTTGTTTCCTTTGCGCCTTGAGTGGCCTTCCCGGCAAGCTCCTCTTGCGGGGTCTGATTCTTTGTTCTTGAATGGCTCCAAGGAGCTGCTAAAGGTCTTGGCGGCCATCGGGCCGCCCGGCCTTGGGCGCCGCGATTGTCCGTGACGAGTTCGGGGTACTAGGGTACCCTACTCTAGTACACCGACAGAGCCCCCGGGCCTGGGCCATACACGGCGCCAAGCTCTGTTGGGCCAGGCCCAAAACAGTGCACGGGCTCGCGTGGTCTTAACTACGCCGTTACTCGCCTTGGGCCCACCGTCTCCACGAGCGGCACGCGCCTACCGCGTTTCTCAGAACGGCACGCGTTAATTGTGGCGTCGTGGGTGAAGTGGGCGGCGTGTGGTCGCCTCATCCGTCGCCTCGGTTCTACGTCTCGCCACGTGGTTCCCATGCACTCGGGGTCGCAGGCGGTGGGGAGGGAATCGGGGCCGTCGTGGCGGAGGCAGCAGGTGCGCCTGATTCCTGCTCTTCTGTGCCTTGATTCGCCGAGCAGGCGGCCGAGCCCCGCCTCGCTTTTTTTAAGAAGAGGCGGAAGAGTATGAAGATCGCACTCTCCCATCCCTTCTTTTCTTCACTTCTGCTTCCCTCTCCCATTCCTCATGGAGAAGGGGAACCTTGGTTCTTCGTCGGTGGCGGCGAGGGTTGCAGCTGGGCATCGCACCCCTCCCAATCCCACGCCCGTGGTGGCTGAGCCAGCCGCGAGGGGAAGAGGGAGGGGGCGAGGTCGTGGACGAGGCTGAGGAGCCCGAGGGAGAGGCGGGCGAGGCGGTGCGCCGTCTCCGCCTCCGTCGGCGGTTCCTCCCCGGGGGCGAGGCCGTGGACGGGCCCGAGGCGCTCGGGGAAGAGGCGGGCGGGGCGGCGCGCCATCTCCGCCCCCGCCGACGACTCCTTTCCCCGTGGCGGTCCATACGGGGGATGACCCCTGCGAGTTCTTCGTCAAGCTGCGCCGGGCGCCTCGTCGTCGTCTCCGGCTTCCAGCTCCGTTCGCGATGGCGATGGAGTCGGATCCGCCCGAGACGTTAAGGTTGCACATGAGGGGCTGTGGGATCAGCGGTACGCGCGTCCGCGTTGTATTCCCAGCCCCTAATGTGATGTACCTTGATCGCGGGTGGAAGGCGTTCGCCGCATCCACAACCTCTTTGGCGGGTTTACCCTCCATTTTAAGTTAATGGAGGTGATCTCCTCTCCGTCAAGGTCTTCGGGATCTTGGCACTTTCGGGCGAGGTGCTGCGTGGATAGCTCCTCCGACAATGACGATTCTTCCTCGGCGAGAGTGAGCGAGGAGGAGAGCGACAGCGGCGACGAGGGTAGCGGGCCCAACTAGTTGTTTCCGCGCCGCTCGCGCGTTACCGGCGACCCCATCATCCGCGTCGCCGGCTCCTCGAACTCCCCGGGGTCGTCTCCTTGGGCGGCTGGCGTAGGGGAGGCTGCGGAAGGGGAAGAGGGATGGCGACAAGGCCGTCAAGTCGGAGTACGAGGGCGTAGTGCCCTCGACAGCGTGCTGACGTCCTGCTGCCCCGTCTTCGAGCTCTGCTTCCGTCGCCGCCGTCCCCGTCAAGCCTTCGGAGAGCCCCCGGCATGTTCCCTTGGTGCCTTCTGGCACCTGTAGCTCGCGTAGGCACTCCTTTTGCCCTTCCTGCCTCCTTAACCTACCTCCTGAAGATAGGGACATAAAAGGGATTACGGGCATCTTATCTTTTTAATTTGTAAGCCTTCGGGCCTTATCTGCATTTAAGAACTTGTAATCCTCTCTTTCATGTTTTTCACTCTCCACGGACTGTATCCAAGTAGAATGTTTTTAATGAAAGAGGGAAGTTCGAAAAAGGACGAAAGGCTTATCTGATACCGCAGCCTCCGGCAACTCTGGCTTGCCGCAGCCCCCGGCAACTCTAGCTTGCCGGAGCCCCCGGCAACTCTAGCTTGCCGGGGCTTGGACGCCGGCGCACCTTTCTTCTCTTCGCTGCTTTCTTCTCTTCGCTGCTATTTCAGTTCCGAGAACAATTTAGCTCGTGCCATGATAGGTTATTTTTGTAATATACACTATCTTAGGCAACCGAATGTAACGTTATTTCCTTTACTCGATTTCTTCCCTTGTATGTTTTCACCCTACGCTTTCCGGGAAACTTGCCGGTGCGGCACCCTTGTCATGAAGCGCCGAAAAGCGGAACTTCAAACTTCTTTGGCGGGTCGCCTACCGACAAGCAACCTCGTCGCGGACTAGTCGCAGCTCACTTAAGTCGTTGAGCGGACTCGAAACAAAACAAGGGCGCGACCAGTCACGATTTGGTTCCTCCGCGCACAGGTTTTCCATACAAAGTACTATCGTTCGAGGAAGATAACTTAAAGATTTAAAACTGGTCGCTTAAAACTTAGCAACTTAGCTTTTCTGTTTCTGTTGTCCATTCTCCGGTAAGGCGACAGTTCCTCGAGCGACGCTTGTCGGCCCACACCATTCTTTCCTCCTTCCTCCCCGGTTAACTTGTGGGTGGATGAACCTTCTTCTTGTTTGAGAAGAAAGAAGAGAAAAAGAAAGTTATGGAGCCAAATAGCTCACTATCGCTTACCGGGTGTGGGTGCTGCACAAGATGTTAGTAACCGCATGCATATATGACTATGAAAGCATGCATTAACAAAAATGTGCGCAACCATAGGCTTTCTCGATGCACGGGTGCATGCGGCTTTGTACAAAGGATTACATGCAACAGCGGCAAGACTTGTACAAAAGGTTGGTTGCCGGAACGGGTTCCGGCAACCGCGCCTCATGGGTAAAACTTGCGAAGATTCTCTATGTTCCAGGAATTGCTCACCGGAAAGCCGTCTTCGGTCTCAAGGCGGACAGCGCCGGGCCTAGTGACTCGTTTTACCCGATAAGGGCCTTCCCACTTTGGCGTCAACTTGTTGGAATTCTTGGCGGATTGAACGCGCCGAAGAACAAGGTCGCCTTCCTCGAAGCTTCTGGCATTAACTTTGCGGCTATGGTAGCGGCGCAAAGCTTGCGGGTAACGAGCAGCTCGTCAAAGAGCTCGAAGACGATCTTCCTCGAGGAGCAGCGCGTCATCTTGTCGCAGCTGCTCTTGCTCAAGCTCATCATAGCGAGCACTCGAGGTGACCCGATATCTGAGTTCCGTGGGAGAAGCGCCTCGCTCCGTAGACTAGAGCAAAGGGTGTCCGGCGATGGCTCGATTTGGCGTCGTCTGATCGATTAAAGAACCCATGGCAGCTCCTCGATCCAGTTCCTTCCGCACTTGTTTAGCTTTGTCGAAAGTTCGGTCTTGAGTCCTCGCAGCACTTCAGCGTTTGCTCTCTTCGCTTGACCGCTGCTTCTCGGATGAGCAACGGAAGCAAAGCAGATCTTGGCGCCAAGATCTTGGGCGCATCGCATGAAGGTGCGACTTCGTGAACTGTGTGCCGTTGTCGGTGATGATCCGATTAGGAATCCCAAAACGGCAAACAATTGACCTGAAGAACTTGACGGCTGACTGTGCTGTCACCTTCCTCACTGGTTCTACTTCCGGCCACTTTGTGAACTTGTCGATTGCGACGTATAAGTACTCAAAGCCCCCGACAACTCGGGGGAAGGGGCCAAGGATGTCGAGCCCCCAGACCGAGAAGGGCCAGGATAAAGGGATCGTCTGGAGAGCTTGAGCTGGCTGGTGTATCTGTTTTGAATGGAACTGGCATGCTTCACACTTGGTTACTTGTGCAGTTGCATCCTGGAGGGCTTCTGGCTAGAAGAAACCTTGCCGGAAAGCTTTGCCGGCAAGTGCTCTTGCGCCAATGTGGTGACCACATATGCCTCCATGTATCTCCGCCAACAGCTTTCATCCATCTTCCCGCGAATACACTTCAATTTCACTCCGTTGAGTCTTCTTACATGCATGGATGTTGTCAACAAACTGGTACATACTTGACCGCCGGGCTACTTTTCCGCTTCTTCTTGCTCTTCGGAAGTTCTCCGTCTCAAGGAAATGGACAATCTCTTTGTGCCCATGTTGGAGCACGTGGCTCGACAACAAGGACTAAAGGCTTATCTGTCGCTGCGGGACCATCAACTTCTGCGGCAAGGACCCGCTGGTCCGCCGGAGCTCGATGATCCCGTCAAGCTCGCCGAGCCAAGCTTGTCGGGAGCGTCTGCTTCAACGATACAAACCGCGTGGTTTGTCGGAGCAGACTGCTCCTCGGCGATATTTGCATTGGTTCTAGGGACCTTCTTGGCGGCGGCCTCGGAGAGCTCTGCGGAAAGTAGTCGCCGAATCCAATTTTCTCTTTTTCTCTGTCCTGTTGATGGTGTCACGGTTGGTGAGTCGACTTGAGCACAAAATCCCTGGTTCCATTGTGCAACTTAAGTGCGGCACATTTGGAGAGGCCATCAGCTATATCATTCTGCTCTTGGAATGTGTTCCATTCGCAGCCTTCAAAGTGCTCTTCCAGCTTTCTCACTTCATCGACGAGGCTTCCATTAACGGACTCTGGTAATCCTTATTTACTTGGCGGACGACAAGTTGTGAGTCTCCCGACAATGAGCTTCTTGATCCCAAGGTCTACAAAGAATCCTAAGACCGCAAGCAAACCTTCATACTCGGCCGTATTGTTTGTTGCTTGTTCCTTGGGAAAGTGCATCTGGACTATGTACTTGAGGTGCTCTCCGGTGGGTGCGATAAGCAAGACGCCGCACCGGCGCTTGCAGCGAGAAGGCACCGTCAAAGTACATCAGCCACTCTTTATTTGCCTCCTTGGACGGGATGCTCGTCTCGAATCTCTTCACCTGCGTTGGCGTCCACTCGCTATAAATTCTGCCAATGCCCTGCTCAGTATAGTTGAAGTGCTTTCGAACTTAAGACCAAAGCTTGACAATTCCAAAGGCCCACTCAACAATCCTGCTTTTGCTTCCGGATTTTGCAAAATCCTCTTCAGCCGAAAGCGAGTGACAACTGTTATCTCATGTGCTTGGAAGTAATGGCGCAGCTTTCGAGGCCATGAGCAGGCGAAAAGCAGCTTCGCACACCGTAGTACGTTGATCTAGCCCTCGCAGAAGGGAACCGACAAAGTAGACTAGGCGCTGCACCATCTTCTTCCGTATCTTGTCGCAACCCTCGCTGATCCGCCCTTGTCGGGACCGAGCTTGTGGCCGAAGCCCTCGCTTGTCGCTGGACGCTTTTGCCTCGGTTGCCGGCTCATCATCCGCCTCCCTCTCCGCTACTAACGCAGCACTAACCACTTGATTGGTCGCTGCTATATACACAGCAGCAACTTCTCTTGCGGTTTAGGTGCGACAAGTATTGAGTGGAGGACAGTATCCTTCAAGTCTGCAGCGCAGCCTCCGCCGAGTCCATTTCATTGGACCTGCCTTTTCAAAATCTTGAAAACGGCGGGCGCTCAGCAGACTTAGAGATAAACCTGTTGAGAGCAGCCACGCAACCGCAAGCTTCGACATCCTTGACGCGCTTTGGTGCTTGATCGCTCGATGGCCTTGATCTTGTCGGGATTGGCTTCAATTCCCCGCCGAGATACAAAGAATCCGAGAAGCTTGCTGGAAGGGACTCCAAACACGCACTTCTCGGGTTGAGCTTGAGGTTGATCTTGTGCAGGTTTGCAAACGTCTCATCAAATCCTGAATCGAGTCGCTCTGTCCTTGCTCTTGACCACTATGTCATCCATATAGGCTTCTACATTTACGTGTATCCGTGGTCCAAAAGCATCATGGACTACCCTTGCAAAGGTTGAACCAGCATTCTTCAAACCGAAAGGCATCCGTATAAAGCGAGACGTGCCACATGGTGTGATGAATGCGGTTTCTCTTCATCCTCTTACGCCATGAAGATCGATGATATCCTGAATATGCATCAAGAAATGAAAGCGGATCGCATCCAGCCGTGGAGTCAACAATCTGGTCGATACGCGGCAAGGGAAATGGGTCCTTGGGACAAGCTTTATTAACATCTGTGAAGTCAATACAAAGTCTCCATTTCCCATTAGCCTTGCGTACCACTACCGGATTGGCCAGCCACGTGGGGTGGAGGACTCCTCTGACAAGCCCTGCTGCTTCCAATTTCTTGATTTCTTCTGCTATGAACTCTTGGCGCTCCACTGCCTGCTTCCTAACTCTTTGCTTGACGGGCGGCGTGGGGACGAGACAGCTAGGTGGTGCTCAATTACTTTCACGGGAACACCGGGATATCGGATGGTTGCCATGCAAACACATCGACATTCGCCATGAGGAAAGCAACGAGCTCGCCTTCCTATTTAGGATCAAGCGTGGCATCGATGGTAAAGGTACCACCAGCGCCGTCCTCCTTGGCGGGCACCTTCTTGGTCTTTGGCGGAGCTGCCATCGCCTTGTTGCACTTCTTTGGTGGAGCTCGACGGTGCGTCCTCGACGGTAGCGCAGCACTCAGGAGGTGCGCTTGCCGGAGTGGGCAGATGCTCTTGCGGACCTAGTGGTCTTCTTCCTCCCGGGAGCTTGGCAAGTGGTTTGCTATCTGCGCGCTGCTGCTGCATCGGTAAATCTTGTCGGCGCGAGATAAGCGTCTTTCTTGTCGCCGTGGACAGAAATGACACTTATCGGGCGGGCATCTTAAGTAGGTTGTATGCATAGTGAGGCGGCCATGAACTTGGCGGCCGGACGCCAAGTATGCCATTGTAGGGCAATGGGAAATCGGCGACGTCGAACGTGACCCTCTCAGTTCTGAAGTTGAGCTCACCGCCGAAGGTTACCGGCGATGTGATCTTCCCTTGGGCTTGCTCCTTCCTAGGTTGATTCCTTGAAAGTACCAGGTTTCTTGAGCTCATTGTCGAGGATTTGAAGTTTCGGAGCACTATGGAGGAGATCAAATTCAGGCCGGCCCGCCGTCAACCAAGATCTTTGTGACCTTGAGGTTGCGGATGGTTGGTGAGACCAACATCAGCAAACACCCGACCGCGATGATGCGATCGGGGTGATCCTCAATGTCAAAGATGATGGGCGTCTTTGGACCACTTGAGAGGTTTGCGTGACTCTATGGATGGTTCTGCTGCATTGACCTCACGCATCCATTGCTTGAGTTGGCGGTGTGAGGTATGCAGAGACGCACCACCGTCGACGCATAAAGGACCTCCGTTGCCTTTTGAAACTCCTGCTCATCAGCTTCATCATCTTCATAGTCCTCGTCATCTTCATCTTCATCTTCTTCTTTGTCGCGCCACGGGAGGTCATCTCCTTGCCGCTGCTTGGCCTTGCCACGGCGTGCCCCGACCGGTCTCTTCTTACTTGTTGCACCTGCACCTTCTTGGGCCTTCTCCTTGTCTCGCCGCTCAGATTCAGCTTTTCGTAGCTCAACAAGTTGCTCGACTTTCTTGCAGCTTTGGAGATCATGGCCCTTAGTGCGGTGAATTTTACAATCTTGTTTGTTGGAGCTCCGGGCTTGTCGGCGGCCGCCATAGCTCGGGCGGTCGGTGTCAACGGCAACCTCCTTGCCGGAGCCACCGCCTTGGCTTGGTTGGCGGCACCATCCTTGCCGGACTGCTCGACAACTAGTACTTCTTGGTTTTTCTTCCTCTGTTGTTCCGCCACGGCTATTCCTTGCCGGGCGGTCCTCTCATGCCGACTCTGCTCCCATACTTTCTCAGGAGCCTCCTTCCTTCTTCGGTAGCGTGCACACTTGTCGGCCAGGGCATAGAGCTCATCGACGTCTTTCACTTTGCACATCGCCATCTCCTCCTCATCCTGCGATTTCGCACATTCGATGGAATGCACTAATCACCGCAGCGGGGTGGACGTGCAGGATGTTATAGTGCACTCGATTGAATCTCTCGGATGAATTTTTGCGAGAGACCCCTCCTTTTGGGCAAGCAGGTGGAGATCACTCTCCGGCCGTGAGGCTTGTGGTCACCGTGAAGGCGCCAACAAACCGGGTGGCACAAATCTGCCCAAGAAGAAATAGAGCCATCCGGCAAGTGCATGAGCCAAGATCCGACGTTTGGCTTGAGCACCAAGGGAAGTAGTTGGCGAGGATCTTGTCGTCTCGCCCCCGCAGCCTGCACCGCGATGGTGTAGATGCCGAGGAACTCCGATGGATGTGTCCTGCCGCCGTGCTTCTCCGGCACATCTGGTTTGAAGTTCTTCTTGTCGGGCCACCGGACTTGCCGCAGCTCACGAGTGAACGCAGGGCAACCTATCACAGACGGCAAGTCGCTGGTTCCTGGCGCATGCATATCGACAGTGGGCCCCGCGCGTTGGTCGATTGATGGTGCGCTTCTCTCGGGCGCTTGATTCGGGTCCGAAGCGTCCTCTTCTTGCCGCTCAAGAATTTGGCGTTGGTCGCGACGAGCTCGTGGATCCGACGACGCTGTGGAGTCATTGCCGAGGTAGATCCGGCGATTTGGCGATCTTGGCCTTCGGGAAGGGGTGTACGGTGGGTGCACCCGCAAGTCTCGCCGCCATCGGCTCGTGCCTTGTCGCCTCGTCGCTGCGAAAGCACTTGGTTGCCGTGGGGACGTCGCCGTTGGCGGCCGATGAGACTTTGAATTGTGGCCCTCCATTCGTCGACCTTATCGGCCGTTGGAGGGTAATCTAGAGCATTGGGCTCTTGCCAAGGCTTCACTGGCGTGGTTGGCGGCAACGGTGTACGGGCGAAGAACGGATGTGCCGGACTCTAACCAAGTTAGAGGAGCAGCATCCCGCCCCAGCGACCGTACCCCACTCGTACCGGCATGTTGGGGTGCATGCGGGTCCCAAGGGCCTCGGGACCCTCCAGCTTGGCCTTGATCCAATGAGCGTATGGCGCCACGAGTATCGTGGCGCTGTCTGTCCCGCGCCTCCTGCGATGGACGCGGTGCAGATTCGGACGCCGACGCCCGCGCCGCGTTGTCCTTGGACCTGGCGGCATCGTGGGCTCTCTCAGCGGCGCCGGTCCTTCCGCCAGCGTTTCCCCCACCGCCTGACGGCTCCGATGGTGGTGGGTTCGACGCGGATGGCTCAGCTGCTGCCGAAGGCTTCTTCTTCGGCGCCATGTCGACGAAGACGTCGATGGAGTTGCTAGTGCGACCGTCGGACCGGATTCGCACAGCCTCGGCGCGCCCCTTACCTGGCGCGCCAAAGATGTCGGGGGTGAAGAGCTGATCGTGCCCCACGAGCACCTACGGGACCTGGGTCCCTTTGTGGTTCGGAGGGGGGCGGAGACCGCACAAAGAGCGGGTCGAGGCGGTGCGCACGAGAGGGTTTTACCCAGCCGGAGCTCTCCGAGAGATAATACTCCTCCGCTGCTTTGTGGATTATCCGGTGTTCTTGCTAGGGAGCGATGCGAGCTACAAAACCTAGCTTGAGGTGATGAACTGCTGGAGCTAGACTAGAAACCCAGCCGAATCGAACCCCCCACGTTGCCCCCCCCCCTTTTATAGGCTCAAGGGGTTACCACATATGGCAAGTAGACAAGGTTACAATGGTAATAACCTAGGTTGGTACACCGCTATATACGAAGGTACAATAACCTATACCTAACTCGACGGCAAGGGACAAGAGTCATCAATGCCCGTCTCGATGCCTGAAACGATTACAACAGGACCGTTAAGGCGCCTCCGTTCGCCACGATGGTAGCTTGTCGAGATGCTTGTCGCTACTCTCCGCTGGCTGCACAGCCCCCGACACGCGTCCTTGGGAGAGCCCGTGGTGACACGTTGGCGGGTGAGCTGGGAGCGAGATGAAGAGAGGTCGCCCGCCCAAACAAAGCGCCTTGCAGGCGGGAACCTTGCCGCTTGGGGTTTTAGCGCGCACAGCCTTCCGCAAGCTCCTCTTGCCGGGGCCTTGTTTTGGCGCTTGAGTGGCCTTCCGGCAAGCTCCTCTTGCCGGGTCTTGACCGCTTTGTTCTTGAATGGCTCCAAGGAGCTCTTTGAAGGTCTTAGCGGCCATCAGGCCGCCCGGCCTTGGGCGCGCTGATTGTCTGTGCGAGTTCGGGTACTAGGGTACCCCTACTCTAGTACACCGACACATAAAGACCGAATACCTTAGGGAGTGTTGGCGTCGCGAGTTTGGCCTTATATGCATCAGCTCGAATCATGTCTTTGGTCAAATGTTGGGTTTGCCCGGCTCGTGTTTTGCTGCCTTACGTTCGCTCTATCCGCTAAAGCGGCACCGGAGAACTCTGCGATTGTGCCCGGTTCGCCAAAGAGCACCTCGAGAGAAAGCCGAAAACCGATCGTCATGATATAGCGTGAGACTGGTCAACCACTCGATGACCCGCTGAATCTTTAGGATTCCTCCGCATTAACGAAGGTCGTTTCGGCCAGCACACACGCGCCCCGAATTCGTGTGAGCGTGGTGCCCCTAGGGGCTATTTAGTAGCCCCACTGTCAAACTCCTATGGCTAAGTGAAAGTGATAAAGCATCATAGTCCGGTTGCCTAGTTCGCTGCGCTATCACCTCCTTAATAGGACCAAGACGTTGGATCAAGTATGAAAATCGCTTTTGCGAACACCCCGCATTATATGCGTAAAGTCAAGACCGCCATCTTTCAAAGTTATATACACATATACATTAACGGCCGCACAGAGGTATTTTAATTCTTGAAGGCACAAGTATAAAAAGCTTTCATGTTCCCTCGAAACATTGTTTTACAATAATACATGTTATTCAAACATAATATCCTTCGAGCACTGCGTCTCTATTAAACGAGCGCCTTGCAGAACTTCCTGAAAATAGTGCTCGGCAGGTACTCGGCTCTCGTCCGAATCTTGGGATGCAACAGCGGTGGCCTTCATCTCCGCCCAGTATGTCTTGACACGGGCAAGAGCCATTCGCGCACCCTCTATGCATGCTGACCTCTTCATTGCATTAATATGCGGCACCGCACCAAGGAACTGCTGCACCAAGCTAAAATAACTCTTCGGCTCGGGCCTTTCCGGCCACAGATGACTCATGACACACTTCATGGCGAGTCCGGATAACCTATTCAGCTCCGCCCATGCGGCCAGACGATCGGTTAATGGAAGTGGGCGCTCTGGATTGTGGAACTGCGACCAAAAAAGCTTTTCCACTTCGTGATCCTTTTGATCTCGGAAGTGTTCGGCCGCGTCCGCAGCACTCGCCGCCAAGTCCAGATAAGAATCCGCCGCACTCCACAGCCGGTCCAACTGAGCATATTTAGGATCCCCGAACTTCATCCGCAGCATAAAGGGCTTTCTAGCCGCGATATCTCCGGCCTGATGTAGCTCCTCCTTCATAGCTCTCATTGCAGAGTGAGCATCCTTGGCCTCGGTAGTGGCCTTCTCCAGGTCCTTCTATTCCGCCCGATCTTCTTTTTCAAGAAGCTTGCAGCGGTCGGCAGCATTCTTCAACTTCACAGCCATCTCGGCCATTTCCTTCTTGCTTCGGCAGTGAGCAGCCTGTTCGGTTTTCAGCTCTTCAACCGCCTTTAAGGCAGCCGCATCACTTTTCCTGGCCTGCTCCTTGGCTCGGGCGAGTTTCGCCCGAAGGTTCTCCATGGCAGCGGCACCATCTGCATCAAGCATACATGTTGTAAGGCATGGGCATCACGCCCCCTTACCAGGTGTCCGCGGAGAAATTGCATACCTTGTGACTTGTCAAGCCGCTTGTTGACAAGCGCGATGTCGGCATCTGCCACGTCAAGTTGCCGCTTTAGCTCGGCAAATTCATCAGTTCGGCTAGCCACCGGACACTTCGCCACCTACACAGGAAAGGCGACATATTATACCTGGGATTATGATGCTCGGCGCGCCATCATTTTTGACAAGGCACCGAGTCTCAGGGGCTACTATCTACATAGGGCGCATCTTATATATGCAGAACCGTCAAAAGGTACATCATTTCGCGTACCTCAAAACCTATCAGTAAACTCCTGACGGCCTCGTACAACCCGCTCTCCGCGGATGAAATCCTTTCAATCACCGTACCCATGAACGCACGGTGTTCTTCTGAGATAGACGCTCGCCCGGGCAGATCCTTCAGCTCCTTCGACCGCGCACCGGACGATACCGGACTCACCCGATGGCCTTTTTCGAAGGCCGGACACGGAGGGCTTTGGGGGGCCATACAACTGCTTTCCGGCCCTGCCGGATTCGAAGAAACCCTCCGTGACGACACCTCAGGGTCGCCCGCCTCGCACGGCGGTACGGCAGGGGGAGGCGTTCCGTTCTCCATCATCTCCGGACGAAGATCCCCTGAAGACGAGCTCTGCTGAGAAGGGCTGAGATCCGAACTACAAGGTAAAATTTCGGTTATCTTCCTCAGATATAGAACAGGGATGTCTCTAATTTTAGAAACTCCCCTCTCTACTTACGGCTCGGTGGAGGGCTGATCCCCTTGGGGGCACAGTGCGGCCGAGGCATCTCTCGGCGCAGGACCCTCTGACGAAGATTCCTTCCCCCGCTTTGAGACCATGGTCTCCGGGTCTTCAGAGGCGGTCCTTTTCTTCCCCTGGATGGAGGGATTCTCGATTCCTCCTTTCCTGACAGCCTCCTTCGGGGAGGCGGTAGCTTCCTTGTCCCCCCCCCCTTCGCCTTCTTCCAAAGGCGCAACTTCCAGCATCCTAGTTAACACGGGATCCGGCGTGGTCTCAGGGAGGGGGGCCGGACACCTGATTAGCTTTGCTTTCGCTATCCACTCCTGTTTAAGGGACAACTCTTTTAAGGGCAATTTTATGATAAATATACGGATAGCGTGTCCGGGTACATGGCTACTTACTTGAGTATCCGGGCGATTGCAGCTCAGACCTACGTCCTCGGTCGAGTCCAGACACATTGCTTGTGATCCGAAGAACAATTTGTACACCTCCATGGGCGTCGCGCCCGTAAAATGTTGGAGAGCTCGTGGTCCCTCCGGATTAAACTCCCACAGGCGGAGGGGGCGGCGTTTGCAGGGAAAGGTGCAGCGAATCAACATGACCTGCATCACTACGACCAGATTGATGTCTCTTTCTAGGAGATCTCGAATGCGACCCTGCAAAAAGGGCACGTCCTTGGACGGCCCCCAGTTAAACCCTTTATTGACCCATGACGCCAGTTGTGGTGGGGGACCCGAGCGAAAGGCAGGTGGCACCACCCACTTGGTGCCCCTGGGAGCTGTGATATAAAACCACTCTCATTGCCATAAGCTGAACTCCTCTTGAAAAGAGCCCTCGGGCCATGGAGCATCAGCATTCTTGCTTATAACAGCACCTCCGACTCCGCGTGCTGCCCCTCGATCATCTTCGGCTCTACTTTGAAGGTCTTAAGCCACAATCCGAAGTGAGGAGTAATGCGGAGGAAAGCTTCGCACACGACAATGAATGATGAGATGTGGAGGATGGACTCTGGAGCCAAGTCGTGAAATTCCAACCCATAATAAAACATGAGCCCCCTCACGAAGGGGTCCGTCGGGAAGCCTAGCCCCCGAAGGAAGTTAGACGCGAACACCACGCTCTCACCAGGCTTGGGAGTGGGAATAACCTGCCCTTGAGCAGGCAGCCTATGCGAGATTTCGTTGGTTAGATACCTGGCATCTCTTAGATTTAGCACGTCTTCTTCCGTAATGGAGGAAGGCATCCACCGACCTTGAAGGTCGGAGCCGGACATCATCGAAGGTCCGAAGCGCTTGAATCTGGAGCTTTGGGTGTTGGAACTCGAGGTGAGAGGCGGATTCGATTGAGATTGAAAAAAAGGAGTAGAGCCTTGGTCTCTTTATAAAGAGGTTGAATACCAAGAGCCCTCCCCGTGACCGTTTGGGACTCGCCTTCGATAGAGGAGACATGCCAACTAGCATGATTGGGTTACCCACGCCCGTATTAATGAGAATCCCGGAATAAAGGGACACGATCTCTGCTTCGACAAGACGTGCCAAGGAAACCGCCTCGCTAAACGAGCTGAGGTGGGACAGTAAAAACGATTTGAATAAAGGCTTGTCCGTGGTGTGATGTCACGCTGCGGAATACGTCAGCAGATTGGATTTGTGCAAATATTATTCTCTCTGCGGTGGTATGTGGAACTTATTTTGCAGAGCCGGACACTATCCTTGTGTTCAAAATCTTCTATGAAGTATTCGGAGGAGGAACCCGCCTTGCAATGCTGAAGACAATCTACACGCCGGACTCGTCGTCATTGAAGCCTATTTCAGGGGCTACTGAGGGAGTCCTGGATTAGGGGGTGTCCGGATGGCCGGACTATAACCTTCGGCCGGACTCCTGGACTATGAAGATACAAGATTGAAGACTTCGTCCCGTGTCCGGATGGGACTTTCCTTGGCGTGGAAGGCAAGCTTGGCGATACAGATATGTAGATCTCCTCCCATTGTAACCGACTCTGTGTAATCCTAGCCCTCTCCGGTGTCTATATAAACCGGAGGGTTTTAGTTCGTAGGACGAACAACAATCATACCATAGGCTAGCTTCTAGGGTTTAGCCTCTATGATCTCGTGGCAGATCTACTCTTGTACTACCCATATCATCAATATTAATCAAGCAGGAGTAGGGTTTTACCTCCATCGAGAGGGCCCGAACCTGGGTAAAAACATCATGTCCCTTGTCTCCTATTACCATCCGCCTAGACGCACAGTTCGGCACCCCCTACCCGAGATCCGCCGGTTTTGACACCGACAGTCCTCCTCCTATGCTTGTGAAAAATGAGGATTTCGCCTCTTGGGTGTATCGCTTTAAACATCATTTAAATCTGTAGGACCTTGAAGTATGTCTAGAGGGGGTGTGTGTGATTAGACTACTTGACCAATTAAAAACTTAACCTTTTCCCAATTTTAGACTTTGGCAGATTTTAGCTATCTTTGAACAAGTCAAGCAATCTTCACGCAATTCAAGCAAGCATGCAAAGAGTATATAGGCAGCGGAAAATAAAGCATGCAACTTGCAAGAATGTAAAGGGAAGGGTTTGGAGGATTCAAACACAATTGGAGACACGGATGTTTTTGTCATGGTTCCGATAGGTGGTGCTATCGTACATCCACGTTGATGGAGACTTCAACCCATGAAGGGTAACGGTTGCGCGAGTCTACGGAGGGATCCACCCACGAAGGGTCCACAAAGAACCAACCTTGTCTATCCCACCATGGCCGTCGCCCACGAAGGACTTGCCTCACTAGCGGTAGATCTTCATGAAGTAGGCGATCTCCTTGCCCTTACAAACTCCTTGGTTCAACTCCACAATCTTGTCGGATGCTCCCAAGTGACACCTAGCCAATCTAGGAGACACCACTCTCCAAGAAGTAACAAATTGTGTGTTGATGATGAACTCCTTCTTCAAATGATAGTCTCCCCAACACTCAACTCTCTCTCACAGGATTTGGATTTGGTGGAAAGAAGATTTGAGTGGAAAGCAACTTCGGAAGGCTAGAGATCAAGATTCATATGGTTGGAATGGAATATCTTGGCCTCAACACATGAGTAGGTGGTTCTCTCTCAGAACTAGTAAGTTGGAAGTGTAGGTTTGTTCTGATGGCTCTCTCCACGAATGAAGAGGAGGTGGAGGGGTATATATAGCCTCCACTCAAAATCTAACCGTTACACACAATTTACCAAACTCGGTCGGACCGATTTAGTAAACCTAGTGACCGTTAGGGTTTTCGGTGGGACTGACATGCAACTCGGTAGGACTGATATGGTTAGGGTTAGGGCATAACGTAATCTCGGTGAGAGCGGTTACACAAACTCGGTGAAACCGATTTTGGTAATTAGCTAACCAGAGAGTTGGTCAGGTAAACTCGGTGGGACCGATTCGCTCTTTCGGTGAGACCGAAAAGTTACGAAAGGAAACAAAGAGTTTACATTGCAATCTCGGTGGGATCGATCGCTCACTTCGGTTAGACCGAAACGTTACAAAGGGAAACAGAGAGATTACAATCCCATCTCGGCGAGACCAAGATCCCTATCGGTGAAACCGATTTGCCTAGGGTTTGTGGCAGTGGCTATGAAATTTGAACTCGGTGGCGCCGGATAGAAAGAATCGGTAGGGCCGAGTTTGACTTTAGGTTTAGGTCATATGAGGATGTGAGAAAGTAGTGGAGGGTTTTGGAGCATATCACTAAGCACATGAAGCAAGAGGCTCATTACGCAACACCTCATCCCTCCTTGATAGTATTGGCTTTTCCTATAGACTCAATGTGATCTTGAATCACTAAAATGTAAGATGTAGAGTCTTGAGCTTTTGAGCTTGAGCCAATCCTTTGTCCTTAATATTTTGAGGGATCCACTTTCATCGTCCATGCCATGCCATTCATTGAGCTTTCCTGAAATATTTGTCTTGGAGCAGCATTAGCTCAATGAGCTATATGTTGTTATGAATTACCAAAACCACCTAGGGATAGTTGGACTTTCAATCTCCCCCTTTTTGGTAATTGATGACAACATATAGATCAAAGCTTCGACAAATGATAATAAGATTGAAAAACATCGTCGCTTTGAGAAGTATGTGATAAGCAAGAGCTCCCCCTAAATTTGTGCATGTTTTAAGATTTGCTTTGGACTGCAAATGCACAAGGAATTAGGCTCATGGGTTACTCTTCCATGTCACATACATCTTGGTGGAGCGCTCAAAATAATAAAGATTGAATACATGCACTCATCACCAAGCACAGTGAATGATCATATAAGGATAAGTAAGATAATATCATAACAGGCATAAGTGTAGCTTATGATCAAACACATGATCATCAATGTCTCAGAGGTAAAAGCATAGTATCTCAAGCAATCAAAGTAAATGAAGTTCAACCAAGAAGACAAGAGAGAACAAAAGCAAATCTCTCTCTCTTGAAGCCTATGATCTATACATTTTTCTCCCCCTTTGGCAACAAGTTACTAAAAAGTTCCTAGAAAATGCATAGGACTATATCGTCTCTCAGGCTTGGTCTTCTGGAGGTGGCGTAGATAGAACTCCAAGGATGAAGGCATCAGTCGTTGTTCTGCACTTCCTCTCCTGCATATCATCCTGTAGCTGCTCCACAGCTGACTGAATCGCAGTTACCTTGACATCAAGATCATAGAATTTTTGTTCCATGATTCTTTCCAGGCTCTCCTGGTTTTGAGTTAGGGTGGCCAACCCCTTCTCAATCCGCAGAGTTGATGCTATCAAGTAACCAAGATGCTCCTGCTTGTTCTTCAGAAAGTAATCAGATGCCTCTGCTTGAGTTGGCATCTTGGCAGCCTTCTCGTTCCTTGCCTTCTCCTTCTTCTGTTGCGCTTGTACTGATGATGGTTCATTCTAAGTCATGACAACTTGATTGTCCTCAAAGTCAGGATAGAGAACCATGTGTTCCTTATCCAATAGATACTTCCCTGTGCCCATCTTTGAGTTTATCAACTCCTGAATCTGCGGGGCATATCCACAGCTCCTCTTCTGGTCTGCTGCTGTCCTCTTGATAGTTTCAACTATGAGGCTCATGACCTTGAATTTCTGAGGCACATAAAAAATGTGTAGCAAATTGATTGCATGCCCTCTGATCATGTTGTGGTCACCTGATTTGGGCAACAGAGTGTGCCTTAGGATCCAGCTTGATCGTAGGCAGCCCCGAGAAGAAAATGAACTGATCCAAACTTGAAAGTCTCAAGTGCATCATCCGGGATCTCCTTGTACATCTGTGACATTGAGTTGTGACCCATCATCTTCTTGGCATAAATGTCCAAGTCATCTTCACTTTCCTTGGGGGCATTGATCGACTTTCCCATTCCTCTATGGTTGGTGATATCTCGTTCCTTGAGACATCCAAACTATCCCGCCATCTGGATAGAAATGTGTTGTGGAGTAAAATTGCATAATGAGCTCGTCATTCCGGTTAGTGAGCTTTGCCCAACAAAATCTGCAACTCCACAAGCTTTGAAGCTGTCATACACTCGAGGATAGTGTTCGCATTCTCTGAATGTAGGTCCAATCGACCCACCTCATATCACAAACTATGGGCTTCTTATCCAATAAGATGGTCTCATAGAAGTCCTGCTGCTCCTTGGTGTGGAACCTGTAATCTACATCAGTCCTTCTCCTGGTGGCATATGGATCTGACTCTCTCCATAGCCTCAACCCTTGATCTCTTCTGATCTTCATGTTCTTAGCCACAGGATGAGCATCATTGTGGTCTGGAATCTTGGGTTTGAGCTTCCTTAGGACCTGCCCTTCTTCATCTTCCTCAGCATCAACTTCAGGCATTGGGGCCTTGTTCTTCTCAGCTGCTGGTATACTCCTGGTATTCCTCTTTGGTGCACTCTTGGGCTTAGAGGTAGCTTTGGGCTTTGAAGTTGCAGCCCCTGATTTTATGGCATCACCCATCAGCTTTTGTGCTTTGGGTGCTGGTTCAGCAACCTCTTCTTCTTCTTCTTCCTCCATCATAGAAGGTTTCCCAATCACTCTGGCCATGGTCTTCTTGACCTTTCCTTCCTTTTCTTTCCTTCAGCAGCAGCAGGTTCTTTGGGTTGGGATTCCAAAGAAGCTTGAGTGGAGACTCTGGCTTTGGACATTGGTTGTCTACCTGCTGGCCTCTTGATCTTCATTCCAGGCTTAACTGCTCTTGAGCTGTACTCCTTCTTGAGCACTTTCTTCTTTGAATTGGCCTCATCCTCAACTGCCACATAATCTTCATCCTTAGAGTCTCAGGTCTTCTTCTTTCTTGTCCTTGTGGCAGCCTTGGGCAAATTACTGGGAGTGCTTCTGCTCCCCTCATCTGAGCTGCTAGAGGGACTAGTGCCCTCACTCATGTGAATCTGCTCTTCTGACCTATTCTGGCTGTCACTTTGGTCTGACATGCTGCACTCACTGACTGTTGACCCTGTGAATAGTTATAGATGAGGTAGAGTGGATGAGCATCACAAAATGCAGAGATTTTTGCAAATGAATGATTCAAAAAACTTAGTTTTCGTTTTCCACAGAAAGCATTTCGGATCTACCGATTTTTAAACTCGGTGATACCGAAGAAGTTTTGGAACCTAAACTAGTGAACTCGGTCAGACCGAGTCACAGTTCGGTGGCACCGAGACTGCTAGGGTTTCACAAAGTTCTAAAATAGGTCACACCGATTTGTAATTCTTGGTCAGACCGAGTCTTAGTAGTGCAATGGCGTTAGCCAAATCGGTGGGACCGAGTTTTTCAACTCGGTGGGTCCGAGATGGTTTCGGCGGAAACATAACCCTAAATTTTCGAATCACAACTATTCTAAGGATTGTTTTGACTGGATAGAAGTGTTTCAATCGTGGCAAGATGCATTACGAACACAATGTGCTGAGAATCGACGAGGATAGCACCGTGATCGAGTTCATACCCTAGTTCGGCGGTGAACTCGCCACTGGCGGCAACGGCGGAGAAGAATTCCGTTGGCGGCGGAGACCAGCGGCCGGAGGCGGTCATGGCGATGAAGTCGACGATCCGTGAACCTAGTAGGCAGAGCGAGCTATGCGCTGTGAGCGAGGAGTTTGGAGAAAGTTTTCCAAAATTTGCCCGTGTGAATATATAGCCCGACAACGCTCGGTGTGACCGAAAGTGGAACAACTCGGTGGCACCGAGATGCATAACTGATAACAGATTCTAAACAACTCGGTGTGACCGAAAAGTTCAAATTGGTTGCACCGAGATTGAAAACCTAGATCGACTTAGTGATCTCGGTATGACCGAAATGGAGGAATCGGTCGGACCGAAAATCACAAAGAAGTTTTGGAAGTTTAAGTCTATGACGAATTGGGGACTCGAAAGTGCTCCTCACACAGTGGTTCGAATCTGACTTGATCAAATTTTCTGATGTAGCATGAATAGAGTTTGAGACGAGAAAAGCATAGATAGCTAGAGAAGGTTCGTATGCATTCTTGTTCATCCACTTGGCCAAAGAAAGAGAAGCCAATCAATCAAAACAACAAGTGGATGTCCTCGAATGAGTAAAATATGCAACCAACATGCTCACACAATAAAATGACAAATGAAATATGTGCCAAAGCATGCACAACCAATTCTAGCATCTATCAAACAATTGGCGATGACTAGGTCATCTATATATGAGTATATTGACTTAGGAGTCAAATGAGAACATTTGATCATAGGTCATACTCATCGTTTAAGCTCAAGTGGGGTTACCACTTTTACATAAAGCATTTATGTGTTCACATCATTAGAGTTGCTTTGACTCAATTCTTAGAGTTAAGCTCCCCCTAGATGTGAGATCCCCCTTTAGAGGGATAAACTAACCTTGGGTTTTGTCGATGATGACTTCATGTAGGTGTTGAAGATGTGGATGCTGAATGTTGATGTAGATCTTTTGGAGCAATCCTTTGGAGTGAGTTGCACTTTCAATACCTACATGGGTTAGTCCCACAAGGAACAAACAAGAATATCCATAGACATAGAGTGATGCACACACAAAATGATGTCCATGAAAACTTTAGGTTACCTTGTCCCTTGCCTTACCAACATGAGGGTTTTGTGACTCCTTGAACTAGTGCAAGATATGGAATTTGATTGCACTTGTCCTTGCCATAATGATATGAGTGAAAAATGTTGGCGGAGTCACCCTCAAGAACTCTCTAGTTCTTCTTCTTCCGGATCCACATCATCTTGATGGGAATCCTTGGTGTAGTAGTTGCGCTTGATGAAGTAGAACTTGACGTAGTCTTGGGAACCCACTTGACTAGGGCCTTAGGTGCTTCTTCAAATGCATCATTCTCCTCTTGAAGCTTGTCCTTGCCCTTGTGGTCTTGTGGTGGAAGATCATCTTTTGCTTGTGTTCCCTTGAAGGAAGTAGGATCATACTTCTCTTGTTGAGGAACAAACTTTGTCTTGGGGTATTGATCTTCTTCCCACTCAACTCCATTGGCATTGAACTTTCGTTCAAAACCAACACCTTGATTCTTCCGGTGCCTTCCTTGCTTGCGTACAATTTCCTCAAATTGCTTACTCCCGGCAAGGCTCTTGTATACACCTTTCTCTATAATTCCCTTCAATAAGCTGTTTTCTTGCTCAAGTGTAAACTTGGCTAAGAGAATCATTAGTGGAATCAAGAGAGCTACTAGAAGCAACAATATTGGATTTAGCATTGTTATTATTACTACTAGAAGAAGAATCTTTCTTGTTCTTGTTGCTAGACTTGACTTGAGGCATGTAAGTAGATAAGAGTAAACGCTTGGCAATATAAGAACTTTTCTTATGGATATCATCATTGATCGCTTTTAGGAACTCATGCTCTTGCTCAAGATCGAGCTTTTCAAAGCGTAACTTCTCATGAGCCCTTAAAAGTTCTCGATGATCTTCGAAGATAGTTTCATGAGCTAACTTAAGAGTGTTTAGTTCTTTAGTTAGACGCTCAATCTTCTCCTTATCATTGTCATTCGTTTCATCTTGATTAGCATGATTAATTGACGTTTCATCATAGTATTCATCACTAGAGTTGTCAATAAGTAAATCATCATCACCTAGCAAGTCATCTTCATCACTATTAAAATCAACATACTTGGGGTGTGTTACCTTAGGACCTTTGGCCATGAAGCATCTTCCAATTCCTTCATTTGGTGATTCAAATATTTCGTAGGAGTTGGTTGACACAAGTGCTAAACCGGCAACACCTTCATCTTGAGTGTATTCGGAGTCGGAGTGATAGCTTCTCTCGGAGTGATTGTTTGAGTCGGGCGGATACCCATTCACCAACATGAGCTTCATGTCTTCGTTTTGTGTAGCTCTTTGATGACTTGTCCTTCCTTTCTGAATCCTTGCTTCTCCGTGAGGGTCTTCGTTCATAACGATCATCTCTACTCCTTCTCTCTCTTGGTGGTGATTCTTCTCTTCTACTTCTTCTCTTGGGAGAATCTTCTCTTCTTTTGTAGGGTGCCGTACACTCATTGGAATAGTGTCGGGTCTCCCACAATTGTAGCAATTTCGCTCTCGACTAGAAGATCTTTTGTCATTGTAGGACCTTGACTTGGAGCTTCTTTCTTTGCTTCTACTCTTGTAGAATTTGTTGAAGTTCTTCACCATTAAGCTCAATTCTTCATTGAAGGTTTGTTTCTCATTTGATGATGTGGGGGCTTCACATGAGGCTTTGTAAGCACCACTTGACTTGTTGTGAAGTTCCTCCTTATCCTTGAGCGACATCTCATGAGCAACAATTCTTCCAATGACTTCCGTTGGCTTGAGATCTTTGTAATTTGGCATCATTTGGATCAATGTGCACACGGTATCATATTTTCCATCCAATGCTCTTAGGATCTTCTTGATGATGAATCTGTCGGTCATTTCTTCACTACCTAAGTCGGCAATCTCATTTGTGATAAGAGCAAGCCTAGAGTACATTTCAGTGACACCTTCACCATCCTTCATTTTGAACTTGTCAAGCTGACTTTGGAGCACATCCAACTTGCATTCCTTGACGGAGTCGGTACCTTCATGCATATCAATCAAAGTATCCCAAATTTCCTTTGCATTCTCAAGACGGCTGATTTTGTTGAATTCTTCAGGGCACAAGCCATTGAAGAGGATATCACAAGCTTGAGCGTTGTATTGCAACATCTTCAACTCTTCCGCACTAGCTTCACAGTTCGGTTCTCTCCCATCAAAGAATTCACCTAGCAAGCCAATACACACAATAGCCCAAACAACGGGGTTATGTCCGAGAATATGCATTTTCATCTTATGCTTCCAACTAGCAAAGTTAGTGCCACAGTAAGGACCTCTATGGTGATAATTTCCCTCGCTAGACGCCATACTCTCCTAGGTTGTGAAACCAAGACTATGACCACCAAAAGCTATGGAAATCAAAGCAAATGGAGACCAAAGCTCTGATACCACTTGTAGGACCTTGAAGTATGTCTAGAGGGAGGGTGATTAGACTACTTGACCAATTAAAAACTTAACCTTTTCCCAATTTTAGACTTTGGCAGATTTTAGCTATCTTTGAACAAGTCAAGCAATCTTCACGCAATTCAAGCAAGCATGCAAAGAGTATATAGGCAGCGGAAAATAAAGCATGCAACTTGCAAGAATGTAAAGGGAAGGGCTTGGAGGATTCAAACGCAATTGGAGAGACGGATGTTTTTGTCGTGGTTCTGATAGGTGGTTCTATCGTACATCCATGTTGATGGAGACTTCAACCCACGAAGGGTAACGGTTGCGCGAGTCCATGGAGGGCTCCACCCACGAAGGGTCCACGAAGAAGCAACCTTGTCTATCCCACCATGGCCGTCGCCCACGAAGGACTTGCCTCACTAGCGGTAGATCTTCACGAAGTAGGCGATCTCCTTGCCCTTACAAACTCCTTGGTTCAACTCCACAATCTTGTCGGAGGCTCCCAAGTGACACCTAGCCAATCTAGGAGACACCACTCTCCAAGAAGTAACAAATGGTGTGTTGATGATGAACTCCTTGCTCTTGTGCTTCAAATGATAGTCTCCCCAACACTCAACTCTCTCTCACAGGATTTGGATTTGGTGGAAAGAAGATTTGAGTGGAAAACAACTTCGGAAGGCTAGAGATCAAGATTCATATGGTTGGAATGGAATATCTTGGCCTCAACACATGAGTAGGTGGTTCTCTCTCGAGGCTGGTAAGTTGGAAGTGTAGGTTTGTTCTGATGGCTCTCTCCACGAATGAAGAGGAGGTGGAGGGGTATATATAGCCTCCACACAAAATCTAACCGTTACACACAATTTACCAAACTCGGTGGGACCGAATCATAAAACTCGGTCGGACCGATTTAGTAAACCTAGTGACCGTTAGGGTTTTCGGTGGGACTGACATGCAACTCGGTAGGACCGATATGGTTAGGGTTAGGGCATAACGTAATCTCGGTGAGACCGATTACACAAACTCGGTGAGACCGATTTTGGTAATTAGCTAACCAGAGAGTTCGTCAGGTAAACTCGGTGGGACCGATTTGCTCTTTCAGTGAGATCGAAAAGTTACGAAAGGGAAACAAAGAGTTTACATTGTAATCTTGGTGGGACCGATCGCTCACTTCGGTTAGACCGAAATGTTACGAAGGGAAACAGAGAGATTACAATCCCATCTCGGTGAGACCGAGATCCCTATCGGTGAAACTGATTTGCCTAGGGTTTGTGGCAGTGGCTATGACATTTGAACTCGGTGGCGCCGGATAGAAAGAATCGGTAGGGACGAGTTTGACTTTAGGTTTAGGTCATATGAGGATGTGAGAAAGTAGTGGAGGCTTTTTGAGCATATCACTAAGCACATGAAGCAAGAGGCTCATTAAGCAACACCTCATCCCTCCTTGATAGTATTGGCTTTTCCTATAGACTCAATGTGATCTTGGATCACTAAAATGTAAAATGTAGAGTCTTGAGCTTTTGAGCTTGAGCCAATCCTTTGTCCTTAATATTTTGAGGGATCCACTTTCATCATCCATGCCATGCCATTCATTGAGCTTTCCTGAAATATTTGTCTTGGAACAGCATTAGCTCAATGAGCTATATGTTGTTATGAATTACCAAAACCACCTAGGGATAGTTGGAATTTCAAAATCATAGTTCTACTAATCTTTGGAGAATTATTTAGCAAGGTTTCTACCCGCACAACCCAAGCAACTTCACTCCTAGAGAAGCCGTGGATCATCAATTCAACGAGTCTGGTCTCTTCATTCTCCAAGAAGCCATTCCTCCCGAAGATATTGCGCACCTTTGTCCTTTCATCGTGGCCAAGGAAGCATGGCAACATGTTGTTTCCATTTACAAGGGAAGCACAAGCATTCAACGCTCAAACTTTGAAGTGGTGCAAGATGAAGCCGGTGAGTCTGCAAAGATTGAAGATGAAGAACCTCGAGAGCTTTACCAGAGATTAACCACTCTCGCAGTCTCACTCCATGATCATGGGAGCAAGGATACGGATGACAATTGGATCAAGCGCAAGTTTCTCATGGCCATGATGCCTTACCATAAGGCCATGTCCTCCGTCATCCGTCAAAGGCCGGACTTTCACGCCTTGTCCTCAAGTGAAGTGTTGGATGAGTTTGTTGCAATGAGGATCTTGGACAAGACCGCCGACAATGCGGTGTTGCGTTCTCAATGAGCAAAGAATCCTAACCTTGCTTTGAAGGACAAGGCTAGTGTGGAAGAAGAAGGTGAAGAGGAAGAAGAGGAGTGTTGCCCCGAAGATACCAAATATGCTTATCATGAGCACATGGCTCTCGCTTCACAACAATTTTGGAGCAAGAAGAACTCAAGGCCCAACTTCAACAAGAACAACTCAAGTGGCGCCAAGGGCAAGCAACGTGTGAGGACATGCACTACTGCAGGATGCTGCTAACGCGACACTACGATCAGAGACCCTTCGAGAAACTGTGTGCGATGCAATAATCACAAACGGTGTTGTATGAAAACTGTCAAGAATGTGTAAAACGTTTGTGATGATGGATGCATCAAACACGGTTCAGCTTTTAGTTGCGTGTGCGATGAAGGGCATACGATTCAGTTCAATTAACTGTTTGCGATGAGGAGGAACAAAAGAAACGGGCAGCCAGATGAAGGTGTGTGCGATACACATCATACAGTTCACTCGGATGAACTGTTTGTGATTAGGCAACACAAAAGAAACGGTCAGCTAGATCAAGGTGTGTGCGATATACGTCATGCGGTTCACTCGGTTGAACTGTTTGCGTTGAGACATGAGAACGGAAATGGTTCAACTTAACAAGATGTGTGTGATACGTGACAAACAGGTGTGTAATCAGAAATGTGTGTGAAGACCGATAATAACACAGACGGTTGCTGCTAATAAGACGTGTGTGTTGTGCGATGGGATTGTATACAAAACAACAACATATATATACACACACACACTTATAAGGACATGCTTGCATAACCAAATTAAATATCCACTTACATAGGTGGCTACTACAACCATGGCATTTGCACACACCAAAGTAAACTATTACATGCATAATTACATAGGTGGCTACTACACACATGACATTTCCACACACACCAATAAAGTAAACTATATATTACATGCATGATTAACTAGCATAAACGATCATCTAATCATCATCTACTTCTTGTGACGCTTGCTCTGCTAGTGGCTCGATCCGGGCTCGTCGATTTGGGTAACGAGGCACTTCCTCATGTCAACGATCCGCCTGTGCATCTCGTAGCATGTGTACACGCTCTTGGCCGCAAACCTGAGGTGAGGTTCATCCATTTGCCGCATCCAGGCCACGTGCCAGGATATGGGACTTATTCTCTGGGCATCCCGCTTCATCTTTTCATAGTAGGGGTCGATGATGGCCGAGGCGAGTTCGACCAGGGAGTCCTTTTGCGTGCTGCCCTAGACCATGTAGTGGTCACGGATTTCGACAAGGTTCTTGCAGGCCAAACCCGTAACACTGAGCGCTTTTACATCGTTGGTGGTATCCACCATGGCAAACTTTAGTCAGTGTTGTCGACGAACCTGTTGAAACGGTCGCAAGGCTCTATGGCCATGCAGTAGTGGTAGATGAGGACATGATGGTGCATGCACAACTGGGCAACGACAACCTTCTGATCTATGTCGGGACGACCGGCGGTGTACTGGAGGTCGATGCCGACCACCTTGTACTTGTCTCCAGCAAGCAACTGCTCAACGCTGTTGATGTAGTCGTCCACCATGGTCGGGTCGATGGTGTACACCACCGAGAGATCCGTTTCCCTCGCGTGGGTCTCCACTCTATGCTCGCCGAACTCCATTGGAGCGCCGCCGTACATCCCCTCTCTATGTGTCGTCGTGGGTGAGCTTGTTGTGTTGTGGGGCGATCGAAAGGTTGAAGAGACTAAGGTTATAATGGCCGCAGGAATTAAAGGGGAAGCCGGACGGCCAGGAATATCGGCAGGCCTTGATGGCAGTTCTAATTTGTAGCGCGTAACTCCATCATGCCGCACGTAACTGCATCGTGTGGCAACGCGCACGGCGCAACCGCATGCATATGCCCCCCCCCCCCGACATGATCGTGCGCATGCCCACCGCTGGCAGAGCGCGCGTGGAGGGACGCGAGCAGAGCGCTCCGCGGTCGCCTCAAGGAAAATATGTCCACAAGCCAAGCGCACCGACGGACACGAGCTGAGCGCGCCAACGCACGCGACAGAGCGCGCCGGGGCGCCTAACGGCGAGCAGAGCTTGCCGAGGGACGCGAGTAGAGCTTTCCGAGTCCACATAGTGATACGTGGAAAATAAGACGAACTGTGCGAGCGATGTCGGAGACATCAAGCACGAATCAGATTAGAGTTGCGTGTGCGATACGTGGCAGACAGTTGATCCATCAGAGCTGTTTGTGATGGAATAAGCCGTGTGTGTTGTGGGTGTCGGTGTCAAAACCGGCAGATCTCGGGTAGGGGGTCACGAACTGTGCGTCTAAGGATCGATGGGTAACAGGAGACAGGGGACACGATGTTTTACCCAGGTTCGGGCCCTCTCTATCGAGGTAATACCATACTTCCTGCTTGATTGATCTTGATGAATATAGGGTTACAAGAGTTGATCTACCTCGAGATCATATGTTGTGGTCTAAGACCTAAGGGTATGATGAGTAATGTCATAATAATCTATCGACTAGCCTGGCCTTGGCTTATATAATACACCAGAGGCCTAGGATAACAAGAGTCCTAGCCGAATACGTTGGTGGAGAGGAGTCCTTGTCTTGATCACCAGGTCTTGTGGAATACTCCTTGTATGCGGCATGGGCTGCCCGAAAGTGGCCCATGAGTGAACCGCCATGGGGGTCCTCGGCCCGATCCACCTGGTCGGGAGACGATGTGGTGAGTACCCCCTAGTCCAGGACACCGTTAGTAGCCCCCTGAACCGGTCTTCAAGTTGGGGACGCTCCTCCATCCTTCCGAACTGTCCTTCATCTTCAGTCGTCGGTCTTGAAAACTGGTTCAACAAATCTTCTCATCTTTGATCTTGAGGATCGCCGAAGTAAATCCGAAGAGTTCACACGTCGGATATCCGAGGAGCCCCTTTAAGTTTCCGGCCTTTATCAATGCCTTGTTATTTTTATGCCACACCTCGGGTTTGAAGTTGCTCCCGGGCGGTAGTGTCCTCTTGCGTCCGAGCTCCAACGCCGGACTGTATTCAAGGTATCTTTTGCAGCCGAGCACCAACACCAGACCGCTTCCGAGCTCCAACGTCGAAATGTATCCGAAGAGTATTGTTACATCCGAGCTCCAACGCCGAACTGCATCCGAGCTCCAACGTCAGACTGTATCCGAGCTCTAACGACGGACTATGTCCAAGCTCCAATGCCGGACTATATCAGAGGTGTCATAGTTCACCTTGGTTCAAAAAAGTTGAAGGAGTTTAGCCGAGCTTAATGCCGGAAATGCCCTCTATGGAGCCAGCCACTGGCGCCCGAGCTTTATGCCGGACTGCTTCCGAGGTGGTGCACCACCCCGACTGCGGGCCGATTTTTTGTCAATATTTTTATTGGTGCAATTTATTCTCTGCCAAGATATATAGCCAGTAGCCCTCAAGGTGTGTATCGGTCTAAAACCCGAGATGCACCTAAAGGATGACATAAGACCGCTGATCCCAGTAGCCCCTGAGACTCAGGTTGATCCGCAAAATCGGCCTAAGGATCAACTCCTAGCTTGGCAGAATACTTCGGGACACAAAAAGCGGTGTGCAAAGTCCTCGAGACTCAGGTTGGGTGCGGCCGACCAACCTGAGGATCATAATCTCCTCGAAAACTATATTGCACTTAAATTTTCTGCACTAGATTGCCAATGCAGTAGCCCCTGAGACACTGGTCGGGTGGCAACACAAGATCAGGGGGTCGATGTCCCCCTTTAATATTAGTAAATAATGAGCGTAAAGCCCAGTAGCCCCCAAGCCTTAATGTGGGCACGGGTGGCCAAATTAAGGATCGATATCCGTTTGATAGAAAAATATTGTTGTGTTCAACACAAACTTCTCAAAAAGAGAATAAATATCTCTTAAAGGAGCTAGAGCCAGCGAAAGCTGGGCTCACCAATGTTGGCCCCAAGGGGCTTAATAGATAGGAAATCGATGCCACTTGGGATTTAGGAGAGCTTTATGTAAGTTGCTCGGTTGTCTCAGTGAGATTGTGCCCCTTGGTCTTTAAAAGATGGCCTGCAATAAATCAACTTTACTCGCATTTTATGATCCTATGTATCCAAGTATTTTACATCATTAATGCTCGGATCCGCATTGTACAAAACTTTGTTGACCGACCATCGGCTTCAACCTCCTCGGCCAGCAGCCGGGGAGTGTTTGTCCTTGATACGTCTCCAACTTATCTATAATTTTTTATTGTTCCATGCTATATTATATTTTGTTTTGGATGTTAATGGGCTTTATTATACACTTTTATATTATTTTTGGGACTAACCTATTAACCAGAGGCCCAGCCCGGAATTGCTGTTTTTTTGCCTATTTCGGTGTTTCGCAGAAAAAGAATATCAAACGGAGTCCAAACGGAATGAAACCTTCGGGAACGTGATTTTCGGAACAAACGTGATCCAGAGGACTTGGACCTTACGTCAAGAAAGCAACCAGGAAGGCACGAGGTAGGGGGGCGCGCCTACCGCCTTGGGCGCGCCCTCCACCCTTGTGGGGCCCACGTTGCTCCACCGACGTACTTCTTCCTCCTATATATACCTACGTACCCCCAAACTACCAGATACGGAGCCAAAAACCTAATTCCACTGCCGCAACCTTCTGTACCCGTGAGATCCCATCTTGGGGCCTTTTCCGGCGCTCCGTCGGAGGGGGAATCGATCACGGAGGGCTTCTACATCAACACCATAGCCTCTCCGATGATGTGTGAGTAGTTTACCATAGACCTTCGGGTCCGTAGTTATTAGCTAGATGGCTTCTTCTCTCTCTTTGGATCTCAATACAAAGTTCTCCTCGATCTTCTTGGAGATCTATTTGATGTAACTCTTTTTGCGGTGTGTTTGTCGAGATCCGATGAATTGTGGGTTTATGATCAAGATTATCTATGAACAATATTTGAATCTTCTCTGAATTCTTTTATGTATGATTGGCTAGCTTTGCAAGTCTCTTCGAATTATCAGTTTGGTTTGGCCTACTAGATTGATCTTTCTTGCAATGGGAGAAGTGCTTAGCTTTGGGTTCAATCATGCGGTGCTCGATCTCAGTGACAGTAGGGGAAACGACACGTATTGTATTGTTGCAATTGAGGATAAAAAGATGGGGTTTATATCATATTGCTTGAGTTTATCCCTCTACATCGTGTCATCTTACCTAATGCGTTACTCTGTTCTTATGAACTTAATACTCTAGGTGCATGCTGGATAGCGGTCGATGTGTGGAGTAATAGTAGTAGGTGCAGGCAGGAGTCGGTCTACTTATCACGGACGTGATGCCTATATACATGATAATGCCTAGATATTCTCATAATTATGCACTTTTCTATCAATTGCTCGACAATAATTTGTTCACCCACCATAATACTTATGCTATCTTGAGAGAAGCCACTAGTGAAACCTATGGCCCCCGGGTCTATATTCCATCATATTAATCTCCCCTCAACAAGCTATTTCTGTCGCCGTTTATTTTGCTTTCTTTACTTTTACTCTTTATCATAAAAATACCAAAAACATTATATTATCATCTCTATCAGATCTCACTTTTGCAAGTGGCCGTGAAGGGATTGACAACCCCTTTATCGCGTTGGTTGCAAGGTTCTTATTTGTTTGTGTAGGTACGAGGGACTTACGTGTGGCCTCCTACTGGATTGATACCTTGGTTCTCAAAAACTGAGGGAAATACTTACACTACTTTGTTGCATCACCCTTTCCTCTTCAAGGGAAAAATCAATGCATGCTCAAGAGGTAGCAAACCTCGCAGGTTCCCGTGCAAGCTTCCCGCCCGACTCGGTGAAATCCCCCAAAATCCCAATGCTTGCCAGCCTGCTGTAAAAACCCTCACGGCCGGCGAGTCCTGTGTCCCATTTTCCCCTCCCTCCCTATAGCTTATGTTGTCTACTTCTCCCACAATTGCCAATGGCAACGGTCCGTCGTCGTCGCTCAGCCACTCCACCGTCATCAGAGGACAGCTCTAGCTGGGAGGCTACACCGTGGCGGTGGCGCAGTCCCCGGCGTAGTGTAGTGCGCATGGCGTCCCTGTTGGGTGTGCGCGGAACACCCACCACACGCTCTGCCGTCGCTGCCCATCGACAGTTGTTGCCAGCCGTCGTTGCCGCCACACCACCGTCGAAAGCCAGGGCCATCTTCCGCTCCGCCGCCGCGGCCCGAAGGCAAGAGCTGGCCGCCACCCCACTGCCGGCCACCGTGGCCATCACCCGCTCCGCCACCGCGGCCCGAAGGCGGGAGGTGGTGGTCGTGGCCGCCACCCAATCATCGGCCATCGTGGCCGCCAGCCCACCTTCGACCGCTGAGATCATCACACGTTCTGCCACCCGAAGAAGGGAGGCGGAGGTGGAGGCCCGCACGTGCGTCAGCGACCTTGCGTGCTACATCGAGTTCCTGCGGGAGGAGGAGGAGCGCCTCGTCGAGCACGCAAAGAGCCTTACTACAGCCGTGGCCGCAGCACACGCCGACGCAGAGGCGAGGAATCAGGAGATCCACGAGCAGTCCGGCCGCTTCGAGAGGGATCGTCTGGAGCGGCAGTGGGCGTTCGAGCTGGTGAGCGTCGTTGAACGTGCAACAGCGGCAGGCACCGTATTGCATTTGTCCAGCTCGTCATTAGGCTTTTCCTCTTCCTCTGCCTCTTACTGAGTGCGCTCGGCAGAGGAAAGGCTGCCGGAAGTAGCACAAAGCCCCTCCATGGTAGTAGTAGTATTTAGAGGCTATTTTGTTCAGTTCATCTGACTATGGATGTGTGGTCGAACTGTACAACGTACTTAAAATTAGCTAGTATATATAGTTGAACTAGCTATTTCAATATGTGGTTGGCAACAATTGGGGAGAAGTTTGGTTGGTTCAGCTGTCGAGTTGAATTGTTTGTATAAATCAAGAATGATTGCTTAATCTATGAATGGAATCTATGCTTAATTACTGAATTTTAGTTGCAAAAATTACATAGTGCTAATGATTTCTAGCTGCATATTTTGACAAATCACAGTGTTACAAGGATTGACAAAATGGCAACGTTACTAGATCAACAAATGTAAATCTTCCCAGTTTGACAAATGGCAACATACCCAATATGACACATGCAAATCTTACCAAATTATTTGTACGTGGTTGCACACGGGTCATCCAAAACAACTATTTGCGTTGAAGGGATGAACAAATCCTGCGCTGCTCTCACTTTGCTTACGGGTGTTCTATCTAAGTCGTTTGCAATCAAGAGCTGCAGAAATCCTGCTCGGCACATTTTCTCTTGGCTTCCTGGGGAAGTTGTCTGTTTGCATACGGGTGTTCTAACTAAAACATTTGCGATGAGTGTTTTATATTTAAAAAGTGAATTAAACTGCGGCTTGGGTGCAATTAATGGAGAGGACGCGAGCAAGGCGGGCGTCCATGGAAGTCAAAGGGCTCGCTTCCCAGTGAGCCTGCGCAACGTACAGCTCGCGCGCTTCCTGGTAAGCCTGCGCACTCGAGGACAGCTTGCACGCCTCTCGGTCAGCCTGAGCACCGGACGACGCTCGCACGCCTCCCATTCAGTCAAGGTCAAGTAGCTGTCCGCACGTCACCTCCTACAGCCATTAAAACCAAGACACGTGGCGTCACATCAATGGCTAACAGAATTTTGGATTTACTAGAATTTAAAAACCAGACATCTCAATGTTTTGCCGGCAATCAACGGTGCCCTGGTGTTTGAAATTCATTCCCATTTCTTGCATGGGACCTAAGCATGCATCCAAGGACACATATTTGATTTTTCAACCAATTTATATGCACCGGAGCATGTGCATGTAGTTCAAATTTGAATTATGCACATAAATACATTGAAAACTCAGTTAATGCATAAAAATGTCCAAACGAACCCCGAAAAATCACAAAAATTCACACAACACTCCTGGTGTTCTATGTTGACACGAGAAAAAATTGAAAGCAATAAGAGGCAATGGATATCGTTTCGTCCCCAAAGGTGGGGCATTCCCTACCGAAAACCATCATGCTTGTTGTGAGAAGCTCCGGTTTGTGAGAAGCATATACCCAAACCTGCCCCAAATGGGACAAATTTTGTACCATGGCACGTTGATGCCGCTCCATGATAGCATGCCAAGTTTCATGAATTTCAGACGAGTTTTGAATTTACTAGAATTTAAAAACCAGGCATCTCAATGTTTTGCTGGCAGTCAACGGTGCCCTGGTGTTTGAAATTCATTCCCATTTCTTGCATGGGACCTAAGCATGCACGCAAGGACACCGATTTGACTTTTCAACCAATTTATATGCACTGGAGCATGTGCACGTAGTTCAAATTTGAATTATGCACATAAATGCATTGAAAACTCAGTTAATGCATAAAAATGTCCAAACGAACCCCGAAAAATTCCAAAATTGAACACAACACTCTTGCTGTTCTATGTTGACACTCGAATTTTTTTGAAAGCAATAAGAGGCAACGGATATCGTTTCGTCCCCAAAGGTGGCACGTTCCCTACCGAAACCATCACGCTTGTTGTGAGAAGCTCTGGTTTGTGAGAAGCCTATACCCAAACTTGCCCCAAATGGGACAAAAAATTTACCACGGCATGTTGATGCCGCTACATGATAGCATGCCAAGTTTCATGAATTTCAGACGAGTTCTGGATTTACTAGAATTTAAAAACCAGGTATCTCAATATTTGCGGCCGAGTGACGGTAGCGGGGTGTTTGAAATTCATTCCCATTTCTTGCATGGGACCTAAGCATGCAACCAAGGACACGTATTTGATTTTTCAATAAGTTTATATGCACTGGAGCATGTGCATGTAGTTGAAATTTGAATTATGCGCATAAAATGCGTGGAAAACCCAGTTAATGTATAAAAATGTACAAACGAACCCTGAATAATTCCAATTTTTTTGATGACACACCTATAGTTGCATGTTCACTGCAGATAAAAGTTCTAACAATTCAAACACCATTCTTTGTAGTTGTGACCCCATTACGTAATTCAAATGATCAAGACGATAAATCAAGTAGATCACACACAGTTTATTATCACCGTGTGAGATGCAGCACAAAATATCTTGGAGCACCGTCGGTGTATAGTACGCCCATGACTTACGAGAGAAGGTGCGTCGGCTACAGTCCACAGCCGGCGTGTCAAGCACACTAGCTCACTCCCCAAATATCATTTCACTGTTCATTCGTCGCCGGTGAAAGATGGGGACGTGGACCCACGTCATGAGGGAAACTTCGGCGGCCCACTCCGGCGAGAGCGCGGCCGCAGCTGCTAGGCGCATGCTAACAAGCTTCATGAGGGCGACCGCAGTCTGCGTCCGGGTGGCTAAGGCAGCCCAAACAGCCGTTGTTGCTTCTCAGGCGGCGGCAGCAGCATCTGCCTCGGGGATAGCAACTGGCGAGAGTGGCACAACAGCTGTCCGTTCTGCAGCGGCGGCCTTTGCCCTGCTGGAGGCCGCCCACTACCATGTCGAGGCCGTCCATGCCCAGCTCGTGGTTGTCACAGCAAAAAACGAACGAAGCTTCTCCGACAACGGTCAGCAACCCACGACCGAAGAGCTGGCAATCGCCGAGAGAGTTCGAGCAGCCGTCCGTTCCTGCGCGGCATACCTTGCCACGATGGAGCCCGCCAGAGCCCATATTGCGGCCACCCACGCCAGCTCGTGGCGGCCTATTCCAAAGATATGGCAAACGCGGATGGCGAGATGCTTGCCGAGTATGGTGCAATTGACGCCATGGAGCCCTTTCCCTAGGAGACCGTCGAGCGCGAGCTGGACATGGAGGTGGCGGTGGAGATCGACGAGCACCAGCTGTAGTAGTACTCTTTGTTTTGTTTAATTAAGAGCGCAAGTCTTTAATTTGTTAGAGTAATGTTTAGGTCAGCTAGCTCTGTTTAATTGCTGAACTTGCTCGATTAAGAAGTTAGTCTCCTTTGTGTACCCAAATTATGCAATGATGTGGATGACCACTGTAACCAGGGAAATTCGAACCAAAATTTTGACATTCAAACTCAACACACATGGGTTAAGCTATCTGAATCGTTTGTGATGTTCACATATCATACACAACTCTGAATAAGGGACCGTGTCTGATGACACTTTGCGCGCCAGTTTTTTGGTTGAAGCAATTCCAAATTTTTGGCTTCCGCGAAAATATCTACCTCCCCTCCCCTCCCCCTTACCAAAAGCTACATTTCCCCTCTTTCCGCCTTCCTTTCCAAGTCGAAACCTTCACTCCTTGCTTGCAGTGCCGCCACCTCCTCGCCGGTGACCCTCCTTCATGCTCCCCGGCCTCGCCTATCCAGGCAGGTAATCCACACCCGACCCCCATACTCCTCCTCCTTCCACATCCCACATGCCCCTACCGCCGGCGTGAGCGCGACACCTTCCACCCAAATCACCGACCCTCCACCAAATAAGCACCGGCCTAAGCCATGGTGCACGCAGTATAGCCAGGACCTCAAGGAGCATTTGGCAACGAAGAAGCAAATCGCGGCCGCACGCGCGGATGAGGTCGCGATGGCTGCCATTCGTGCTGACCCCCAGATCTTGAAGGAGCACCTTGCCATTTGCTAGCTACGCCGATTAAGCATGCTTGATTTACCTGTTGCGTGTGCTGCTCTTGCCTTTCCTTCACAAATTCTAGTGAATTGTGCCATCTAATTTTACCATGCAATCTGTTGCTCTAGTGTGTATGTTCTATATGTCGCGCAGTGTGGTGCTCACTTATTAACTGCTTTGTTAATTAGTTGTCGTCTTCAGTTAACTGTTTGGTTCAATTCTGCAAATGTGATGTTCAATTCTTCAGGATGCAATTTTGTATTGTCTTCCATGTGAGAAATAAGTCGAATTTATCTTTACAAAATTGTGGGTGCATTCTGTTATTGTATACCATGTGAGGAATAAATTGAATTTGGCTGTAGTAAATACATGAGAAACAAATACAATTGCTACAATTGGCTGTAGTTAACTGT
The DNA here is from genome assembly GCA_021605205.1 of Aegilops longissima. NCBI lineage: Eukaryota > Viridiplantae > Streptophyta > Magnoliopsida > Poales > Poaceae > Aegilops > Aegilops longissima. Next base: position 528,272,805 of record CM038679.1, read on the forward strand.
TTGGTTAACTATCGGATCTTCTATTAGGAGTATGTTATATTGTGCAATGTGGTGCTCAGTTAATGTTTGGTTCATTTGTTATGGTGTTTAGTTAACTGCTTGGTTCAGTTCTGCTATGCGATGTCCAATTGTCGTGGGTAGAATTTTGTATTGTTGTGCATGTGAGGAATAAATCGAATTTGGCTGCACTTAATACATGAGAAACATATGCAAGTGCTATATTTCCTAGTTCTTAATCATGCTTGGTTTGGATAAATGGGTTTTCTGTGTGGCTTCAATTACTCTGATGAATCTGCAATGTGATTATTTTTCATCAACATATTTTACTGATAGCATGTGAACCCTTACTTAACCTGATGACTAACTACCTTATATGTGTTGCAGGGAAACAATGGGAAGCACTGAGGTTTACAATCGAGGTTAGCACGTGCATGGTCCGTTGTCTAATAGCACATTATTGTGCAATTGTAGGAACCATTCTAATATTTAGGTTTTTAACAATTTGGTCTTGCACATGTAGGTCCTGCTGTCAGAGGTTTTGACCCACTGTTCGATCCTTTTTGCATATGGGGAAATGAGTTGTCCATGAATATCAGTCAAGTCAAGAAACTCAGAAAGATTGTTAGGATAAAGAAATTAGCGACAAACAACAACAAGATCTTTGTCTGCACAATGAAGAAGAAATCAGTTCACTACAAGATGGTACTAACTATTATACCTTGCCTTTTTTATTCCTTTGCCCCATTTTAAATATAGAGGAGATATTTATGCACATCCTTGTTTTCAGGCCTTTCCAAAGCAGTTCACTGATGATTACCTCTCAAACCACCAGTATGGTGGGAGGCGAGGAAGGTATTCATACAACACCCATGGTTCAATATTGAAGTGTTCTGAAGAGGACGAAGGATGGACGGTCAATCATCCACAAGCACGGCCTAAAGTTACAAAGACCTTCAACATCAATGAAGGTTCAATATTATATACGCTTGAGCAGTTTTCGAGATGAGATACATCTGTCTATGTACCGTCTATGATGCTAATTTTGAAAGGTTATAGATGTTGCATGTGAAACTTGGTCCTGGTGTAGTTGTGTAATGGGGTAGCTGAGTGCTGAAGCTATATGAAGTTGTACTCTGATGTATTTCAATTATGAAAATGAAATATATTGTGTGCTTAATATGAACTGTCAATTAGATTAATAAATGGATTATTAATAATCGGATAATTAGCCTACTAATTGGGTTTTGCTATTGCAAACGATTGTTGAAAAAAATAATGTGGGCGATGACCTCAGGCAATGCACACAGTTTCTAGGAATAAACCGTGTTGGATTAATGAACAATCACACACGATTTTCTCTTGAAAACTGTTTGCGTTAGGTCACCTTGCACAAACGTTTACCACATGAAAACTGTGTGTGATGGACAGCCTTTGCCACGCAGTTTCTTCCATGGACCGTGTGTGATATATTCAATAACGCAAGCGATTTAACGGGAAAAATTGTGTGTGATGTACCGTGAGCGGAAGCGTTTTGAGCGATTGTGTGGGATGTACATCTGACGAAGCGTTTAGCGGGGCTGACTGTGTGGGATGTACTTGCGACCGGAAACAATTTCACCGTATAATTGTATTTTTTAGCTCTACTGTACGTATTTCCGTATTTGAGCGCTCGTCGGTCGCACATGACCTCATTTTGCCGAACGTGTGTGCCATGAGGGCATATCCCCAACGGTTTCTCGGTCGTGTGGGAAGGACCCCCCTATCGCCCACACTCACTTGGCGACGGTTCCAAATGCCGTCGCGGAAAGGGGTTAAATACCGTTTGTTTAGGAGCTCGCTGTACTAGTGATGCTATAATTGTGGCAATGTGAGACACTTTGTTGCGGATTGCCCATACGAGAAGAGGGAAGACAATGGTGGCAAGCTTATCCAAAAAGACAAGGCCAAGTCCTTCCCCAACAAGAACAACTTCACCAAGGAGACTCCTGCCAAGGGGTTGGTGGCACAAGAAGAGTACAATGAGGATGATGATGAAGACGGTGAGACAATTGCCATGGCCTCTGTTGCCATTGCCACAACTCCACGGGTGTCCCTCTTTGATTCACCCAACGAGAACATCACCGCCAAGTGCCTCATGGCTAAAACCACCAACATGGTAACCCCCAACATCAAAACTACCATCATTACTAATCCTTCCTTGATGGATTGCATTGATGAAAGTGAGGGGATGAAGGAGGAGGAAAATGAATTTGAGTCTTTTATGAGTAAGCTCAAGGGTAAATCCAAGAAGCACTTTGTTGCTCTCTTGGAACAACTTGGTGAAGCCAGTGACATGACCGAGGCTCATGAAGAAACCATTTCTAAGATGGAAGTCATGACTATGCCGATGAGATATCGGATTTCTCTAATGCGCTTGAGGAAGAGCGTGGTCAACGTTTGGCTCTTGAGGAGTCACACAATGATGATCATGCTAAATTAAAGAAAGATCTTGATCATGCTCTTGTTGTATCTCGTGTGCTCAATTTCGAGAAGGCCAAACTTGGGCTTGACCATGCTAGACTCAAGGAGGAGTTTGATATACTTGACAAGGCTCACAAGGCCTTGAAGAGTGCTCATGCTAGCCTCAAAGAGTCTCATGATCAACTCCAAGTGAAGCTAACCAAGGAGAAAGCCACATTTCCTCATATGGGTTTAATTGATAATGCAAATGCTACTAACCCGTGTTGTGAGCATGTGCATCTTGTGGAGGAGAATGCCAAGTTGAAGGAGCAGCTTGAGAAAGGCCTTGTGTCTTGCATACAAGGTGAGAAGAACCTCAACGACCTTTTGAGCAATCAAAAGGAAGTTGCGGGCAAGGAGGGAATTGGGTTTGCACCCAAGTCCCAGGATAAGAAGAAGAATGACAAGGCCAAAAGACCTCCTCCTCTCAAGCAAACCTTCGTGAAGGAGGGAGAGGGTGCTTCGAAGGAGAAGAAGAACAATGTGAAGGGTGGTGGTGTCAAGAAGGGCAATGCCACCCCTTCCAACAAAGCCGACGACTTTAACCCTTCTTATGTGTTATGTCGTGCTAGTGATGGGCATGTTTATGCCAAATTTGTTGGTTCTCCTTATGAGTACATTGAATGGTCTATCTGGGTTCCTAAGACCCTTGTTACTAACATTAAAGGACCCATTACAAAATGGGTACCTAAAACCAAGCATTGATCTCTTGTAGGTGTTTGCTTTCGGTGGGGGATCATGGTTGCTCAATAGTGGAGACACAAATCATATGACCGAAAGCACGGACTTGGTGGTGGACGCGCACAAGGTTTCATCTATGCCCACCAATGTCGAGTGGGGTGATGCCTCATCTTCTAAGGTATTGGGTCTTGGCAAGGTTGTCATTTCTCATGATCTCACGATCGAGAAAGTGATGCTTGTTGAGTCCCTTGCATACAACTTACTTTCCGTTCGTCAACTTGCACTCATGGGTTTGCCACTTTCTTTGATATTGATACCGTGGCCCTCTTGTGGAGCAAGACTCTTAAAGTAGCCTTTGTTGGGCATGTCAAGAACCGTCTTTGTCTGATTAACTTTTCGGAGCGACCCACTAAGACCGCGACATGCCTAATGGCTAAAGTTGACGTGGGATGGCTTTGGCATCGCCGTTTAGCCCACGTCAATATGAGATCTTTGCAAAGTCTTCTCCAGGGGGACCATGTCCGTGGACTAACAAATGTTAGTTTTGCCAAAGACCGTGCTTGCAGTGAAGGAAATATGCCCTAGAGGCAATAATAAAGTTGTTATTTATATTTCCTTATATCATGATAAATGTTTATTATTCATGCTAGAATTGTATTAACCGGAAACTTAGTACATGTGTGAATACATGGACAAACAGAGTATCCCTAGTATGCCTCTACTTGACTAGCTCGTTAATCAAAGATGGTTAAGTTTCCTAACCATAGACATTTGTTGTCATTTGATGAACGGGATCACATCATTAGAGAATGATGTGATGGAAAAGACCCATCTGTTAGATTAGCATTATGATCATTTAGTTTTATTGCTATTGCTTTCTTCATGACTTATACATATTCCGCTGACTATGAGATTATCCAACTCCCGAATACCGGAGGACTTTGTGTGCTATCAAACGTCACAACGTAACTGGATGATTATAAAGATGCTCTACAGGTGTCTCCCATGGTGTTTGTTGAGTCGGCATAGATCGAGATTAGGATTTGTCACTCCGAATATCGAAGAGGTATCTCTGGGCCCTCTCGGTAATGCACATCACTATAAGCCTTGCAAGCATTGTGACTAATGAGTTAGTTGCGGGATGATGCATTACGGAATGAGTAAAGAGACTTGCCGGTAAAGAGATTGAACTAGGTATGATGATACCGACGATCGAATCTCGGGCAAGTAACATACCGATGACAAAGGGAATAACGTATATTATTATGCGATTTGACCGATAAAGATCTTCGTAGAATATGTAGGAGCTAATATGTGCATCCAGGTTCCGCTATTGGTTATTGACCGGAGATGTGTCTCGGTCATGTCTACATAGTTCTCTAACCCATAGGGTCCGCACGCTTAACGTTCGATGATGATTTGTATTATGAGTTATGTGTTTTGGTGACCGAAGTTTGTTCGGAGTCCCCGATGAGATCACGGACATGACTAGGAGTCTCGAAATGGTCAAGAGGTAAATATTGATATATTGGAAGGTTATACGGACACTAGAATGGTTATGAGAAGGTTCGGGGATTTTGGGATTACCGGGAGGTTACCGGAACCCCCCGGGAAAGTTAATGGGCCTAATGGGCCATAGTGAAGGAGAGGAGGCAGGCCACATGAGGAGGCGCGCGCCCCCCTTGCCCCAATCTGAATTGGACAAGGGGAGGGGGCGTGACCCCCCTCTTTCCTTCTCCCTCTCTCACCGTTCCCCTTTCCCCCTCTCCGTTGGAAGGAAAGGGGGGCTGGTGCGCCCCCCTTGGGCCGGCCTCCTCCTCCGTCCCTCCTTTATATACGTGGGCAGGGGGGCACCCTGATACGTCTCCAACGTATCTATAATTTTTGATTGTTCCATGCTATTATATTTTCTATTTTGGATGTTTAATGGGCTTTAATATGCTCTTTTATATTATTTTTGGGACTAACCTATTAACCGAAGGTCGAGTGCCAGTTTCTATTTTTTTGCCTATTTCAGTGTTTTGCAGAAAAGGAATACCAAACGGAATCCAAATGGAATGAAACCTTCGCGATGATCTTTCTTGGAACAAACGCAATCCAGAAGAGTTGGAGTTGAAGTCTGGAACTCCGCGAGGTGGCCACAAGGCAAGAGGGCATGCCCAGGGGAGGTAGGCGCGCCACCCACTCTCGTGGGCCCCATGGAGCTCCACCGACGTACTTATTTCGCCTATATATACTCTTATACCCTAAAAACATTAGGGAGAGCCACGAAACCATTTTTCCACCACCGCAACCTTCTGTACCCGTGAGATCCCATCTTGGGGCCTTTTTCGGCGATTTGCCGGAGGGGGAATCAATAACGGAGGGCTTCTACATCAACACCATAGCCTCTCCGATGAAGCATGAGTAGTTTACCACAGACCTTCGGGTCCATAGTTATTGGCTAGATGGCTTCTTCTCTCTCTTTGGTTCTCAATACAAAGTTCTCCTCGATGTTCTTGGAGATCTATTCTATGTAATACTCTTATGCGGTGTGTTTGCCGAGATTCAATGAATTGTGGATTTATGATCAAGATTATCTATGAATAATATTTGGTTCTTCTCTGAATTCTTATATGCATGATTTGATATCTTTGCAAGTCTCTTCGAGTTATCGGTTTAATTAGTTTGGCCTACTAGATTGATCTTTCTTGCAATGGGAGAAGTGCTTAGCTTTGGGTTCAATCTTGCGGTGTCCTTTCCCAGTGACAGTAGGGGCAGCAAGGCACGTATTGTATCATTGCAATCGAGGATAAAAAGATGGGGTTTATATCATATTGCTTGAGTTTATCCCTCTACATCATGTCATCTTGCCTAATGTGTTACTCTGTTCTTATGAACTTAATACTCTAGATGCATGCTGGATAGCGGTCGATGTGTGGAGTAATAGTAGTAGATGCAGAATCGTTTTGGTCTACTTGACACGGACGTGATGCCTATATTCATGATCATTGCCTAGATATTCTCATAACTATCCGCTTTTCTATCAATTGCTCGGCAGTAATTTGTTCACCGACCGTAATATATGCTATCATGAGAGAAGCCACTAGTGAAACCTATGGCCCCCGGGTCTATTTTACATCATATTAGTTTCCCGTCAACTTGCCAATTTGTGTTGCCGTTTATTTTGCAATCTTTACTTTCCAATCTATACAACAAAAATACCAAAAATATTTACTTTACTATCTTTATTAGATCTCACTTTTACGAGTGACCGTGAAGGGATTGACAATCCCTTTATCGCGTTGGTTGCAAGGTTCTTGATTGTTTGTGCAGGTACTAGGTGACTTGCGTGTAATCTCCTACTGGATTGATACCTTGGTTCTCAAAAACTGAGGTAAATACTTACGCTACTTTGCTGCATCACCCTTTCCTCTTCAAGGGAAAACCAACGCATGCTCAAGAGGTAGCAAGAAGGATTTCTGGCGCCGTTGCGGGGGAGATCTACGCCAAGTCAAGACATACCAAGTACCCATCATAAACTCTTCTCCCTCGCATTACATTATTTTCCATTCGCCTCTCATTTTCCTCTCCCCCACTTTTAAAACGATTTTCGAAAACCTTTGCCTTTTCTTCGCCCTTCTTTCATTCGATCTTTTGTTTGCTTGTGTTACCATGTGCCTTCCTTTTGCTTGCATCTTCGCTTGCTAAAAGTTTATGGATCCTCATCCGCTTGCTAATCTTTTTAAGAGATCCAATTATGATGAACCAATTTCTAGTGATGTGAGTGCACTAGATTATCTTTATGAGGTTTTGCTTGAAATTCGTGAATCTAAAAATTGTGATGAAGTGTTGAAAGAAGAAATTTATAAAGTGATTCACGATAGCTCCTTGAATAAAAAGAATGATTGCAATGATTCTACAATAAATTCTATTAATGTCAATTGTGCTAATAATATGCAAAACCCTAAGCTTGGGGATGCTAATTTTGCTATGTCTACTACTTGTTGCAATGATCATGATTGAGGTGATTCTTCTTATGATCTTGAAAATTTATTTAAGCCCCATGATGAATATAAGATTGATAATAGTGTTTGCAATAATATTGAAAGTGGGTTTGGAAGAGTGTCAACTTTAGATCCCACATATTTGGAGGATTTTCAATCTTATGAAATTTTTGATAAAAGTGGGTTTGGAGAGGTCATGACTTTAGTTAATGATAATCCCACTATTTTGGAAGAGTGTCAACTTTGCATGCATGTGGATCATGTTGAGAATATGTTATGTGATAGCTATTTTGTTGAATTTGCCTATGATCATACATGTAATTATTATGAGAGAGGAAAATATGATTGTAGAAATTTTCATGTTACTAAATTACCTCTCGTTATGTTGAGATTGCTATTGTTTCTTTCCGCTTCCTTGCATATGCTAGTTTTTGCTTGCTATGATAATTTGTTTGCCTATAAGATGCCTTTGCATAGGAAATATGTTAGACTTAGATGTGTTTGTCACGTGTTTTATGATGCTCTCTTTGCGCTTCAATTCTTGTCTTTCATGTGAGCATCATTAAAATTATCAATGTCTGGCTAAAAAGGCTTTAAAGAAAAGCGCTTGTTGGGAGGCAACCCAATTTTATTTTTGTTCTTTGCTTTTTGCTCCTGTTTAGTAATAAATAATTCATATAGCTTCTGTTTAGATGTGGTTTTATGTTTTATTTAGTGTTTGTGCCAAGTAGAACCTTTGGGAAGACATGGGTGAAGTCTTTGCAATCTTGCTGTAGAAAACAGAAACTTTTGCGCTCACGAGATTAGATGCCATTTTTTACTGGAGAGTGCTTTTAGGTTGATTCTTTTTGCAGATGATTAATAGACAAATTCCTCACGTCAACCAATTTATTTTAGAATTTTTGGAGTTCCCGAAGTATTCTTGATGTAGATTGCTACAGACTGTTCTGTTTTGACAGATTCTGTTTTTCGTGTGTTGTTTGCTTATTTTAATGAATCTATGAGTAGTATGGGGGGTATGAAACATAGAGAAGTTGGAATACAGTAGGTTTAACACTAATATATATAGATAGAATGAGTTCATAACATTATCTTAAAGTGGTGGTTTATTTTCTTGTACTGACGTAGCTCATGAGATTTTCTGTTTAAGTTTTGTGTTGTGAAGTTTTCAAGTTTTGAGTAAAGATTTGATGGATTTTGGAATAAGGAGTGGCAAGAGCCTAAGCTTAGGGATACCCAAGGCACCCCAAGGTCAAATTCAAGGATAACCAAAAGCCTAAGCTTGGGGATGCCCCGAAAGGCATCCCCTCTTTCGTCTTCGTCTATCGGTAACTTTACTTGAGGCTATATTTTTATTCACCACATGATATGTGTTTTGCTTGGAGCGTCTTGTATGATTTGAGTCTTTGCTTTTTAGTTCACCACAATCATCCTTGCTGTACACACCTTTTTGGAGAGACACACATTGATCGGAATTTATTAGAATACTCTATGTGCTTCACTTATATCTTTTGAGCTAAACAATTTTGCTCTAGCGCTTCACTTATATCTTTTAGAGCACGGTGGTGGTTTTATTTTATAGAAATTATCGATCTCACATGCTTCACTTATATTATTTTGAGAGTCTTTTAGAACAGCATGGTAGTTTTCCTTGGCTATAAATTTAGTCCTAATATGATAGGCATCCAAGATGGTTATAATAAAAACTTTCATATAAGTGCGTTGAATACTAAGAGAAGTTTGATACTTGATGATTGTTTTGAGATATGAAGATGGTGATATTAGAGTCATGCTAGTTGAGTAGTTGTGAATTTGAGAAATACTTGTTCTAAAGTTTGTGATTCCCGTAGCATGCACGTATGGTGAACCGTTATATGATGAAGTTGGAGCATGATTTATTTATTGATTGTCTTCCTTATGAGTGGCGGTCGGGGACGAGCGATGGTCTTTTCCTACCAATCTATCCCCCTAGGAGCATGCGCGTAATACTTCGTTTCGATAACTAATAGATTTTTGCAATAAGTATGTGAGTTCTTTATGACTAATGTTGAGACCATGGATTATACGCACTCTCATCCTTCCACCATTGCTAGCCTCTCTAATACCGCGCACCTTTTGCCGGTGTCATACACCCACCATATACCTTCCTCAAAACAGCCACCATACCTACCTATTATGGCATTTCCATAGCCATTCCGAGATATATTGCCATGCACCTTTCCACCGTTCTGTTTATTATGACACGCTCCGTCATTGTCATATTGCTTTGCATGATCATGTAGTTGACATCGTATTTGTGGCAAAGCCACCGTTCATAATTTTTCATACGTGTCACTCTTGAAACATTGCACATCCCGGTACACCATCGGAGGCATTCACATAGAGTCATATTTTGTTCTAAGTATTGAGTTGTAATTCTGGAGTTGTAAGTAAATAAAAGTGTGATGATCATCATTATTAGAGCATTGTCCTAGTGAGGAAAGGATGATGGAGACTATGATTCCCCCACAAGTCGGGATGAGACTCCAGACAAAAAAAGAGGCCATAAAAAAAAGAGAAAGGCCCAAATAAAAAAAAGAGAGAAAAAGAGAGAAGGGACAATGCTACTATCCTTTTACCACACTTGTGCTTGAAAGTATCACCATGATCTTCATGATAGAGAGTCTCCTATGTTGTCACTTTTATACTAGTGGGAATTTTACATTATAGAACTTGGCTTGTATATTCCAATGATGAGCTTCCTCAAATTGCCCTAGGTCTTCGTGAGCAAGCGAGTTGGATGCACACCCACTTAGTTTCTTTTGTTGAGCTTTCATACACTTATAGCTCTAATGCATCCGCTGCATGGCAATCCCTACTCACTCACATTGATATCTATTAATGGGCATCTCCATAGCCCATTTATATGCCTAATTGATGTGAGACTATCTTCTCCTTTTTGTCTTCTCCACAATCACCATTCTATTCCACCTATAGTGCTATGTCCATGGCTCACGCTCATGTATTGCGTGAAGATTGAAATTTTTTGAGAACATCAAAAGTATGAAACAATTGCTTGGCTTGTCATCGGGGTTGTGCATGATTAAATACTTTGTGTGGTGAAGATAGAGCATAGCCAGACTATATGATTTTGTAGGGATAACTTTCTTTGGCCATGTTATTTTGAGAAGGCAAGATTGCTTTATTAGTATGCTTGAAGTATTATTATTTTTATGTCAATATTCAACTTTTATTTTGAATCTTATGGATTTGAACATTCATGCCACGATAAAGAGAATTACATTGAAAATTATGTTAGGTAGCATTCCACATCAAAAATTCTGTTTTTATCATTTACCTAGTCGAGGAGGAGCAGGAATTAAGCTTGGGGATGCTTGATACGTCTCCACCGTATCTATAATTTTTTATTATTCCATGCTATTATATTATCTGTTTTGGATGTTTAATGGGATTTAATATGCTATTTTATATTAATTTTTGGACTAACCTTTTAACCGAAGGCCCAGTGCCTGTTTATGTTTTTCTGCCTATTTCAGTGTTTTGCAGAAAAGGAATACCAAACGGAATCCAAACGGAATGAAACCTTCGCAATGATCTTTCTTGGAACAAATGCAATCCAGAAGACTTGGAGTTGAAGTCTGGAACTCCGCGAGGCGGCCACAAGGCAGGAGGGCGCGCCCAGGGGGTAGGCGCGCCCCCATCCTCGTGGGCCCCACGGAGCTCCACGGACGTACTTCTTTCGCATATATATATACTCTTATACCCTAAAAACATCAGGGAGAGCCACGAAACCACATTTCCACCGCCGCAACCTTTTGTACCTGTGAGATCCCATCTTGGGGCCTTTTCTGGCGATCTGCCAGAGGGGGAATCGATCATGGAGGGCTTCTACATCAACACCATAGCCTCTCCGATGAAGCGTGAGTAGTTTACCACAGACCTTCGGGTCCATAGTTATTAGCTAGATGGCTTCTTCTCTCTCTTTGGTTCTCAGTACAAAGTTCTCCTCGATGTTCTTGGAGATCTATTCGATGTAATACTCTTTTGTGGTGTGTTTGCCGAGATCCGATGAATTGTGGATTTATGATCAAGATTATCTATGAATAATATTTGGTTCTTCTCTGAATTCTTATGCATGATTTGATATCTTTGCAAGTCTCTTCGAATTATCGGTTTAGTTTGGCCTGCTAGATTGATCTTTCTTGCAATTGGAGAAGTGCTTAGCTTTGGGTTCAATCTTGCGGTGTCCTTTCCCAGTGATAGTAGGGGCTGTTGGGGAACACAGTAATTTTAAGAAAAAATCCTACGCACACGCAAGATCCATCTAGGTGATGCATAGCAACGAGAGGGGAGAGTATTGTCTATGTACCCTCGTAGACCGAAAGCGAAAGTGTTATGACAACGCGGTTGATGTAGTCATACGTCTTCACGATCTGACCGATCCTAGTACCGAAAGTACGACACCTCCGCGATCTGCACATGTTCAGCTCAGTGACGTCCCACGAACTCTCGATCCAGCTGAGTGTCGAGGGAGAGCTTCATCAACACGACGGCGTGATGACGATGATGATGAAGTTACCGGCGCAGGGCTTCGCCTAAGCACTACAACGGTATGACCGAGGTGGATTATGGTGGAGGGGGGCACCGCGCACGGCTAAGACAATGTCAACTTGGGTGTCTATGGGGTGCCCCCCTCCCCCGTATATAGAGGAGTGGAGGAGGGGGTAGGGCCGACCCTCTATGGCGCGCCCTGGAGGAGTCCTACTCCCACCCCTTCCCTAGTTGGAATAGGAGAGGAAGGAAGGGGGAGGAAGGAGGAAGGAAAGGGGGGGTGTCGGTGTCAAAACTGGCGGATCTCGGGTAGGGGGTCCCGAACTGTGCGTCTAGAATCGATGGTAACAGGAGACGGGGGACACGATGTTTACCCAGGTTCGGACCCTCTCTATGGAGGTAATACCCTACTTCCTGCTTGATTGATCTTGATGGATATGAGTGTTACAAGAGTTGATCTACCACAAGATCGTAATGGCTAAACCCTAGAAGTCTAGCCTATGAGTATATGGTAATGAACCTGTCCTATCCGGACTATGCTCTCCGGTTTATATAGACACCAGAGAGATCTAGGGTTACACGAGGTCGGTTACATAAGAGCGAATCTTCATAATCAACCGCCTAGCTTGCCTTCCACGCCAAGTAGAGTCCAATCCGGACACGGTTATAGTCTTCGGTCTTCGTGTCTTCATAGCCCATCAGTCCGGCCCAATGAGTAACAGGCCGGATGCCCGAGGATCCCTCAGTCCAGGACTCCCTCAGTAGCCCCTGAACCTGGCTTCAATGACGAGGAGTCCGGCACGCAGATTGTCTTCGGCATTGCAAGGTGGGTTCCCCTTCTTCCAAACTCCAAGATAGTCTTTGGATGCGATGATTGTATCCGAACCTGCAACGCATTCCACACACAACCATAGAGAGGACATAATATTTGCACGAATCTAATCTGCTGACAGTTTTTATGATGCTACGCCTGTCCGGTTATCTCATCAATGTGGGCGTGGGTAACCCAACCGCGCCATTTGCACGGCCATTGGGAACAGGCGAGTTTAAAGCGAGTGGAAAGCGCTTGACATTCGCGGCCTCTATAAAAGGGGGTAAGGATTCCCTTCTTTCATCCACGCCCTTTCTCTTCCTCAGCCCTTCCGTCCTTGAGCTCGAGTGCCCAAGCTTCAGTTTTTCCTCACTCGAGAAAGTACTTCGAGGATGTCCGGATCCGGCGCTGGGGGTAAGTGGATGGCCTCTTCTGTCAAGAAGAAGGATATCAAGGAGCTCCGGGAGGCCGGATATCTGGCCAAAGAGATCGCCCATCGACTCCCGGCCAAGGGACAGATCGTCCCTACTCCCGAGCCCCACGAGAGGGTTGTGTTTCTTGCGCACTTCATCCGCGGGCTTGGTGAGGGAGTCATGGATTAGGGGGTGTCCGGATAGCCGAACTATCACCGTTGGCCGGACTCCTGGACTATGAAGATACCAGATTGAAGACTTCGTCCCGTGTCCGGATGGGACTTTCCTTGGCGTGGAAGGCAAGCTTGGCGATACGGATATGTAGATCTCCTACCATTTTAACCGACTCTGTGTAACCCTAACCCTATCCGGTGTCTATATAAACCGGAGGGTTTTAGTCCGTAGGACGAACAACAATCATACCATAGGCTAGCTTCTAGGGTTTAGCCTCTACGATCTCGTGGTAGATCCACTCTTGTACTACCCATATCATCAATATTAATCAAGCGGGAGTAGGGTTTTACCTCCATCGAGAGGGCCCGAACACTGGGTAAAAACATCGTGTCCCTTGTCTCCTGTTACCATCCGCCTAGACACAGAGTTGGGACCCCCTACCGAGATCCGCGGTTTGACACGGCATTGGTGCTTTCATTGAGAGTTCTGTGTCGTCATCCTTAGGCCCGATGGCTCCTTGATCATCAACAACGACGCGGTCGTGGTGAGACTTTTCTCCCAGATAGATCTTCGTATTGGCGGATTTGCACTGCGGGCAATTCACTTGGCCATCTGGAGCAGATTGAAAGCTCGCCCTGGCCATCGGTCAGATTTGGGAGTTTGAACTACGGTGACATCGCGGAGACTTGATCTTGACAGATTCGAGCCACAGCCAAGCGCTGCCTTTGTCTCGATGGGCACGATCTAGCTCTGCCGCTGAGCGGTGCCACGGAGGCCGCACCAGCGTCGCTCCGACCCTTAGCTCGGGCCGACTCCGCCGATCAGGGCGAGTGGCTGGACACCGCCTCGGGGCTACGATCTCTCTGACGATTAAGCCGAACTCCATCCTGTCCTTTGAGAAGACCGTGACTCCAAGGTGCGGACTCCTCTCCGGACTCGAACCCTCCGCACCCCCAATCGAATCAATTGGGCGCCGGTTATGGAGTTCTGGCCGTGGACATCTTTCAGCACTCGCCCTTTGGCGACATCCTGAATTCACTAAAGTCTCTCTCTTTATCGGAGAGCCTGGCGGACTATGGTCGGGAAGGTTGGGATGCGGACGACGAAGAAATTCAACGCCCACCACCACCCACTTTGTAGCCCTTGTCGATGATTTAACCGACATGCTCGACCCGACTCGAAGACATCGGCGGTATGGGCGATGATCTTTGAGCGACCAGAACCAGCGCCTACGAGGCCTTTGGAAGGCCACCTCGTCATCGACATATACATGGTGGACATCCCAAAAGATGGGAGCAGCGATGGAACAGCGGAGGATGACCCCTCAAGAAACAGCCCAAGCGCGGCGTCGGTGACACCGCTCTAAATCCGCCACATCAAAATGGTGATTCGGCACGGATATAATAACACCGGACGGTGCGAAGACAACCCCCTCGGCAGGATTCAGCACGGGAGGAGGAGAAGCCAGTCCTCATGATAGGCGGCGGCGGTGAGGTGGAAGCGATAATTATATGCCTCCCTCCGAAGATGAGGCAAGCCTCGGCGACAGCAATTTGTCGTGCACGAGGATCCGCCGAACAGGGCGTTTCAAACGCAGGCTTATGGCCACGACAAGCAGCCTCAAGAAAAGCAGCAGCAGCTTAGAGCTGACCAAGACTTGCTAGGCGACAGATGGTGAAGTCCTTGCAGCGAAGAATACGAACTCGAACGCCCTCCAAGACATACCCAAAACGCAGGCTGCTACCCCAATTAGAGGAAGCAGCACCCAAGCCTACATCACCAGCGCATGATGCGGCCGACCGGCCACCCCGTGGCCGCGACAAAGAGGCCTCTAGACCCTCCATTCAAGCTGCACCCCGGCGTCGCTCGAAAAGTACCAAGGCACGAGGAAACGCGCCAGACCTGCGAGACATATTGGAGGACAAGGCAAGGCAAACAAGATCGATCTACGGATCGCGTGGGCGCCCCACGACACGCGACGATAACCGTCACGCCGGATACAGCAATTACGGCCAGGCCGAACACAGTAGACAAAGCTCATTTGAGCTGCGTCGTGATATAGCTCAATACAGAGGCGCCGCACACCCACTATGCTTCACTGACGAAGTGTTGGATCATCAAATCCCCGAGGGTTTCAAACCCGTAAACATCGAATCATACAATGGCACAACAGATCTTGCGGTTTGGATCGAGGACTACCTCCTCCATATCCACATGGCCCGCGGTGATGATCTACACGCCATCAAATACCTCCCACTCAAGCTTAAAGGACCAGCTCGGCATTGGCTTAACAGCTTGCCGGCGAGAATCAATTGGTTGTTGGGAGGACACGGAAGCCGCATTCCTTGATAACTTCCGGGGCACATATGTGCGACCACCGACGCCGATGACCTCAGCCACATAATTCAGCAGCGGAAGAATCGACCGGACAATTACGGACACGGTTCCTAACCAAGAAAAATCAAATCGTTATTGTCCGGATCGAGAGGCCCTTGCAGCCTTCAAACATAACATCATGACGAGTGGCTTGCCCGGCACCTAGGGCAGGAAAAGCTGAAATCCATGGCAGCCCTCACAGCGCTCATGACCCGCTTTTGTGCGGGAGAGAACAGCTAGCTGGCTCGTAGTAACAACTTGACCAAAACCACGGTAGTTCGGATACCAAGGACAGCAATGGCGGTCGCGATCGCAACAAGCACAAGCGCCCGCGTGCGGCGATAATGCTGAAGATCTGGCAGTCAATGCTAGATTGAGCTCTAAACCGGTCAGCGGAAAAAGCCGTTCAAAAGAAATACTCAAGGCCCGTCCAATCTGGACCGAATACTCGATCGTTCGTGCCAAATACATGGCACCCCAAAAACCAGCCAACCACACCAGCAGGGATTGTTGGGTCTTCAAGCAATGAGCAAGTTAAATGCGAACTCAATGACAAGGGGCTGCATAGCGATGGCGAGGAGGAGCCCGGCCACGAACAATAGAGGACGAAGGGCTTCCCCCACAAGTGCGGACGGTGAACATGATAAGCATAACCCACATACCCAAAAGGGGGCGGAAGTGTGCACTAAGGGGCGTATATGCGGTGGAGCAGTCACCCAGTTCAACCCATGGTCCTCTGCCCGATCACCTTTGATCGAAGGACCACCCACTAGCATCCGCCACGGCGGATTCGCGCGTGGTTCTTGACCCAATCATCGGCAGATTTCACCTCACTAGAGTCACGATGGGCCGGCGGTAGCAACTGAACCTGCTCTATCGGGATCTGATCGCAAAATGGGCATAGACCCTCAAGGATTAAACCCACAAAGGCGACCATTAAAGGCATCATACGGGTGTAGAGGCCAATTATGCGAGCTCGATTACACTCGAAGTGGTCTTGGATCCCGGATAACTTCCGGCGAAGAGTTAATCTTGACATAGTCCCGTTCATGGCGGCTATCACGCCTTTGCTTGGGCGAACCGCATTTCAAAGTTCAATGCGGTGCCGCTTTCGCATACCTCAAGCTCAAGATGCGGGCCCTAGAGGAGTAATCACGGTCAATGGAAACACGAGCGCTCCTCCGAGCGGAGGAGCATCTGGCGACCCTCGCGGCGGAGGTGCAAAGCAGCCTCTCACAGCAATTCTCGAGTCCGGCTACTAAACGTCCGGGCACCGTCAAGCGCACCCGGAGCAATCTACAACAAGACCGCCCAGCACGATCCGAGCACGCGTAGTAATCCGGCCCCAACCCCAGCCCTCGCGAAATTGCGAAGCCAGTACTACGCGTACATAACTACGCTCTGGAGATACCATGGGCATAAGGGGAGGGGCACGACCACGACACACCCAGAATGCGGCTCAACCGCACCAGGGGCACCCGATTGTGTCATTCTTTTTCTTTCTTCTTTTCTCTTACTTTCAGGACTCCGTTTTTCAGAAGCCCTGTCCGGCTCTAGAATTGCTGAACTCATGATGCAACAGCCGAGGAAGCGGCTACATCAGTGTCGGTGGTCTCTACTATGAGCATTATGCCTGTTTTACATACCATCCCGCAGCTTACCCCTGGAGGGGGACATGTCAAATAATCCCATCCCTTGCTTATCGCACTATTTGTATCGTTCTGCTTTCATTGCAGTACCTTTTTGAATGAACAATACATAACTTTTGCCTATTATTGCACTCCTTTCTTTATCTATATATATATGTTCATTCATGACACGTTGCACCCGTACACTTTGGTACGGCCAATACACCAGGGGCTTAAGTACCCCAAAGATATGGTGTGATAAGTCCGAACACTTTCACAAGTGCGGCACCCCGAACTTATAGCAATATATGCATCGGCTCGGAATCATGTCTTGGGTCAATAGTTGGGTTTGCCCAGCTCCCATGTTTTGGTACCTTACGTTCCGTTATATCGGCTAAGGTAGCGCTGGGAGAACCACTGCGATTGTGCCCCGGTTGAGCTGGGTTGAGCACCTCAGTGGACAAAGCTAAAACTGACCGTCATGATAGGGCGAGAGCGATCGCTGTTCGAGAGGTTTTTGGGTCCCTAAAGGCTTATGCGCTTAGAGCGAGTCGGCATTGTCCAGCCAAAGGCGTGGATAGCACCATGAACTCGGTCTTCGAATACTAGGGCTTCACGAAATTTAAAATTATAGAATTCTATGGCTAAGTGAGAGTGTTCAAGCACTATAGTCCGGTTGCCTTGTTACGTTGTGTTGGCGCCTCCTCGAAGGACCCAAGAATGGGAACAAGAGCACTCAAGTTTATCCGAACACCCGGCACTTTCGTGGCATGGGGCTGAAATAACGACTTGCCATCTCTCAAATTTGATAAGCGGCCGCCTGAAGGTAATATTTTAAATTCTGGCGTTGCTTAGCGCATATGAACAAGTTTTCAGCGTACATGATAACAAATGCGAGTCTATTCAAAATTACATCTTTGGAGCATTCACCGCTATAAAGCGGGCACCCTTGAGGCGCCCTCATAGTACATTTCGGACTTGCGATGCTCCTTGCCGGCGGTGGCCCCTCCGTCACAAGCTTCTCGGCATCCATCTTGCCCAGTGCACTTTAGCGGGCAAGGCCCGACAGGCACCTTCAATGCAGAGCGAGGCGCTTGATGACTTCAATCCATGGACGAGCGTCCACCGGTGCTGGACTAGCCAAGTAGCTCCGGGCATGGCTTCCTTAGGCCACGGCCAATTATGAGGCCCTTCATGGCCTGTTCGGCGACCTTGTGGAGCTCGACCAGCTGCTTCAGCTGGTCGCTCGAGGCACCGGATGTCCGGCCTCGACATCTTGAGACCAGAACACCTTTTCCGTCGAGCTCCCTCCTCGGCGCGGTAGAATCTGTGACATCGGACACACTCTGGGGCAGATCTGCGAATGCTCTGGAGAGCTCGGATTCGGGTAAGTAATAGATAATTCACTTTCACATGCTTGCTTTCCATAAAGAATGCCTTACCCGTCGCTATCTTCTTTAATGATTCAATTTCCTGGAGGGCTTTTTGGGCTTCGGCCTTAGCGGCTTTGGCACTCTCAAGAGCCGAGGCGAGCTCGGACTCTCAATTCTTCGAGTTACGCTCCAAACTCTCGTGTTTTTCCACAAGAGCCTGGAGCTCTTGCCGCACCTCCGCCACCCACGCCTCCTGCTTCTCTTGCTCGGTGCGCTCCGCGGCCGCTTTGCTTTCAGCCGTGGACACCGCTTCCTTCAGGGTCGCCACCTCATTCGTGGCCCCTACAATACCCACGTTAGTCTTGTCATTTTTGCAACCAAATCCTTTCTATAAGGTATTACTTTAAGAAGGTATTACTTACCTTCCTTGTCCTCGAGCTGCTTCTTGGCAAGGCCAAGCTCGTTCTCGGACCGCTCGAGGCTCTGCTTCAATGCATTGACCTCCATGATCGGTCTGGCAGAGGTCGGCAGCGCCAGCCTGAATTCCCATATTGACATACTTATGTTAGACTCCTGCGTATATCTTTTAAATCCTCATCCGGTTTTCTTTACGAACACCAAACTAAGCATCGGGGCTCTGTCTATGCGGTAATATTTTACATATTCTAAACTTACCTCAAAGCTTTGTTAGAAGGCTAGTGCAGAGCTTCAGTCAGCCCGCTCTTGGCGGGTCGAACTTTCTGATCACCACACTCATAACGATGCGGTGCTCCTCGTCGATGGGCGCCGTTAAGCGCCTCCAGCAAGCTATCCGGTGCCTCCGGATGGGCCGGAGGTCACCGGCGTCGCGATCTTGCCCTTCTTACGAAGGGGCGCTTGCGGACTTGGAACCTTGAAGGTTCGATGGAGTCCGCACAGGGCGGACTTAGAGCCCTCTGGGTTTCGCCCCTTTGCGCCCGAGTCAGGAGGTCGCCTTGTGGCGCCTCGGGACCACCTCCTCTGGTGGGGCCCTTTGGGACTCCACCGCTGTGCGTCTGCGTCACGAGGAGGAGGCGGTCGGAAGTGAAGTGCTATTCACATCCGGCGAATCCGAGGAGCCGCTTCGGCAAGCGAGAGCTCGTCCTCAGGCGGGCTACATGGTTATATTCGGCATTAGAAGACACTGTCGACAAATAAAAGTCTGAGCTATTAGGAGCCCGGACACTTACGATCTCGCCAGGCTTGGCCCTTGGTGGCCCTCCTCCTCGTGGTTGTCGGGGTTGGTGGAGAAGTCGGAGGAAGGTCCTTCCTTTCTTGGACCCTCTGGCCTCCCGGTCGGGCGGCCTTCCTTTGTTCTCTCCCGGCTGGGAGAGGATTCTTCCTCCTCCTCGTCCTCGGGGAGATTCCGCCTCGAGTCGTCGGACGATGAGTCCGGCAACTTTGGCGCCGGAGCTCCCGATTTCCCATGGCCTTCTTCTTGGCCTTCTTCTCCGGCACCACGTGAGGTGCGGAGCCAGCAGCCCGTCAATCAGGCGTCCGCTGGAGTCTTCGGCAAGGGGCGGACGGTTAATCTGTCCGGGCGTCTTCAACCGATCTGTCAAAGTTTAGGGAGTTTTAGATCCGCATAGAGTAAAAGTATGAAAAAGAGTCCCATAAAGGGTGAAATAACTTACCTCGCTGGCTTGGCTGCGAGCTGAATCCGCGATCTTGATGGCGGATGCGGCAACCAGCGCCCTTGAACAGCACCTTCGGGCATCTTCGTGCGTAGTGTCGAAGAGCCGCCCAAAATTCGATCTTTGTGCGGATCAAACTCCACAAATTGAAGGCCCGTTCTTTGGCATGGGAGAATCTGGCGGATGAGCATCACACGGATTACGTTGACAAGCTTGAGATTCTTGTCCACAGGTTTGAGACGCAGGTTTGGAGTCCGGACAGCTCTTCCGAATCACCCCGTCGAGCCCGTCTCTTTCCATGATGTGAGCCGTGTGGGAAGCTAGATCGAATTCGGGGCCGCCGCCCATTGAGAGTCGCGGCTCGGTGATGTAGAACCACCCGATTGCCACCTTTATGGTCTCCACAAAGGCCCTCGAGTTATAGGGCGTTGGCCATCCTGCCCAGCATGGCACCTCCGCACTCCGGCTTGGCGGCCGCCCACTACCTTGACTTGACATTGAAGGTCTTGACCATAAGCTGAAGTGGGGCTGAATGCAGAAGGAAGGCCTCGCACCTGACGATAAGCGCCGAGATGTTGAGGATGAAATTCAGGGCTAGATCATGGAAATCTAGGCGTAGTAGAACATGATCCCCGGACGAATGGGTGAAGTGGAAATCCTAGTCCATGGAGGAAGTGGGGAGGAACACCACCCTCTCATGGGGCACTGGGGGTGGGGATGAGCTGCCCTTGTTGGGGAGCCGACAGCGATGTCGCGGACAAGTATCCGGCTTTCCGCAGCTTTTGATGTGCCCCTCCGTGACGGAGGAGGCCATCCTGCCTCCGCTCCGGACATGGTTGGAGAAGGTTGAGGTGGGATGTGCGGACTTGGGCGCTGGAGCTCGAGTCTTGTGAAATGGATGAGCAAAGGAGGAAGAAGGCGTGGGTTAAAGGTGGATCCTTATCCTTATATGGACGGACGAAGCTATCGTCCCCGCCACTGGTAAAACTCGCTTATCTCCCAAGCACCGTAATCAATGGCGCGGTTGGGTCACCCACGCCCGTATTGATGGGAATCCCAGAATAAGGGGCACGATCTCCATACGATAAGGCGTGCCAAGAAACCGCCTCGCTAAACAGCGCCGAGGTGGAGCGATAAAACGATTAGTATAAAGGCACGGCCGTGGTGTGATGTCATGCCGCGGAATACGTCAGCAGATCTGTGCAAAGTTTATTCTCTCTACGGTGGTATGTGGGACTTGTTTTTCCAGAGCCGGACACTATCCTTGTGTTCAAAATCTTCTATGAAGTATTCGGAGGAGGAACCCGCCTTGCAACACGAAGACAATATGCGCGCCGGATTAAATCGTCATTGAAGCCTGGTTAGAGGGGCTCTTGAGGAGTCTGGATTAGGGGGTGTCCGGATAGCTGAACTATCACCGTTGGCCGGACTCCTAGACTATGAAGATACAAGATTGAAAACTTCGTCCCGTGTCCGGATGGGACTTTCCTTGGCGTGGAAGGCAAGCTTGGCGATATGGATATGTAGATCTCCTACCATTGTAACCGACTCTATGTAACCCTAACCCTATCCGTTGTCTATATAAACCGGAGGGTTTTAGTCCGTAGGACGAACAACAATCATACCATAGGCTAGCTTCTAGGGTTTAGCCTCTCTGATCTCGTGGTAGATCCACTCTTGTACTACCCATATCATCAATATTAATCAAGCAGGAGTAGGGTTTTACCTCCATCGAGAGGGCCCGAACCTAGGTAAAAACATCGTGTCCCTTGTCTCCTGTTACCATCCTCCTAGACGCATAGTTCGGGACCCCCTACCCGAGATCCGCCGGTTTTGACACCGACACTTGGGTTCCCTCTTCACCCATTCGTCCGCAGGTTGATGTTTTACTACGGGCTGGATTTTCACGACCTAGCCCCCAACTTCATCCTTAATATCTCGGCGTTTATTGTCGTTTGTGAGGCTTTTCTCTGCATCCCGCCTCACTTTGGCCTGTGGCTGAAGACCTTCAATGTGAGGCGGAAGGTAGTGCGCGACCAACAAGCAGAGTGCGGAGGCGCCATGGTAGGCAAGATGCCCAACGTCACCTAGCCCGAAGGCTCGTTCGCGGAGACGGTGAAGGGGTGGCAATCAGGGTGGTTTTATATCACCGAGCCGAGCGACGCCAACTGGGTGGCGGCCCCCGAATTCCGATCTGGAGTCCCGATGCGACTCACTTCTTGGCAAGAGCGGGGCCTAACCTGGGGTCCCTTGGCCGAGCTGATAGGGCTCCATACGTGCATCCAGAACATGATAGAGAATAAGATCAAGCTTGTCACCGTAGTACAGGTTATGCTTGTTCGTTGGGTCCTTCCGTGCCAGCGCCGAACTTGTAGTTTGTGGGAGTTCGAGCCAACCAAGCACCAGACACTGCTGGAGCTCTTCGGCACAACGCACGAAGAAATTTGGAAGGGGCTCTTCAAGGCCGGCGAGACGCCACCGCCTACGACCGAAGACCGCGGGCTTAGCTTAAAGCGTCAGCCCAATCCGGTCAGTTTCTTTAATGTTTTCAAGGAATGCCCCCTACTAGCATATTTTGAGGGAAAACTTAAGATTCCTTTCTCCAATTTCAGGCCTGGATTAAGTTGGCCGAGAAGAACAACTGTCCAGCTCCGCTACCCGAGGACTAGGTATTTCCGTTATTGGAGAAGATGTTGTTCCCCGCGCCTTATGAGGTGCCGGAGAAGACGGCTAAGAAGGCGGCCCAAGGGGCCAAGAAGGACCTTCGCCGGAGAAGCACTCCAGACGAGACGTCCTAAAGCGAGACTTCCTCTTCGTCAACTGACAACAGCGACGAAGAGGAAAAAGAAAAAGGCTCCCCACTTGAAGCGGGGAGGAAGAAGATAGCGCCCCCCACAAGCCCGGAGGCGGAAGCGCCTAAAAGGGTTAAAGGCTCCCTCACAGATAACTCCGCATGGGACGTCGACAGCAGTCCGGAACGACCACGCCAGACCAAGCCTTGGGCCGCTTCGTAAGTACCAGAATTCACAAAAGTTTGGCTTTCCAGGTTTGTAATATTGACATATGGTAAACTTTTGTCATTGCAGCCCGGTCTTGTGCGACTCCCGCGATCCTCGGCGGAGGATTATTTGAACCTGAAGGAGATGGCTAGCATATCTCCGCACACTGCTCATTCCGTCGCACCCGGGGTGATGGCGAGTGGTGTCGAAAGGCCTTCGAGGCGGGGGAGGTTCCGGAGATCATCGGGATGACGCCTCAGGACGACTCCTCGCATGCCGGACACATGGGGGGAAAAGCCCCCATGGAGACTGGTGAAGGGGTCCGAGGTCCCTTCAGACCTCAGCCGGATACCATCCCAGAAATCTATACGGCTCCAGGGTTCAACAAACGGCATTCCCCCCAAGGAGAGAGCATGCATGTTCCACCGGTGACCTTTGTCCAACCAGATGACCGGATAATCTGCTGGAGGCACTGCGAGGTGCCTCTATCGTGGATGAACATCGTGTCCTTATGGACACGGTAATAGAGAAGGTTCAGTTTGCTAAAAGCGGACTGACTGAAGCCCGTACTAGCTTTCTAGGAGGCTTTGAGGTAAGTAATGTGATTATAAGAAAAATATCACAGTATAGACAGTAGCCCCTGATACTCTGTTTGGTGTTCGGTAAGAAAAGCCTGACAGAGGATCAAAAATCGCAGGAGTCTAACATGAGTTGTCTATGTCAAGAAGCAGGTATCGCTGCAGGATGCCACTGCTCATGCTGTGGAGGTCTCTGGACTGAATCAGAAATTGGAGCGGGTCGAGGAGGAGCTCGGCCGTGTGAAGAAGCAGGTGGAAGATAGCCAAGGTATGCAGTAACCCGTGGGTACATTTCGAAAAAATGAATAATACGACCGGCCTAAAAGTGTCATAAACTTTATTAGGGGCCACAACCGAGGTGGCAACCCTTAAGAATGCGCTAGCCGAGGCCGAGGACAAAGCGGCCAAGGAACGAGCTTTGCGCGAGAAGCAGGAGGTCCGGGTTGGTGAGGCGCAGCAACAGTCCAGGGCGCGATAGAGAAATTTGAGTCCCTGGAGCGTGATTTTAAGTCGTAGGAGTCAGAATTGGCGAAGGCTCGCCAGAGCACGGAGGATGCACGAGCCGAGGCCCAGAGCGGCCTCCAGGAGATTCAAGTAGCCCAAAAAATTGCGGCGGGTTAGTCTGTCACCATACAGAGAAAATATGTAGAGAAAACGTCCCTTGTGCTTGTCCTGAATTTTGGTTTTCCACGGGCATTTGCAGGTCTGCCGCACAGTGTGTCAAACATGGTCGAGCATTACAGAGCCGAAGAAGGGATGTCAATGGAGAAGCTGTTCTGGTCTGATACGTCTCCAACGTATCTATAATTTTTTATTGTTCCATGCTATATTATATTCTGTTTTGGACATTATTGGGCTTTATTATACACTTTATATTATTTTTGGGACTAACCTATTAACCAGAGGCCCAGCCCGAAATTGCTGTTTTTGCCTATTTGAGTTTTGAGAAAAAGAATATCAAGCGGAGTCCAAGCGGAATGAAACCTTCGGGAGCGTGATTTTTGGAGCGAGCGTGATCCGAGGACTTGGACCCTACGTCAAGACATCAACCAGGAGGGCACAAGGTAGAGGCGCACCAACCCCCCGGTAGCGCCCTCCACCCTCGTGGGCCCCACGTTGACCGGCGTACTCCTTCCTCCTATATATACCTCGTGCCCCAAACTACCGGATCTGAGCCAAAACCTAATTCCACCGCCGCAACCTATACATGCCGTGAGATCCCATCTTGGGGCCTGTTAGGAGCTCATGGGAGGGCATCGATCACGGAGGGCTTCTACATCAACACCATAGCCTCTCCGATGATGTGTGAGTAGTTTACCTCAGACCTTCGGGTCCATAGTTATTAGCTAGATGGCTTCTTCTCTCTTTTTGGATCTCAATACAATGTTCTCCCCCTCTCTCGTGGAGATCTATTCGATGTAACCTTCTTTTGCGATTTGTTTCTTGAGACCGATGAATTGTGGGTTTATGATCAAGTTTATCTATGAACAATATTTGAATCTTCTCTGAATTCTTTTATGTATGATTGGTTATCTTTGCAAGTCTCTTTGAATTATCAGTTTGGTTTGGCCTACTAGATTGATCTTTCTTGCAATTGGAGAAGTGCTTAGCTTTGGGTTCAATTTTGCGGTGTCCTTTCCAGTGACAGTAGGGGCAGCAAGGCACGTATTGTATTGTTGCTATGAAGGATAACAAGATGGGGTTTATATCATATTGCATGAGTTTATCCCTCTACATCATGTCATCTTGCTTAAAGCGTTACTCTGTTCTTATGAATTTAATACTCTAGATGCATGCTGGATAGCGGTCGATGTGTGGAGTAATAGTAGTAGATGCAAGCAGGAGTCGGACTACTTGTCTTGGACGTGATGCCTATATACATGATCATACCTAGATATTCTCATAACTATGCTCAATTCTATCAATTGCTCAACAGTAATTTGTTCACCCATCGTAATACTTATGCTCTTGAGAGAAGCCACTAGTGAAACCTATGGCCCCCGGTTCTATTTTCCATCATATTAATCTCACGATAACAAGCTATTTCTGGCGCCGTTTTTATTTTGTTTTCTTTACTTTGTATCTTTATCATAAAAATACCAAAAATATTATCTTATCATATCTATCAGATCTCACTCTCGTAAGTGACCGTGTAGGGATTGACAACCCCTTATCGCGTTGGTTGTGAGGATTTATTTGTTTGTGTAGGTGCGAGGGACTCGTCGTGGCCTCCTCTTGGATTGATACCTTGGTTCTCAAAACTGAGGGAAATACTTATGCTACTTTGCTGCATCACCCTTTCCTCTTCAAGGGAAAACCAACACAATGCTCAAGAGGTAGCAAGAAGGATTTCTGGCGCCGTTGCCGGGGATTCTATGCAAAAGTCAACATACCAAGTACCCATCACAAACCCTTATCTCCCGCATTACATTATTTGCCATTTGCCTCTCGTTTTCCTCTCCCCCACTTCACCCTTGCCATTTTATTCGCCCTCTCTTTTCCGTTCGCCTCCTTTTTGTTTGCTTCTTGTTTGCTCGTGTGTTGGATTGCTTGCTTGTCACGATGGCTCAAGATAATACCAAATTATGTGACTTTACCAATACCAACAACAATGATTTCCTTAGCACTCCGATTGCTCTTCTTACCGATACTGAATCTTGTGAAATTAATGTTGTTTTGTTGAATCTTGTCATGAAAGATCAATTTGCCGTCCTTCCTAGTGAAGATGCCGCCACCCATCTAAATAGCTTCGTTGATTTGTGTGATATGCAAAAGAAGAAATATGTGGACAATGATATTGTTAAATTGAGGATATTTCCTTTTTCGCTTAGAGATCGTGCTAAAGCTTGGTTTTCGTCTTTGCTTAAAAATAGTATTGATTATTGGAATAAGTGCAAAGATGCTTTTATCTCTAAGTATTTTCCTCCCGCTAAGATTATATCTCTTAGAAACTATATTAAGAATTTTAAGCAACTTGATCATGAATATGTTGCACAAGCTTGGGAGAGAATGAAATTAATGATACGTAATTGCCCTACGCATGGTTTGAATTTGTGGATGATTATACAAAAAATTTATGCCGGATTGAATTTTGCTTCTAGAAATCTTTTAGATTCAGCCGCGGGAGGCACTTTTATGGAAATCACTTTAGGAGAAGCTACTAAACTCCTAGATAATATTATGGTTAATTATTCTCAATGGCACACTGAAAGATCTACTAATAAAAAAGTGCATGCGATAGAAGAAATTAATGTTTTGAGTGGATAGATGGATGAACTTATGAAATTATTTGCTAATAAAAGTGTTTCTTCTGATCTTAATGATATGCCTTTGTTTACTTTGATTGAGAATAATAATGAATCTATGGATGTGAATTTTGTTGGTAGGAATAATTTAGGTAACAACGCGTATAGAGGAAACTTTAATCCTAGGCCGTACCCTAGTAATTCCTCTAATAATTATGGTAATTCCTACAACAATTCTTATGGAAACTTTAATAAGATGCCCTATGAATTTGAGACTAGTGTTTAGGAATTTATGAATTCGCAAAAGAATTTCAATGCTTTGCTTGAAGAAAAATTGCTTAAAGTTGATGAATTGGCTAGGAACGTTGATAGAATTTCTCTTGATGTTGATTCTTTAAAACTTAGATCTATTACTCCTAAGCATGATATCAATGAGTCTCTCAAAGCCATGAGAATTTCCATTGATGAGTGCAAAGAAAGAACCGCTAGGATGTGTGCTAAGAAAGAGTGCTTTGTGAAAGCGTGTTCTTCAAATTTCTATGAAAATAAAGATGAAGATCTAAAAGTTATTGATGCGTCCCATATTAAATCTTTGTTTTGCAATATGAATCTTGATAATGAAGGGACTGAATATGATCCACCTTTACCTAGAAGGCGTTCCAGAAATTCGGAGTTTTTAGATCTTGATGCTAAAATTGATAAAAGTGGGATTGAAGAGGTCAAAACTTTAGATATTAATGAACCCACTATTTTGGTCAAGGAATTTAATTATGATAAGTGCTCTTTGATATATTGTATTTCCTTGTTGCAATCCGTGCTAAATTCTCCTCATGCTTATAGCCAAAATAAAGCCTTTACCAAACATATCGTTGATGCTTTGATGCAATCTTATGAAGAAAAACTTGAGTTGGAAGTTTCTACCCCTAGAAAACTTTATGATGAATGGGAACCTACTATTAAAATTAAAATTAAAGATCATGAATGCTATGCTTTGTGTGATTTGGGTGTTAGTGTTTCCACGATTCCAAAGACTTTGTGTGATTTGTTAGGTTTCCGTAATTTTGATGATTGCTCTTTAAACTTGCACCTTGCAGATTCCACCATTAAGAAACCTATGGGAAGAATTAATGATGTTCTTATTGTTGCAAATAGGAATTATGTTCCCATAGATTTTACTATTCTTGATATAGATTGCAATCCTTCATGTCCTATTATTCTTGGTAGACCTTTCCTTAGAACGATTGGTGCAATTATTGATATGAAGGAAGGAAATATTAGATTCCAATTTCCATTAAGGAAAGGCATGGAACACTTCCCCAGAAATAAAATAAATTACCTTATGAATCTATTATGAGAGGCACTTATGGATTGCCTACCAAAGATGGCAATACCTAGATCTATCCTTGCTATTATGCCTAGCTAGGGGCGTTAAACGATAGCGCTTGGTGGGAGGCAACCCAATTTTATTTTTAGTTTTTTGCTTTTTGCTTCTGTTTAGGAATAAATCTTTGATCTGGCCTCTGGTTATACTTGTTTTTATGTTTTAATTAGTGTTTGTGCCAAGTTAAACCTATAGGATCTTCTTGGATGATAGTTATTTGATCTTGCTGTAAATTCCAGAAACTTTATGTTCACGAAAATAATTGTTAAAAATCACCAGAAAGTGATAAAATATTGATTCCAGTTTCTGCTGATCAATAAACAAATTGTATAGGTCTTCCTATTTTGGTAGATTTTTTGGAGTTCCAGAAGTTTGTGTTAGTTACAGATTACTACAGACTGTTCTGTTTTTGACAGATTCTGTTTTTCGTGTGTTATTTGCTTATTTTGATGAATCTATGGTTCGTAAAAGAGTTTATAAACCATATAGAAGTTGGAATACAGTAGGTTTAACACCAATATAAATAAAGAATGAGTTCATTACAGTACCTTGAAGTTGTCTTTTGTTTTCTTTCGCTAACGGAGCTCACAAGATTTTCTGCTGAGTTTTGTGTTGTGAAGTTTTCAAGTTTTGGGTGAAAGATTTGATGGATTATGGAACAAGGAGTGGCAATAGCCTAAGATTGGGGATTCCCATGGCATCCCCAAGATAATCTAAGGACACCTAAAAGCCAAAGCTTGGGGATTCCCCGGAAGGCATCCCCTCTTTCGTCTACTTCCATCGGTAACTTTACTTGGAGCTATATTTTTATTCACCACATGATATGTGTTTTGCTTGGAGCGTCTTGTATGATTTGAGTCTTTGATTTTTAGTTTACCACAATCATCCTTGCTGTACACACCTTTTGAGAGAGACACACATGATTCGGAAATTATCAGAATACTCTATGTGCTTCACTTATATCTTTTGAGTTATATAGTTTTTGCTCTAGTACTTCACTTATATCTTTTAGTGGACGGTGGTGGTTTTGTTTTATAGAAACTATTATTCTCTCATGATTCACTTAGATTATTTTGAGAGTCATAAACAGCATGGTAATTTGCTTAAATAATCCTAATATGCTAGGTATTCAAGACTAGTAAAAACTTTCTTATGAGTGTGTTGAATACTAAGAGAAGTTTGATGCTTGATGATTGTTTTGAGACATGGTGGTAGTGATATCAAAGTTGTGCTAGTTGAGTAGTTGTGAATTTGAGAAATACTTGTGTTGAAGTTTGCAAGTCCCGTAGCATGCACGTATGGTAAACGTTATGTAACAAATTTGAAACATGAGGTGTTCTTTGATTGTCCTCCTTATGAGTGGCGGTCGGGGACGAGCGAGGGTCTTTTTGAGTTCTTTATGACTAATGTTGAGTCCATGGATTATACGCACTCTCACCTTTCCATCATTGTTAGCCTCTTCGGTACCGTGCATTGCCCTTTCTCACATTGAGAGTTGGTGCAAACTTAGCGGTGCATCAAACCCGTGAT
Organism: Aegilops longissima; assembly: GCA_021605205.1. Taxonomy (NCBI): domain Eukaryota; kingdom Viridiplantae; phylum Streptophyta; class Magnoliopsida; order Poales; family Poaceae; genus Aegilops; species Aegilops longissima. Next base: position 528,302,682 of record CM038679.1, read on the forward strand.
ATGATCGCTCTTTCACATAAACCTCCTTATATCTTCCTCAAAATAGCCACCATACCTACCTATTATAGCATTTCCATAGCCATTCCGAGATATATTGCTATGCAACTTTCCATCGTTCCATTTATCATGACACGTTCATCATTGTCATATTGCTTTGCATGATCATGTAGTTGACATAGTATTTGTGGCAAAGCCACCATTCATAATTCTTTCATACATGTCACTCTTGGTTCATTGCATATCCCGATACACCGCCGGAGGCATTCATATAGAGTCATACTTTGTTCTAGTATCGAGTTGTAATCATTGAGTTGTAAATAAATAGAAGTTTGATGATCATCATTTTCTATAGCATTGTCCCAAGTGAGGAAACAAAAGAGAAAGACCATAAAAAAAGAAGAAGGCCCAAAAAAATGAGAGAAAAAGAGAGAAGGGACAATGTTACTATCCTTTTTACTACACTTGTGCTTCAAAGTAGCACCATAATCTTCATGATAGAGAGTCTCTTGTTTTGTCACTTTCATATACTAATGGGAATTTTCCATTATAGAACTTGGCTTGTATATTCCAACAATGGGCTTCCTCAAATGCCCTAGGTCTTCGTGAGTAAGCAAGTTGGACGCACACCCACTTAGTTTCTTTTGTTGGGCTTTCATATATTTATAGCTCTAGTGCATCCGTTGCATGGCAATCCCTACTCCTTGCATTAACATCAATCGATGGGCATCTACATAGCTCATTGATTAGCCTCGTTGATGTGAGACTTTCTCCCTTTTTGTCTTTTCCACATAACCCCCATCATTATATTCTATTCCACCCATAGTGCTATATCCATGGCTCACGCTCATGTATTGCGTGAAAGTTGAAAAAGTTTGAGATTACTAAAGTATGAAACAATTGCTTGGCTTGTCTTCGGGGTTGTGCATGATGAGAGCATTCTTGTGTGACAAAAATGGAGCATGACAAAACTATATGATTTTGTAGGGATGAACTTTCTTTGGCCATGATATTTTGAGAGGACATAATTGCTTAGTTAGTATGCTTGAAGTATTATTATTTTTATGTCAATATTGAACTTTTATCTTGAATATTTTGGATCTGAATATTCATACCACAATTAAGAAGAATTACATTGAAATTATGCCAAGTAGCATTCCACATCAAAAATTCTGTTTTATCATTTACCTACTCAAGGACGAGCGAGGAATTAAGCTTGGGGATGCTTGATCGTCTCCAACGTATCTATAATTTTTATTGTTCCATGATATATTATATTCTGTTTTGGACATTATTGGGCTTTATTATACACTTTTATATTATTTTGGGACTAACCTTTAGGAGGAGGCCCAGCCCGAAATTGCTGTTTTTGCCTATTTGAGTTTAGAGAAAAAGAATATCAAGCGAGTCCAAACGGAATGGAACCTTCGAGAATGTGATTTTTGGAACGAACGTGATCCAGAGGACTTGGACCCTACGTCAAGACATCAACCAAGAGGGCACGAGGTAGGGGGCACGCCTACCTCCCCAGGCGCGCCCTCCACCCTCGTGGGCCTCATGTTGCTCCACCGACGTACTCCTTCCTCCTATATATACATACGTACCCCCAAACTACCAGATACGGAGCCAAAAACCTAATTCCACCGCTGCAACCTTTTGTACATGTGAGATCCCATCTTGGGGCCTGTTCCGGAGCTCCACCGGAGGGGGCATCGATCACGGAGGGCTTCTACATCAACACCATAGCCTCTCCGATGATGTGTGAGTAGTTTACCTCGACCTTGGGTCCATAGTTATTAGCTAGATGGCTTCTTCTCTCTTTTGGATCTCAATACAATGTTCTCCCCTCTCTCGTGGAGATCTATTCGATGTAACCTTCTTTTTGCGGTGTGTTTGTTGAGTCGATGAATTGCGGGTTTATATTTGTAAGTGCATCTAGTGCCCTTAGTGATTTTGGTGTATTGAAGACTTATAGGTTAAGTAACTAATGCGTTTGTGAGTGTACACAGGTCTATAAGTCTATGAGGAGTTTGATATTCTGAGAGAAAGTCGACCCTAAAAATGAAGTTCTTCAACTGAAGACTTTGATATTCGAAGACTTTACGAAGACTTTGAAAGTGAAGAAATTGGTGTGACCTTGAAGACTTGGTATTCATTTGAGGAACATGAAGCGTGAAGACTTTTGTTTTCGTAGTTTCATTTTCTCTTTCTTGAGTCATAGGAAACACCGTCTTTGTTAAAGGGGTTAGGAAATACTAAGGAAAAATTTCCATTTGATGCTCAACTCAAAATCCTACACCTACCAATCCCTTGAGTGAAGCCTTTGGAAATCTCATACGATTCAGTCAATTTCTTGATGTGATGAGCGAAGCTCTTCTAGTCATTGAGAATTTATTCGATCGAGGAGTTAAAATTCGCCGGTCTGAATTGCCTACGATGAGAACATGATATACGAGGAATTTGATGTTCAAATTTCCGACCGTTGTTGTCTTCTTGCATGACCTGTCCCAAATATCTTATCCACCTAACGGTCATATCATTGAAGGGCATTTATGTCTTATCATGTCGGGCTGCTCCCTAGGCTATAAATAGCCGCCCCTACAACCACTAGTTGGTTGGCTGCTCGAAGAACTTGACACTTGTCATTTGAGAGCAACCCATCCTCCGAGGACTTTGAGCTGAAAATCATCAAGTGAGGAAAACCCAAAACCAAACCCCAACAAACCCAAAGTGATTGAGCATCATGAAGAAATTGATCCTCGTGGATCCGGCGCTTTTACCTTTGAAGACTGTGCTTCTTCCAGACGGTTAGGCGTCAAGGTCTAGAGCATCCAAGAGGAATTGTGGATCACCGAGTGACCAAGTATGTGAAGGTTTGGAAGTCGCTGAAGACTTACCACGAGTGATTGGGCGAGTCTGCGTGATCTTAGTTCAAGGATAATCTGGTGAGGACTTGGTGTCCTGAGCTGCGTGCTCGATGATTGGGTGTCCGGGACTGTGTGTCCTCGAGTTTAAATACTCGGCCGCTCCAACCAGACGTACAAACCGAGACAGCAGTTGGAACTGGTCTACCAAATCATTGTCTTCACCAACCTAACTGGTTCTATTTCCTCAACCCTTTCATTTCCTCATTTGTGTTGAGTGTTTGTTCATATCTATGTTTGAAGACTTTGGTGAAGACTTTCTCAATTTCCTCAGTTCAATTTCTTGATCTGTTTGTCTTCATCTTGTGTTATCCTGTGATTACGCTTTACGTACTGTGATTGTCTTCATTTCATCATGATGACTATGCTTGTAATCTGCTATGCTTACTTCTGAGTACTTATTCCGCTGCAAGTAGTTCTTCGCTAAGGAATTTCCTCACCGGCAAATTCCTCAGTGAAGAATTCATAAAAATCGCCTATTCACCCCCCCTCTAGTCGATATAACGCACTTTCAATGACCAAGTTTATCTATGAACAATATTTGAATCTTCTCTGAATTCTTTTATGTGTGATTGGTTATCTTTGCAAGTCTCTTCGAATTATCAGTTTGGTTTGGCCTACTAGATTGATCTTTCTTGCAATGGGAGAAGTGCTTAGCTTTGGGTTCAATCTTGCGGTGTCCTTTCCCGGTGTGATGAGGGGCAGCAAGGCACGTATTGTATTGTTGCCATCGAGGATAACAAGATGGGGTTTATATCATATTGCATGAGTTTATCCCTCTACATCATGTCATCTTGCTTAAAGTGTTACTCTGTTCGTGTTACTCTGTTCTTATGAACTTAATACTCTAGATGCATGCTGGATAGTGATCGATGTGTGGAGTAATAGTAGTAGATGCAGGCAGGAGTCGGTCTACTTATCACGGACGTGATGCCTATATACATGATCATGCCTAGATATTCTCATAATTATGCACTTTTCTATCAATTGCTCGACAGTAATTTGTTCACCCACCGTAATACTTATGGTCTTGAGAGAAGCCACTAGTGAAACCTATGGCCCCCGGGTCTATTTTCCATCATATTAATCTCCCGACAATAAGCTATTTCTGGCACCGTTTTTATTTTGTTTTCTTTACTTTGCATCTTTATCATAAAAATACCAAAAATATATCTTATCATATCTATCAAATCTCACTCTCGTAAGTGACCGTGTAGGTATTGACAACCCCTTATCGCGTTGGTTGCGAGGATTTATTTGTTTGTGTAGGTGCGAGGGACTCGTGCGTGGCTTCCTACTGGATCGATACCTTGGTTCTAAAAAACTGAGGGAAATACTTACGCTACTTTGCTGCATCACCCTTTCCTCTTCAAGGGAAAACCAACGCAGTGCTCAAGAGGTAGCATGGTCCCAATATCTGGGATCCGAACATCCGGTGACCTTCAGCGACCAGCTAAAGCAGCTGGTCGAGCTGCATAGGTTGGCCGAACTGGCCATGAAGGACCTGATAGTCCGGCTGTGGCCTGCCGATCGTACACCTGGCAGTTATTTCGGACTTGTGCAGGGGCTTGTGAGTGTCTGTCCGCGGCTCGAAGCCGTGAAGCGGTCGGTCTGCATTGAAGGTGTGCGGATGGCTTTTGCTCGCATCAAGACACTTTGGGCAAAGCTAGATGCCAAGAAGCTGATGACCGAGGGACCGCCAGAGGGCAAGGAGCATCGTCGACTCGAGCATTATTTTGAAGGTGTCCTGGAGGGATCCCGCCTTGCGGCGGCACAATGTTCGAAGGATATTATGTTCCCATAAGAACATGTGTATTATCTTGCCCTGTAATATGGAACAAAGATGTTATGTAGTATAATGTTTATGATTTTAAATTTTACCTCCTGTGCGGCCGTTTATTTAATTTAATCGAGGATGACCGATGTCGGCTTAAACGCTTTACGTAGATAATGCGGGGTGTTAGGATAAACCTAAACACTCTTTACTCCACATTCTGGTTCTTAAAGGAGGTGTTTAGCACGACGAACAAGGCAATCAGACTATGCGGCCTTTACCGCCCCCACTTAGCCATAAGAGTTTGACAATTGATAAAGTTTGGCGAAGCCCCTAGTATTTGGAAGGACGAATTAGGGGCGCTATACACGCCTAATCGGGGAAAACTATTCTTCGCGAGAAGCGGGAAAAATCTCTAACGATTTGGAACCTCTCGAACAGCTGACCGGCTCTCGCTGCATCATGACAGTTAGTTTTCGGCTTTCTCTACTGAGGTGCTCGTCCGGAAGAACCGGGACACAATCGCAGTAGTTGTCCCTTTACTACCCTAGCCGATATAGCGGAACGTAAGGTAGTAAGCACAAGAGCCGGGCAACCCAACTATTGACCAAAGACATGATTCGGAGCCGATGCATATAATGTTATAAGTTTGGGGTGCCGAACTGAACTATACAAGTGTTCAGACTTTTATTGCCGTGTTGCGGGTTGTAATTAAGCCCCTGGCGGATTAGTACGTATCATGATGTACATGTGCAAGGAATAATAGATATCGAGGTGAGAAAACAGGAAAAAATGAAGTAGTGGGCTGACGCCATCGTTTATTCACCGTTGTGATGTAATCAGTACGTCAAGGCGTACTTTGTACAAGTAATGCGATAAGCAAGCAAGACTATTGAAAAATGTCGTAACCAAGGGTGAGCTGCATACGGGTATGTAAAACAAGTATGGTAATTGTTTATTAGGAACCACCTGGGGTCCCTTGTACGCCAGAGCTTGTTGCCTCCTTGGTGTGTTCTGCAAGCGGGTCGTCCGTATAGACCTTGAAAAAGAGAGGAAAAACCCGTAAAAAGGAAAAAAAGCCGAAGCGTGCGAATCCCAGGGTCTATCAATCCGTACTGTGGATCGCGGGCAAGTTGTGCCTCCGTCCGTACCCATGGGTGTGTAGCGTATGTGCTCGCGGTACGAATACCATTGCCTCATATGGGCTTGGGCGGAGGCCAAATTTTGCTAGTTTGACCCGTGACGAGCCGAGCTGTCCTGCTGCAGTATAGTTCAGACCTTCTTAGTGGTGTTCAGGGGCTCGACAGCCGGACTATTGTGCTGCTTGAGAAGGCCACTCTGTACTTTTGCTGCTAGGGTGGCGGTGTGATCCTCTGTACGGAGGGAGCGCTCCGTATTTCCGTTTACCGTAATGACGCCACGTGGACCGGGCATCTTCAGCTTAAGATAAGCATAATGCGGCGCCACATTGAATTTAGGGAATGCGGTTCGTCAGAGCAGAGCGTGATAGCCGTTGCGGAATGGGACGATATCGAAGATTAGTTCTTCGCTTCGGAAGTTATCCGGAGAGCCGAATATTACTTCCAGCGTTATTGAGCCCGTACAGCGGGCCTCTACGCCTGGAATGACTCCTTTGAAGGTGATCTTTGTTGATTTGATTCGCGAGGGGTCAATTCCCATCCTCTGCACTGTGTCTTGATAGAGCAGGTTGAGGCTGCTACCACCGTCCATCAGGACTCGAGTTAGGTGGAACCCGTCAATAATTGGGTCAAGAACTAGTGCGGCTGAACCGCCACGGCGGACACTAGTTGAGTGGTCTTGTCGATCGAAGGTGATCGGGGATGACGACCACGGATTGAATTTTGGGGCGGCTGGCTCTACCGCGTAGACGTCCCCCTGAGTGCGCGCTTGCGCTCCCTTTTGGGGATATGTGTAATGTATACCATGTTCACCGTTTTGACTTGGGGGGGGGGGGATTTCTTTTGCCCCCTGCTGTTTGGCTGCCGGGGCTCTTCGTCGCTCTGTGATTCCCCTTCTTTGCCTCTACCATTTGCTTTGCTGGCCTGTTTGAAGACCCGGCAATCTCTATTGGTATGGTTGGCCGGTTTGTCTGGGGTGCCATGAATTTGGCAAGGACGATCAAGTATGCGGTCCAAGCTAGATTGCTTTTCGTTGCTCCTTTTATAGGGCTTCTTTCGCTGGCTGGACTTGTAGCCACTGAATCCGACATGAACTGTTGTGTCATCGGTGTTATCGCCGTTGCTTCGGCGTTTGTTTCTATTGCGTTGGAGCTTGCCTGTGCTATGCTTGGCCTTAGAGGGGCCTGTCTCGCTGGCTGTGTTGTTACTACGGGCCAGCCAACTGTCCTCTCCCGCGCAAAAGCGGGTCATGAGTGCCGTGAGGGCTGCCATGGACTTCGACTTTTCTTGGCCGAGGTGGCGTGCTAGACATTCATCACGGATGCTGTGTTTGAAGGCTGCTAAGGCCTTGGCATCCGGATAGTCAACGGTCTGGTTCTTTTTGGTTAGGAACCTAGTCCAGAATTTTCTGGCTAATTCTCCAGGTTGTTGAACTTTGTGGCTTAAGTCATCGACATCTGGTGGCCGGACATAGGTTCCTTGGAAGTTGTCTAGGAAAGCTTCTTCCAAGTCCTCCCAGCTGCCGATCGAATTTTCAGGCAGGTTGTTAAGCCAGTGCCGAGCTGGCCCTTTGAGCTTTAGTGGGAGATATTTAATGGCGTGGAGATCATCTCCTCGAGCCATGTGGATATGGAGGATAAAGTCCTCGATCCATACCGCTGGATCGGTTGTTCAGTTGTATGATTCCATATTGACGGGCTTGAACCCCTCAGGGAATCCGTGATCCAGTACTTCATCGGTGAAGCAGAGAGGGTGTGCGGCGCCTCTATATCGGGCCGCGTCGTGGTGTAGTTCTGATGGAGTCCGTCTGCGGTGTTCGGCCCGGGCATGGTTAGATTTATTACGTCCGAATAGGTAGCCTTCCTCGTGCCTTGAGGTACGCCCTCGCGATCCGTAGATCGATCTTGTGTGTCATGTTCTATCATCCAGGATTTGCCGGAGGTCATATGTGTGACCCCGAACTCTTCCATCTTTATTTTTGCGGGGCGGTTGGGCAGGCTGGTGTTCGGCCTGAGTTGCCGCTTTATCCCGACCGCGTGGTGGCCAGTCGGCCGCCCTATCTCGACCACGTGGTGGTCATTCCGCATTACGTGAGGGAGATGCGTGCTCTGGTGCCTCCTCATCGAATTGAGGTAGCAGTCTGCGCTTTGGGTAGCTCTTGGTTGGGTGCTTGAGGCTGTATTCTTCCGCTGTCAGGACGTCAGTCCATCTGTCGACGAGCAGATCTTGTTTAGCTTGAAGTTGCTGCTACTTCTTTTTCAGGATCCTTGCAGTGGCTATAAGTTGAAGCTTAAAGCGCTCCTGCTCCAGAGGGTCCTCGGGCATGATGAAATCTTCGTTGCCGAGGCTTGTCTCCTCTTTGGAGGGTGGATGGTAACTATCGTCCTCCGAGTTATCTTCTATGGCCTGTTCGTCAGGGTTGTCTTGCGTGTTGTCATGTTCCTCCTATTCGGATGCAGCGCTGACAGGGTCTTCATTGTTTTCGGCGTTGCCTGGAGTACTATTTTCTCCGGTGCCAGTGTTGCCATCCTTTGAGCGACGAGGCTTAGAATGGCGCTTGGGGCGCCGGCGCTTGGACTGCGTCTCAGAGGGTTTGTTCTTATCCGGCTCTTCTTTGTCGTTGCCAGATCCTTTAGGTGTATCCACCATGTACACATCGTACGAAGAGGTGGCCGTCCAACGTCCAGTAAATGGCGGGTCTTGGCCTTGCTCCCTGTAGGCATCATCGTCCGTACCGTCGATATCTTCGGAGCCATAGTCAAGCATGTCGGTTAAGTCATCGATGGTGGCTATGAAGTGGGTGGCGGGTGGGAAGCAAAATTCCTCGTCGTCCGCCTTTAGCTCAAACCGAACATAGTTCGGCTGTGAGTCTTCTTCCAAGGACAAGTTCTTCAGAGAATTTAGTATGTCACCAAAAGGCGAATGCTGGAAGATGTCTGCGGTGCTAAATTCGAAAATCGATAACCGATCCAGCTCGGTGTCCGCAGGCGTACTTAATCCGGAATGTGTAACCGCAGACAAGTCCGGAGTTCCGTTGACGCAAGCTTCACAGGATGTCTAGTCCGTGTGCGGCTCCAACGCCGCGAACTTTATGACCTCGAAGATCGATCTCCTTCGGTATTGGGGCCGTTGAAGCAACATGATCCATCTCCTGGGTGTGCTCCGATGACGGATTTAAGTCATGTTCATCAGAGAGAAGAGGAGCGATCGCCGCGGTCTCACATCCATCGGAAGATCGAGTCTCCACGGATATCCGTGACGTAGTTCAAGCTTCCAAATCTGACCTGATGGCCAGGGGCGTAGCTATCATCCTGCTCCAGGTGGCGAAGAGAGTTGGCCCGCAGTACAAAGCCGCCGAACACAAAGATTTGTCCCGGGGGAAAAGTTTCTCCCTGGACGGCGTCATTACTAACGATAGAAGGGGCCATCGAATCCTTTTGTCGAAGCCACATCGGAACTCTTAATGAAAGCACCAATGTCGGTGTCAAAACCGGCGGATCTCGGGCAGGGGGTCCCGAACTGTGCATCTAGAATCGATGGTAACAGGAGACGGGGGACATGATGTTTACCCAGGTTCTGGCCCTCTCTATGGAGGTAATACCCTACTTCCTGCTTGATTGATCTTGATGGATATGAGTGTTACAAGAGTTGATCTACCACGAGATCATAATGGCTAAACCCTAGAAGTCTAGCCTATGAGTATATGGTAATGAATCTGTCCTATCCGGACTATGCTCTCCGGTTTATATAGACACCGGAGAGATCTAGGGTTACACGAGGTTGGTTACATAAGAGGGAATCTTCATAATCAACCGCCTAGCTTGCCTTCCACGCCAAGTAGAGTCCAATCTGGACACGGGTATAGTCTTCGGTCTTTGTGTCTTCATAGCCCATCAGTCCGGCCCAATGAGTAACAGGCCGGACGCCCGAGGACCCCTTAGTCCAGGACTCCCTCAGCCGGCCCCCCACCCAATTCGGATTGGGCTTGGGGGGCGCCCCCTCCTAGGCTCCCTTCTCCTCTCTCCCACTATGGCCAAATAAGGCCCATATACTTCACGGGGGGTTCGAGTAACCTCTCGATACTCCGGTAAATGCCCGAACTCACCCGGAACCATTCCGATGTCCAAACATAGTCATCCAATATATCGATCTTTATGTCTCAACCATTTCGAGACTCCTCGTCATGTCCGTGATCATATTTGGGACTCCGAACTACCTTCGGTACATCAAAACACATAAACTCATAATACCGATCGTCACCGAACATTAAGCGTGCGGACCCTACAGGTTCAAGAACTATGTAGACATGACCGGGACACGTTTCCGGTCAATAACCAATAGCGGAACCTGGATGTTCATATTGGCTCCCACATATTCTATGAAGATCTTTATCGGTCAAAACTGCATAACAACATACGTTGTTCCCTTTGTCATCGGTATTGTCGTGGAATTGTCACGGCAGATGTCCTAGTGTAAGGACTTAGTCGTGAGGCCAACGCATCTATGTAGTAGCTTGAGAGGGGTTGAGCAGAATCGAGAGATGCAACACAAGACAAGGGTTTAGACAGCTTCGGGCCCCGGGAAACATCATCCGGTAATAACCCTACATGCTGTTTGTGGCTAGGTCTCATTATGATCATGAGGGAGTCGCCGGTAAGCCGGCTCTTTGTGTCTAGCCCTAAAGATTGTTTCTTGCCCCTCCCCTCTTGGGGAGCCCTGGCCCTCCTTATATAAGTTAGAGGGGCGGGTTACATGTGGAGTCCTAGTAGGACTTGGACTAGTCTATCTTTTCTTACAAGTTGAATACAAGTCCGGGTCTTGCTTCCTTGTAAAGGAAATATTCATCATCCCTTTCCTCTTAAGCCGGCCCAAAATAACATGAGCCGACCTTCTAGGCCTTGGGCCTAGTCTTCTATCCGACCCGCCGTTAGGGCCATCCGTGAGTCGCCAGCTCGTGAGTCGTCTGATCCATGAGCCGCCAGACCCGTGAGTCGCCAGTCTTCCAGCGGGTCATCGGTGAAGCGCCAAGTCTGGTCAGGTCATACTTCCGGCCGGGTCATACCGCGGGGTGTGAGAAAGATGTCTCTTGAACCGGATTTTAAACCAGAGTCCTTATTTTGAGCTGGAAATCTTCTGACGGCCTTTAAATTTTCATCGATCTAGCAGTAATCTCGGGGCGGGTTATTTTCCTTCAATGACCGGAGTTCTTGAATTTATTGAGGCGGCTAATTTTGCCGAGTCATGCCATTGTAGCCCCCGAGTCTCAAGACGACTCGAGGAGTTGGCTTGAGATTCTCCATATTTGACCATAGAAGAAGGTGTATATTATTGGCGTTGATAGCGCGATGTGAATCTACCGAAGGTTGAGGTGACTGCGGAGGGTTATACATGATCCCGTATGAGTCGTGTAAGCAACTCGGCCAATGGTTTCTTCCAATTGGCTGTTTGAAGTTAACCACACTGTAGTAGCGGCGACTTGTGCGCCTGCCCATTGAACCATCCAGTGCAGACGGAGGTTGATAATATATGATAATTTGCCTCCAATTTGTTGGAAGAAAACCGGGCTTCCCAAGCAGTGACTTGCTCATACTCAATAAACAGCTCCTGCAGACAGGCGCGGCCCGATGTATTGATGTAGACCAGGCCGCGAGAGACGGACGGTAAAGATGACCGCAACATTAGAGGCGGCACAGACAGATGAGCCGGCCGTGGCGTTGTAAGCCGGTGTGGATGGGCAAGTTATCCTCTTGTTGTAAGCCAACTTGGTCGCGAGAGACAGCCACGATGTTGTAAGCCGGCGCGAACAGACGAGTTAATTGCCGGCGCGGTAAGCTGCGCGGACGGCAAGTCAATCACAAGCGTGGTAAGCCATGTGGACGGGCGAGTTGATGTAGACCGAGCAGCACGGGCGGCAATTTGTGCACACACGTTCATCAGCAAGCCGGCACGGACGCCCGTGCATGATGATGCTAACACATACTCCATAAGCACAGCATGGCACCATCTTAATAATGAATACTGTCCTGCACATAAAGATGTACATACCAAAGTAATTGTTCTTTAATTAAAAAATATGTACTAAAGGTAGATAGAGACAATAGCACCTGATATATTTTGCCAGATGAACACGGACGCTGGTATTAGGTAATGCTGGACAGCATCAGACGTGATAAAGCGGCAGCACCCACATGGCATGATGCATACGGACATTTAATTTTTGATGTGATAGCCTGTCCCCTGGACTAACTCCCAGCCTTTTGGCCTTCACGTGATGTAAGAAAAAAGATGCTCATCCCCTTCACTTATGCAGCAACAGCAAGCCACCATCGGCTCGTCGTCACCGGCGGCTGGCGCGAAAAAACGGCCACAGCAGAGGCGGGCCAACAAGCGAGGCCATGGCCACGATTGCGCAGGGGCTCGGCGGCTCAGAGAGGTGGCCGCGCGGCCGGCCAGGAGGGACCGCGGTGGCAGATGCACACCCTGCAAGATGGGACCGTGACGTCGTGCTTCGGCAGCGGAGGCGGCAGCCCCTGGCGTGGCGGTACGACGTTAGTTGGGGAGCCCATGAGGCGGGGCTCCGAGCCGTCATCGGAAGGCACGTGCGCTGTCGGAGTCGAGGGTGAGGTGTAAAACACGGAGCCGCGTGACGCGGACGCTCGCGGGAGCTCAAGCGTAGCTCAGGCGCAGCGGCTCTAGCCCGGCCAAAAAGAGGTGCGATGGCTCTGGCGACCCAGCACAACGGCTCATCGGAAGCAAGCCGGCGTGGTGAAGTCGTGGAAGCAAGCTTGCGGTGAGGGCGAGGCGAACGTCGCGGCGTCAAACAGCAGAGGCAGAGGAGGCGCCCGGGCGGCGTTTCACAGGCTGCCCCCGGCCGGGGCGGCTTACCGCAGCAAGGCGGAGGAGAGCTCGGCGGCGACTCGGGAACGGGCGGCTTAGCGCGAGGGGACACCAGCCAGGCGAGGCGCCAGCTCGAAGAGCCACATCGACGGAGGCAGGCAGAGAAACGGAGGCAGCCGCTTGAGGCCCGGCGACGTGGGTGCCAGCCTGGAGCAACAACCGGCCGGAGGCAGAGGCGCAAGGCGAGAGCCAGCCCCGAGCAGCGACAGAGTCCGTGCCCACGACCCTATCCTCTTCTGGGTCGTGGTTGACCTGACAATTTCCTTTTTTTTCTTTTTCTTTTTTGATCAGATCAGATCAAGCAAATTGCAATCGGCTGCCGGTTTCCGTCCATGGATGGGATAAAAAATTAGAACCATACTAGGATTAGTACTAGTCAGATTAGATCACCTTGAGATCTGATCACATGTACTACTACTTCACGTAGTGTTTTTCCTTGGATCTTTGCTCCATGCTCGTGGAAGTAGAAGCAACAGCGTATACTGATGATTACGCGTGCGGGTTTATGCCTATTGGTGACCCAGCGACTTTGATGGATTCATGTAGTATACTTTGTGTGCGGCAAAAATACTCCTGCCGATCTCGGCGACTCACGTTGGCGACTGTGGGCCTTCGAGACAATGTAAATCCTTCTGCAGTGATTCTTCTTCATCCAAAAAATTGAAAACGTCCCGATCCCTAAGAGAGATCCCTTCAAGAACTCAACACCATCGTGCGTGAGCCCTACGGTGGGCGCCAACTGTCGTGGAATTGTCACGGTAGATGTCCTAGTGTAAGGACTTAGGCGTGAGGCCAACGCATCTATGTAGTAGCTTGAGAGGGGTTGAGCGGAATCGAGAGATGCAACACAAGACAAGGGTTTAGACAGCTTCGGGCCCCGGGAAACATCATCCGGTAATAACCCTACATGCTGTTTGTGGCTAGGTCTCATTATGATCATGAGGGAGTCACCTGTAAGCCGGCTCTTTGTGTCTAGCCCTAAAGATTGTTTCTTGCCCCTCCCCTCTTGGGGAGCCCTGCCCCTCCTTATATAAGTTAGAGGGGCGGGTTACATGTGGAGTCCTAGTAGGACTAGGACTAGTCTATCTTTTCTTACAAGTTGAATACAAGCCCGGGTCTTGCTTCCTTGTAAAGGAAATATTCATCATCCCTTTCCTCTTAAGCCGGCCCAAAATAACATGAGCCGGACTTCTAGGCCTTGGGCCTAGTCTTCTATCTGACCCGCCGTTAGGGCCATCCGTGAGTCGCCAGCTCGTGAGTCGTCTGGTCCGTGAGCCGCCAGACCCATGAGTCGCTAGTCTTCCAGCGGGTCATCGGTGAAGCGCCAAGTCTGGCCGGGTCATACTTCCGGCCGGGTCATACCGTGGGGTATATCCCCGACAGGTATGTTACTTGCCCAAGATTCGATCGTCGGTATCTCAATACCTAGTTCAATCTCGTTACCGGCAAGTCTCTTTGCTCGTTCCGTTATGCATCATCTCCCAACTAACTCATTAGTCACATTGCTTGCAAGGGTTATAGTGATGTGCATTACCGAGAGGGCCCAGAGCGCTCTCCAACAATCGGAGTGACAAATCCTAATCTCGATCTATGCCAACTCAACAAACACCATCAGAGACACCTGTAGAGCATCTTTATAATCACCCAGTTATGTTGTGACTTTGATAGAACACTAAGTGTTCCTCCGGTATGGAGTTGCATAATCTCATAGTCACAGGAACATGTATAAGTTATGAAGAAAGCAATAGCAAGAAAGTAAATGATCATAGTGCTAAGTTAACGGATGGGTCTTGTCAATCACATCATTCTCTAATGATGTGATCCCATTCATCAAATGACAACCCATGTCTATGGCTAGGAAACTTAACCATCTTTGATTAACGGGCTAGTCAAGTAGAGGCATACTAGTGACACTCTATTTATCTATGTATTCACACATGTACTAAGTTTCCGTTTAATACAATTGTAGCATGACTAATAAACATTTATCATGATATAAGGAAATATAAATAACAACTTAATTATTGCCTCTAGGGCATATTTCCTTCAGTCTCCCACTTGCACTAGAGTCAATAATCTAGTTCACATCGCCATGTGATTTGACACCAATAGTTCACATCTTTATGTGATTAGTTCACATCTCCATGTGACTAATACCCAAAGGGTTTACTAGAGTCAATAATCTAGTTCGCATCACTATGTGATTAACACCCAGAGAGTGATCATGTTTTGCTTGCGAGAGAAGTTTAGTCAACGGGTCCATCACATTCAGAGCCGTATGTATTTTGAAAAATTTCTATGTCTACAATGCTCTGCTCGGAGCTACTCTAGCTAATCGCTCCCACTTTCAATATGTATCTAGATTGAGACTTAGAGTCATCCAGATTGGTGTCAAAGCTTGCATCGACGTAACCCTTTACGATGAACTCTTTGTCACCTCCATAACCGAGAAACATTTCTTTATTCCACTAAGGATATTTTTGACCGTTGTTCAGTGATCCACTCCTGGATCACTATTATACCCTCTTGCCAAACTCATGGTGAGGTACACAATAGGTCTGGTACATAGCATAACATACTTTATAGAACCTATGACTGAGGCATACGGAATGACTTTTCATTCTCTTTCTATTTTGTGCCGTGGTCGGGTTTTGAGTCTTTACTCAACTTCTCACCTTGCACTGGTGCGCGTCGGTCCTAAACAAACGGTTTTTAACCCCTTTCCGTGACGGCCTTCGGAACCGTCGCCAAGTGAGTGTGTGCGATAGGGGGCCCTTCCCACACGACCCACAAACCGTCGGGGATATGGAACAATGATCCAAAGGCCTTCCAAAATGTAATCGTCTGTGATGGAGCACACACTAAATTCGTTCGCACGTTGGTATCGGTGATTAAGCATTTCTAATGATGCACTGAAACCATATGGTCTGTCGTAATGAACCGTTTGGGAAACAGTATGTAAGGCACACGGGCCGACATATGAGCTGTGTGCGATTTGTGCCCTATCGCACACGAGTTTTCTGCGTAACCCGTCTGCCATGCTAGACTCCATCACACACGTTTTCCAAAAATTACCGCGTGCGATAGTGTTCTATCACAAACGGTTCAAGATCCCCTTCACACACATACAAGTTCTGCAGACCGTTTGTGATTTGTTAGGTATCACAGACGGTTGCCGCAAGAGTGACGTGTGCTTTTCGTTTGGGATCCCACACGTTTCCTGAAAAAAATACGACTGGGATTGTATTTTGCATTGGGCACGGCTTACTCCCAGTTCTTGTGTGCCATAACACGATATCACAAACGGTTCCGGAGAACCTATGCACACGTAGTAGCGCTGCAAATCATTTGTGATCTGCTGTGTATCACCGACGGTTCCGCTATGATTGACGTATGCTTTCCAATGTGGATCACACACACTCATTTAGTTGAACTGTGTGCGGAGCAATTGCCAGATTAAAACAAAAATATCCCATTTTGAATCGGCACGCAAAAAGCAAATTCGCCACAATATTCAATCGAACAAATAAAAAAAATATCCCATTTTGAATCGGCATGCAAAAAGCAAATTCGCCACAATATTCAATTAAACAAATAGTGTCCACAGGAAGAACATTCATCAGATTTCACAACAATTACAATTGAACATATGGTAGCTAAATTCCAATGATTTGTCCACACATATATGCATTACATAATTAATCATAGTGTACGAAATACGAAGACCTCATCAGATGGAAAACAATGGATCCATGCGTTATATGTTTAGTGACTAACTCTTACTCAATGTTTCAGAGAACGCATGCTGAAATCTTCATTATCACCGAGTGGGATTGATGTAGTGATCCGGGAAGAAGTCACGATAAATCTCCGAACCATCAGCAATTCACCGGTGGGGCGGTTCGGGGTCCTCGGTTTTAAGATGAGATGCAGTATTTTTAAGATCAGAATGTGCCATATGAGTGGAGTAGAAGATATTAATTAAGATAGACTTATTGGTACTAATTCACGAGGATCATCACAACTATCAGTAGATTTGCAGATGGAGATCATGTGTCTGCAAACATAGTATCCACAAAGGTTGGTCCCTGCTTCTTGCTGAGGACACTGAATTTTTTTGTACAAAATTAGTCATGTATTTTTCCTGTTAGGAACAACCTAACCGGTGTTAGATGTATTATTTTTCTTTGGACAGAATAGAAAGAGGTTTATTTAGAAGCTTGAACATTTGACTAGCGTAAGGAAAGGTATTTGTAGACTGTTGGATAAATTTTCCGAAAATAATGGATTTTGGTGTGTTACCGGAGAAACGATCTCGTGCTGCAGAGGTAGTTTCCTCTTGAACAGGTTCCCTGTTTTAGTTTCCCACAATGCGAGCACACTGCAAAGATGATGAATTTTGACAACATCAATTATTGAACCAGATATGAATGCAAATTAATTTCAACATCATAGAATTCAATACCTATCCAAGAATTGCTGAAGATGCATCCGATCCTGAGCGTTTGTTGACTCTTTGAGATAATCGATGTAGTAAACTGTGTTCTTGTTTGGAACAATGAATACCAATATCCAATGATTGCTACATATTAAGAAAGCCATGAACTTACGAATGATGTCGAAATTTGAAAGATAATCAGTGTATGCGTGGTTTTTTACTTGACTTACCGTTCATGATATGGCCAGAGAAATGATTCTGCATGGGACGTGTTTTCGAAGATACGGCGAGCGTGTTAACGGCCCAGTCCCAACGGTCCTTTTCATGTAATGTTGTGCCATTTGCTAATGCAGGATCTATGAAATACACATTCTCACTTTGTCTTCTCTGCGCGTTCAATCCCGTGAGGGGAATAAAATGCAGTTAGCTGTTTATCATTTACAACCTTGTATGGAGAAGTTGATCGGAGTTTGTTAAGTACTTACAAAATCACGCATCTAACAAGAGTGGCATCGAGCATGTTTAAGTTGAAGAAGAGATGTAAGTCCTCGAAACTCACAATGATGGAACCGGCATCGTGTCGGAAATGATCTCTGTTGTAGTGGACTAGCAAATGGTGATGACCTTCTGACATTTGATCCATGCAATATTCATGTAACTCGCGTCAACTGGAGCTGCACTCATCATAGTATTCGCCAACAAGAAATGGCTGGCCATGGACATAATTGCGTGTTTCAAGTACGCCTGCTTTATTTTTAGCAAGCAACAAACGTACTTCTTCATCACCCATGGCGTCAGAAATAGTATTACTCCCCGATTCGTTCTCTTTCCTCTTCACTCTCCCGCTGCGCTTCCTCGTGGTTGTGGGTGTAGCCTTTTTGGCCACTTCCTTCTTGGTACTTGAAGCGTTTCTGGCAGAACGTCTGGTTTCCTACACGGTAGACTGCCGAGCAGACGGTGAAGCTTGGACGAACTGCTTAGCAGATGGTTTATCTATGCTGGACCACTGAGCTGGCAGTGCAGCTGTGACGGACTGCTAGGCTGTAGGAGCAGAGGCATCAGACTGCTGACCATGTGTTGAAGCTATGTCGGGTTTCTGCGCAGGTGGTGCCAACTTGTCGGTGTGCTGAGGAGGCCGTGCCAACGCGTTGGTTTGCTGAGCAGGAAGTGCTGACACATTGTTCTACTGTTCACGCGCTGCTGGTCGACAGACCGATGAGCGATCGGTTCGGACCTCTGATCGCTTAGCACGCTGTTCGAAGCATCGATCGCTGCGATCTGTTCCACCAGGTTGGTCTGCTGAGCATGTGCTGCAGCTGGGTCTCCCCCCGCTGGTGCGTCATCAGCAGTTGTAGGCCTTGCCACTGGCTGCTTTGGGGCGGAGGATGACATGGCATGTACGCCACAATGTCGGTCTGGCTGATCACATGTTGATGTATCAGCCCGCGAGAGCTGCTCTGGCAAGGAGAGCGTCACCGGTTGAGGGGCGACAGTGGTTGCTCTTGGCGGGGCTTCAGGAATCTCATCGATGAACTCTATTTCCTTTCGTGGCCACTGGATGTGATGTAACAGTGTTTCTCCCAAGGTCCTTTGCTCATCGAAGTCTCCTAGGACATTCTTCAGGGCAAATTAATTGAATCCAGGCTTTACTTCAGTCATGTAGCACTTCACACAGCCCGGCTTCAATGGCACATTGTCCAAGAAGAGGCCATCTTCCAAGAAGGGTGGGCAAACCCAGGCTGTTGCACATTTTAATGTACCTTCATAATGTGTAAGCACGCCCTTCATTCTGTCTTCCATTCCAGATAGATCAGATATAGCATCATCACGAGCAGCTGCAGTCTCAGTGTCGCTAGGGTCAGCTGATGCACAACTACTCTTGTGCAGTGTTGTCGCGCAATAAGAATCATCATCCATGCTCGCCTCCCCTCCCCTCCCATCTGCTGGCTATCTGCCAGTGTTAGAGTCTTCTGCATCATCATTGACTCCTTAACATCCTTTCGAACAGCCGGATAAATCTTCATATTCAACTTTTCAAACAATGCATTCTGCTTCATTTCACTCCTCGCTTTTTTCATGCTGAGCCTCTCTTCTTTGCTGAGTGTGAAAGCCCTCTTATGCGGGACATTAATACCTATACCCTTTGCACGGCCAGGGGGCTCTTTTGTGTCCAGAGCAATGGACAGAATGTCACATGGCCCTGAGTTCCTGTAGAACCTTCCAGGGATCTTGGAAGCCTCTACCATCACTTCATATAGTTTGGCATCACATGCGTTTTCAAAGTAATGAGTTCCGTCGTCACACCTCTTTGCACGTGCCCGCAAGTAGTCTCTGGTGTGTTCGCCCTTGATTTCACTAAAGGTCGGATTCCCACCCGCTGCTACTGCTTCTTTGTCCTCCTGTTCCCATATCAGTTTCATGCCGTAGTATCCTGCCACACCCATACAGTGGGGGTGTATGTTCTTCTTCTGAAGTTCCGATTGCTTGAAACTCTTCGCAGCAAACTTTGGAGTTGCCCTGACCCTTTTGAA
This sequence comes from Aegilops longissima, assembly GCA_021605205.1. NCBI lineage: Eukaryota > Viridiplantae > Streptophyta > Magnoliopsida > Poales > Poaceae > Aegilops > Aegilops longissima. The sequence continues at coordinate 528,322,382 of CM038679.1, forward strand.
TTCTGCCCAGTCTGCCTTTGTAATTTGGGGGTATGCAGGGATTGGGTCCTTGCCTTCACTCAAGTACTTCTTGTACATCACGTGCTTCCACTTTCTCCAAGCATCTCTAGCCTTCTTCAGTGCAGCGTGTTCCACCTGGATTCTCCACTGCTCTGGAACGTTGAAGTGATCCATGATCTCCCGGACTATCCTTCACCGTGTTTCTGTGTCAGCCTTCTGAAACCTCGGCAGATTAATGTTGAGACTTGCCCTGCCAACAAATCCACACACACTCCTGAACCTCATGCGTGCTTTATCTGGTTTAGTTGGAGCCTAGGACTTTAAATCAATCTCGGTTACTTCATATACACCTTTAGGCTGGTGTGTGGGCTTCCTTGGAGCGTTCCTCCGTGTCCTGACCGAAAGGGTAATTGCTGCAGCTCTATCCCATTCAAGACTACTTGATCCCTCAGAATCTGCTGAAGACCTAGGGTTGTCCAAATCAGATGAAGATACATGGCCTGAATGAGTGCTGTCGCTGCTACTCGGCATCTACAGAGAACACATGCGGAACTCAGCAAAGGAGGATAAGCATAAAACTAACAACTTGGTATTAAGCTTTCTAAACATGCCATGCAATAATTTAGAAAATGTATAGCTAATTTGTCAAGTTTGTGTGACTCGGGCGCCCGCGATCTATAAATAGGCTGTAACTTATTGGAACAAATACAACTTATATGTAGTAAGGAAGGTAGATAATGAACATATATACGCTCTCCGTTATTTATAGCCAATTTGGGAACATACAGAACGAAATTGGAAGAGGGATTGCGAGGAAATATGCCTCACCACGATGGAGAGCAGTAACTAACAGGCTTCTTAATGCAAACCCGGCCGATCCACAGGAGAGGCGAGGGTTACTGCATCGATATGCTCGAGGGTGGCTGGCGAGCAAACGAAGACGGCGAGGCGCGGGCCGCCGTGTGTTGGGAACGGCAGTGGAGGTAGGCTTGACGCCGAAGAGCGGGCACATGGACGGGGTGAGCACGGCGGCGCTGGAGAGGGTTCTGCTGTGGATCTGGGGGAGGGGGGAGCTGGCGAAGGAGATTGGGTGGACTAGTTGAGTGAAACGCGGGCGGACTAGGGGGGGGGGTGTTGGCGGCCTAGGTGAAAAGGGTGAAAAATATCCCTGGCCGCCGCGCGCGGAGCCTATGCAAACGGTTGCCTCTAAGCGCTCGTGTGCACAAACAAAATAATTTCTTTTGAAATGAAGACGTACTAATTTTGAAATGAAGACGTGAGTTCATCGTTTTGCCTCTAAATTTTTCGCACGTAAACCAATCACAATTTTACCACAGGTTTGATTTGCTGGCGCATTTCAGGTCTCGTGTGCTATATGTAAGACATTTTTTTGCATTTACCGTGCATGTTGGCATATAAATCAATTCCTAGACGGACTGCATTTCCTGTCGAAAGGGATGAGGATTGCCGTTCGATCTGGGAGCATCAACAGTGCGACGCACGTCTGATGCGTGGGGTTTGGGTTCGGCCAATCGTAACACACGACTCGAGATCACGCGCGACAATGAGGGGGGGCATCAGCCATGGTTTGGTAGGCACACGGCTTTCGTGTGTGAACCGTGTGCTATTTGAAAACATTTTTTTGGGAGGGGCTATTTTAAAACATATACATGTGTTGTCGAAAGGGATGAGGATCGCTGTTCGATCAAGGAGAATCCAACGGTGCAGACGTACGATCCGTGGGGTTTGGGTTTTGGCCAAACAGAACGCACGACTCAGATCACGCGCATGGCAGAGGGGTGGGGGGTGTGCATCGGCCATGGTTTAGTGGACACACGGCTTTCGTGAGTGAACCGTGTGCTCTTTGAAAACATTTATATTACCTAACATCATATTTTTGTTCGAATGAAAACATGAGTTCATCGTTTCGCCTCCAATGTTTTTCCACGGTAAGAAATCATGAGTATAGTGGAGAGTGTCATATACTAGTATCATGAATATACAATACATATGATACTAGTGTATGATGCTACCTTTAATTAATTATAGCGCATAGTATAATACATAGAGTATAGTATCATATATAGATCATACTTATCGCCATGCATGACACAAATTAGCATCGCATTTAACATGATACGGTATCTACCTACTATATGTTACTCTAAGCCTCTTTATATATATTTAATTCTTTGCCACATCAGCATACTTGCTATTTCCAAGTGCATGACATAAATAAGCCACTATGGCCAGCCTTATATAGTGGGGAGTATCATATATATATATATATATATATATATATATATATATATATATATATATATATATATATATATAGTATCATGCATATGATACTAGTGTATGATACTATGTAACGTACCTTCATAGTGCATATATAGTATAATAGAGTAGTACTAGCTTCCTCGTAAACTAATATAAGAGCATTTAGATTACTAAATAGTGACCTAAACGCTCTTATATTAGTTTCTGAGAGGTGTATATATCATAGATGACCGTATTTATGAATTGAGCCCTATAAGGCTGGTTGTAATGGGGAGTATTATATATATACTAGTAGTATCATGCATGCATATATATGATAGTGTAGCTAGGATACTACTTCTGTAATGCATAGTATCATAAGTCAACATCTTAGGTTGCCTTACTAATTGTCATGCATCACACAAAGTAGTAGTACAACATTTAATATGACACGGTATCATGATATGATACCACATCCTCTCTTGTGTGCCACATCATCCAGAAAGTCTAGTTGGCATGCATGATACCGCTTATGATAATACCATTACAACCAGCCTAAACCGGAAAGGAGGGAGTATGAGACTAGCCACAATGGAGAGTAGTACACTAGTAACATACACATATCCCTAGACTATATATGTTACTACCTTCATAGTGGGTAGTAACATAAGTGTAGTGTCATGCAAAGCTTCATTTCTTAGGTTACAGACTCATATTGCATTGGGACATGTGATGCTACAGTAACTAGCTAAGTTATTGAAACTATCTCTCTCCTCATTAACTTATTGCCACATAAGCAAGTTTGCTGAGTTGGAGTCGGTGTTACTGCTGAAGTTACTCCCACTGTGGCTAGTCTGATACTAGCTAGTCGTCTATGATATACTAGCTACCTCACTAAGAGCATGGTTAATAATACAGCCAAGGGTTGGCTATAAGAAGTTGCCATGTCATATACAGCCAACCTCTTAGCGGGCATGTACAATAATAAGTTTTATATATGTACTAGTTTATCAATAGTTGGCCCACCTTACATCCTCACAAAGTGTCTTGGGTCTCGTGTTGCAGCTGGCTCTACTAACCAAGAGCCCGCTTCTCTTCTCTTTCCTCCAACTAATAAGCACATATATATTATTCTATTCCTTATAGCCAGACTACCCACAGTTGGAGTAACATAGGTAGTAACATCACACATATCTAGATAAAGTAGATGATGTGGCAAGCAATAAACGAAGAAATGGAGGAAAGTGGATATGTGTGATGTTACTACCTATGTTACTCCCACTGTGGGTATAGTCTTACTATAGTATGAGACTACCCACAATGAGAGTAACATAGGTAGTAACATCACACATATCTAGATAAATTAAGTAGATGATGTGGCAAGCAATAAATGAAGAAAGAGAGGAAAGTAGTAACATAGCTAGTTACTAGTAGTATGATTACCATCACATGTACATATCAAGGCAAGATGTGTCTATAGCCTAATAAATGAAGTGTTGCATGTTACCACACATATATGTTACTCCCCACTATAGAGGTAGTAACATAGACTAGTAACACATGGGCATGTTACTAGTCTATGTTAGTACCCATTGTGGCTAGTCTGAGTAACATCACACATCTCAAGGCAAGATGAGTCTATAGCCTAATAAATGAAGTGTTGCATGTTACTACACATATGTTACTCCCCACTATAGAGGTAGTAACATAGACTAGTAACATTCTATGTTACAACCCATTGTCGCTAGTCTTATGTCACTCTATTGTGTACTTACTTGCCCTAATGCATAGCATCATAGAGTAGCTAGTATCATATGTAGTACTTTATTTATATTGTCATGCATGACATATAGTAGCATAACATTTATTATGATACGGTTTCATGATATGATACTTAACCCTCTCTTTCTTCATTTAATTAATTCTATGACAGCTCATCAAAATTGCCTAGTTGGCATGCATGATACTAGCTATGATACCCGCTTACTATCAGCCTAGCAAAGGTGTACAGATCATTTGTGCGTCACTTTGTCAGTTTTCATCCATTTGTTCGAGAAGTGTTGGGGATATACCCCGCGGTATGACCCGGCCGGAGATATGACCCGGCTAGGACTTGGTGTTTCATGGTGACCCGGCAGATTATAAGCCGACAGATGTTAAGTCAGATTATAACCCGACAGATGTTAAGTCAGATGTTAAGTTGGCAGATGTTAAGTCAGATTATAAGCCGGTAGATGTTAAGTCGGCAAACGTTAAGTCAGATGTTAAGTCGGCAGATGTTAAGTCAGATGTTAAGTCGGCAGATGTTAAGTCAGATGGTAAGCCAGCGGAAAGTTATAACCCGGCAGACAGAGTCGCCTGGGGTTAATAAGCCCGAAGACGTTAAGAAGCCCAAGACGTTAATAAGCCCATGGAGAGAAGCCCGTGATACGAAGTCAGAATAGTTTAAGTCTTAATCCAAGTTGGACTCTACATGTAACCCGCCCCTTCAACTTATATAAGGAGAGGGAGGGCACCCCAAGAGGGACAAGTAAGAAAATAATCGCTAAGGCTAGATACAACAAAGGGGAGCCAGCTTATGCAGCGACTCCCTCATGAGCATAATGAGACCTAGCCACAAACAGCATGTAGGGCTATTACCGGATGATGTTTCCCGGGGCCCAAAGCTGTCTAAATCCTTGTCTTGTGTGTTGATCCGTCTCACGTCTCTCAACCCGATCAACCCCTCTCAAGCTACCACATAGATGCTTTGGCCTCACGACTAAGTCCTCACACTAGGACATCTGCTGTGACAATTCCACGATAGTTGGCGCCCACCGTGGGGCCTGCGCACGGTGGTGTTGAGTCCTTGGAGGGATTTTTCTTAGGGTTTCGAGAAGTTCGCAAGTTTCTGGATGAGGAGGAGCCGGTTCGGAAATTCATATGTTCAGCGGGTTTCTGTTACGGACACACGAGGACGCAGCAGCAGTCACACGCGTTCCGTCAGATCATTTTCTGTCACGGAGGCAATAGGAAATTTTTTCCGCAGATTCAAAAACAAATCCGGCGACTTATGTTCTAATTGGAACACGTAGCACTGATCAGCTAAGTACCAAAGCCGAAGCCTGCAAAATAATTGGAAAACTATGTGTGCATATCGTCCAACAACAGCATAAGGAGAGGAGTCAAGCAAGTCAATGCAAGTCTCTTAACAGGGGCACGTGTACTCCCAAGTCCCAAGCATGCATACTAGTACAGCCAAGCAGTGTGCACACGCACGTGCTCTGGGGAAACTCAAATCAAAAGGGGGAAAAGGACAAGCCAAGTAGATCCACTGAACGCAGAAATCAAAAAGAAGAAAAAGAAGAGGATAGCTACTACACCTGTCTGGATACTTGATTGGACGAGAGTTGGTAAGCCAAGTCGACTACGACCCGGACTCTACTGCACATCGCTGGCCTGCTTCCGCCAGAGCCGGCCTCCGCTGGCAAGCGGCCACTCCGTCCTCAAGCCGGCCTCTGCTAGTGCCATGCCTGTAGGCTGTATCAGCGCGCTTCGCCAACAACCGCGTCAACCCGCCTCTGCCTCAGGTTCTACCACCAAGTTACCACAGCCTCCAGCGAGGACTCGCCTCCGTCGCTGCAACTCGCCCACCGGGACACCTTTGTGGTCTCTACCTCTGCTGCGGCTGTGACTGCGCCTTGACCCGCCCAGTTCGCCTTGGCCGTCGACCCGCCGATACGCGCTGGCTGCTGTACTCCAACGCCGGCTCACACGCGGCCCCCGGCTCGTCTCAGCCTCCGCTGCTCAAGCCAACGCCCTTGAGCGGATTCAACCATTGCAGCTTCACCTCGTCCGAGCCACCGGTCACCGCTCACCTCCGCTGAGCCACCGATCCGCCTTGTTGGCTCACAATGTTTTTTGCTCCGAGTCAGATGCTTGCTTCGAGCCGCCACTATGAGTCGCCACATTCAAATCGCCTTGGCCTCACCGTCGTGGAGAACCGCTGTCACCAAGTCGCCGTAACCGTGGAGAGCCGTCTCACCCCTGTAGCGAGCCACTTCTCTCATCACTGATCTTGGACACCTCCCAGCCACCGTACCTCGCCAATCGCTGCTGCCACGAGTCGTCATCGCCACTCTGAACCACTCCGGCCGGTAATAACCCGGCCTACCGCCTCCGCCTCTGATTTAGTTTCAAGCCGCCTCGAAGCAGGCCCCTACGGCCTCGCCTGCACGGCCTTGAGCTGCCTCCGTTACGGCCGTGACCTCAAACTGCCGGCTGCCTCAGCTCAAGATTCCAAGTCAACCTTCGTGAGCAAGTCACTGTTTGCCTGAACCGCTGTTGCGGCCGTTTCTCGTCAGTTATATGTTGTTGAGGTTTCCGTTTTGAGCTGCGTCACTTCCAAGCTCCGGTCGTCTCAGCTTTGCCTCGAGCGCCCGCTACTCCCACCATCACAGCCGCGTCAGCAAGCCACCTCCTCTGAGCCGCTGCGTATCGCCTCTGCCATGGATGCGCTTCGGCCCCGTTGCGCCATCGCTGAGCCGCCGGCCCTGCGCTCGCCCCTTCTGGCCGCGCGCTCTTCGGATGGGCCGAGTCACCCCTGCCTCCGGTGCTTCCTGCCCACGAGCCGTTACAGCCGTGAGCCGCCTCTCGCGCGCCTGTCAGCCCGCCCGCCGCTCCAGCCGGCTCTGGCACACCCCGATGAGTCGCCGCGCCTGCCTCTGCCATAGCATGGCTCAAGCCGCCGCGGTTTCCGCTGTTTCAACCCTCCGCCGCACGCGACCCAGCCTGCCTTGCTTTGGCGCACCTATCACCTGAGCCGCCGGCCAGCGGGTTTCGAGCCCCGCCCGGTTGCCTCCGTCTTGCTCGGCCTCAAGCCGGCCTTGCCTCCGCTAAGTCGGCATACCGCGCCAGGGAGCTACCATGCTGTCACCTCTGCCTCAACCTACCTCTGTCGTGCATCACTGCCGCGCCGAGTCGCCGATTGCTACATCTTGAGCTTGCGTTGGTTTTCCCCGAAAAGGAGAGGATGATGCAGCAGAGTAGCGTGAGTATTTCCCTCATTTTTTGAGAACCAAGGTATCAATCCAGTAGGAGGCCACGCGCAAGTCCCTCGTACCTACACAAAGCAAATAACTCCTTGCAACCAACGCGAATAGGGGTTGTCAATCCCTTCACGGTCACTTATGAGAGTGAGATCTGATAGAGATGATAGATAATATTTCTGGTATTTTTGGTATAAAGATGCAAAGTAAAATAAAAGGCAAAGTAAGAAAGCAAAGCAATAATAGAGCATAGGAAGATTAATATGATGAGAATAGACCCCGGGGCCATAGATTTCACTAGTGGCTTCTCTCAAGAGCAGAGGTATTTTACGGTGGGTGAGCAATTATCTGTTGAGCAATTGATGAATTGAGCATAGTTATGAGAGTATCTAGGTATGATCATCTATATAGGCATCACGTCCGAGACAAGTAGACCGACTCCTGCCTGCATCTACTACTATTACTCCACTCATCGACCGCTATCCAGCATGCAGCTAGAGTATTAAGTTAATGAAAATAGAGTAACGCCTTAAGCAAGATGACATGATGTAGAGGGATAAATTTATGCAATATGATAAAAACCCCATCTTGTTATCCTCGATGGAAACAATACAATACGTGCCTTGCTGCCCCTCATCACTTTGGGAAAGGACACGCAAGATTGAACCCAAAGCTAAGCACTTCTCCCATTGCAAGAACTACCAATCTAGTTGGCCAAACCAAACGGATAATTCAAGAGACTTGCAAAGATAACCAATCATACATAAAAGAATTCAGAGAAGATTCAAATATTGCTCATAGATAATCTTGATCATAAACCCACAATTCATCGGTCTCAACAAACACACCGCAAAAAGAAGATTACATCGAATAGATCTCCACGAGAGAGGGGAGAACATTGTATTGAGATCCAAAAGAGAGAATAAGCCATCTAGCTACTAACTATGGACCCAAGGTCTGAAGTAAACTACTCACACTTCATCGGAGAGGCTATGATGATGATGTAGAAGCCCTCGATGGTGGATTCCCCTTACAGCGGAGCTCTAACAGGCCCCAAGATGGGATCTCGTGGATCTAGAAAGTTGCGGTGGTGGAATTAGTTTTTTGGCTCCGTATCTGATCTGTTGGGGGTACGTAGGTATATATAGGAGGAAGGAGTACATCGGTGGAGCTTCGGGGGGCCCATGAGGCAGGGGTGCACGCCTTAGGGGGGGGCGCCCTCCACCCTCGTGGCCGCCTCCCTCCTTTCTTGACCGAGGGTCCAAGTCTCCTGGATCTTATCTGATGAGAAAATCACGTTCCCGAAGATTTCATTCCGTTTGGACTCCGTTTGATATTCCGTTTCTTCGAAACACTGAAATAGGCAAAAACAAGCAATTCTGGGCTCGGCCTCCGGTTAATAGGTTAGTCCCAAAAGTAATATAAAAGTGGAAAATAAAGCCCAATATGGTCCAAAATAATAGATAATATAGCATGTTGCAATAAAAAATTATAGATACGTTGGAGACGTATCAGGCATCCCCAAGCATAATTCCTGCTCGTCCTCGAGTAGGTAAATGATAAAAAGAGAATTTTTGATGCGGAGTGCTACTTGGCATAATTTCAATGTAACTCTTCTTAATTGTGGTATGAATATTCAGGTTCAAAAGATTCAAGACAAAGGTTTAATATTGACATAAAAATAATAATACTTCAAGCATACTAACAAAGCAATTATATCTTCTCAAAATAACATGGCCAAAGAAAGTTATCCCGACAAAATCATATAGTCTGGCTATGCTCTATCTTCACCACACAAAGTATTTAAATCATGCACAACCCCGATGACAAGCCAAGCAATTGTTTCATACTTTTGACATTCTCAAAACTTTTTCAATCTTCACGCAATACATGAGCGTGAGCCATGGATATAGCATTATATGTGGAATAGAATGGTGGTTGTGGAGGAGACAAAAAGAGGGAAGATAGTCTCACATCAACTAGGCGTATCAACGGGCTATGGAGATGCCCATCAATAGATATTAATGTGAGTGAGTAGGGATTGCCATGCAACGGATGCACTAGAGCTATAAGTATATGAAAGCTCAACAAAAGAAACTAAGTGGGTGTGCATCCAACTCGCTTGCTCACGAAGGCCTAGGGTAATTTGAGGAAGCCCATCATTGGAATATACAAGCCAAGTTCTATAATGAAAAATTCCCACTAGTATATGAAAGTGACAAAACGAGAGACTCTCTATTATGAAGATCATGGTGCTACTTTGAAGCACAAGTGTGGTAAATGGATAGTAACACTCTCATTTTTTATTTGGGCCTTTCCCTTTTTTTATGGCCTCTTTTCTTTTCTTTTTTTATTTTATTTTTTGTCCGGAGTCTCATCCCGACTTATGGGGGAATCATAGTCTCCATCATCCTTTCCTCACTTGGGACAATGCTCTAAAAATGATGATCATCACACTTTTATTTTTCTTACAACTCGATACTTAGAACAAAATATGACTCTATGTGAATGCCTCCGGCGGTGTACCGGGATATGCAATGATTCATAAGTGACATGAATGAAAGAATTATGAACGGTGGCTTTGCCACAAATACGATGTCAACTAAATGATCATGCTAAGCAATATGACAATGAATGAGCGTGTCATAATAAACGGAACGGTGGAAAGTTGCATGGCAATATATCTCGGAATGGCTATGGAAATGCCATAATAGGTAGGTATGGTGGCTATTTTGAGGAAGGTTTATGGTGGGTCTATGATATCGGCGAAAAGTGCGCGGTGTTAGAGAGGCTAGCAATGGTGGAAGGGTGAGAAAAGTGCGTACAATCCATGGACTCAACATTACTCATAAAGAACTCATATACTTATTGCAAAAATCTACAAGTTATCAAAGCAAAGTATTACGCGCATGCTCCTTGGGGGATAGATTGGTAGGAAAAGACCATCGCTCGTCCCTGACCGCCACTCATAAGGAAGATAATCAATAAATAAATCATGCTCCGACTTCATCACATAACGGTTCACCATACGTGCATGCTACGGGAATCACAAACTTTAACACAAGTATTTCTCAAATTCACAACTACTCAACTAACATAACTCTAATATTACTACCTCCATATCTCAAAACAATTATCAAGCATCAAACTCTTCTTAGTATTCAACGCACTCAAAAGAAAGTTTTACAAATCTTGAATACCAAGCATAATTTTATTATTAAGCAAATTACCGTGCTATTTAAGACTCTCAAAATAATATAAGTGAAGCATGAGAGATCAAAGGTTTCTATAAAACAAATCCACCACCGTGCTCTAAAAGATATAAGTGAAGCACTAGAGCAAAACTATAAAGCTCAAAAGATATAAGTGAAGCACATAGAGTATTCTAACAAATTCCAATTCATGTATGGCTCTCTCAAAAGGTGTGTACAGCAAGGATGATTGTGGTAAACTAACAAGCAAAGACGCAAATAATACAAGACGCTCCAAGCAAAACACATATCATGTAGTGAATAAAAATATAGCTCCAAGTAAAGTTACCGATGGAAGTGGACGAAAGAGGGGATGCCTTCCGGGGCATCCCCAAGCTTTGAATTTTAGGTGTCCTTGGATTATCTTGGGGGTGCCACGGGAATCCCCAAGCTTAGGCTCTTGCCACTCCTTGTTCCATAATCCATCAAAAGATTTCACCCAAAACTTGAAAACTTCACAACACAAAACTCAACAAAAATCTCGTAAGCTCCGTTAGCGAAAGAAAACAAAAGACCACTCCAAGGTACTGTAATGAACTCATTATTTATTTTTATTGGTGTTAAACCTACTGTATTCCAACTTCTCTATGGATTATAAACTATTTTACTAGCCATAGATTCATCAAAATAAGCAAACAACACACGAAAAACAGAATCTGTCAAAAACAGAACAGTTTGTAGTAATCTGTAACTAACGAAAACTTATGGAACTCAAAAAATTCAGAAAAAATAGGACGACCTAGGAAATTTGTTTTTTGATCATAAGCAATTGGAATCACTATTTTATCACGTCCTGGTGATTTTTAACAATTGTTTTCGTGAACAGAAAGTTTCTAGAAATTACAGCAAGATCAAATAACTATCATCCAAGAAGATCCTATAGTTTTAACTTGGCACAAACACTAATTAAAACCTAAAACCACATCTAAACAGAAGTTAGATGGATTATTTATTCCTAAACAGAAACAAAAACAAAAAATAAAAAATAAAATTGGGTTGCCTCCTGTCGGTGTACTAGAGTAGGGGTACCCTAGTATCCCGAACTTCGCACGGGCAGGCGAAGCAAGACACCAGCAAGGCTTGCCTAGTGACCGCCAAGGTCCTCCCGTGTACAAAGTAGCTGTACCAACCGCAACTCATTTTCCCGTTTTTGCCCTTGTCTACGTTGCCACCTGTTGGTGACCCCTTGAGCATATAAAAGGAGGCCCATGCGCAACGTAGAGGGGGTTCGGTTTGACTCATTCAAAACTAGAGACACTCACGCTAGGTCTTGTAGCTCTCTGTGCTCCCTAGCAAGAACACAATCAAGAAGCAGTAGGAGTATTATCTCTTCGGAGAGCTCCGAAGCTGGGTAAACTGCTCGTGTGCTTCGCCTCGATCTGCTCTTCGTGCAACCTCCGCCCCCCACCGAACCGAAAGGGGCTCAGTCCGCGGTCCCATAGGTGTTCGTGGGTTACGATCAACTTCCCGACATCTTTGGCGCGCGGTAGGGGCGTCGAGGCTGTGTGAACCTGATCCGACGTTCACACGAGCAACATCTTCATCACCTTCATCGACATGCCACCGAAGAAGAAGGCTTGGCGGCAGCGGAGCCGTCACGTCGATCCCGCCACCACCGGAGCAAGCGGATGGCGGGTAGACGCCGGCGAAGAACGGCGTCGACGAGGGAGCTCATGACGCTGCCAAGTCCAAGGACAAGGCCGCGCAGACCTCGGCGTCCGTACACGCTCCGCGCCCATCTCAGGAGGCGCGGGACCGACAACGTCATGGTATTCATAGTACCATACGCTCGTTGGATCAAGACCGAGCTGGAGGATCGAGAGGCCCTCAAGACCAGCGTGCACGCCAGCATGCTGGCACAAGCGGGGTACGGTCGCCTGGACGGGATGCTCCTCCTTCTAACATAGTTAGAAGTCCGAGCATATCCCGCTCCTCGCACCGTTCACCACTGCCACCCACCACTCCAGCGGAAGCCTTGGCGAGAGCTCAACTGCTTCTAGACTACCCTCCAACAGCCGACAAGGTCGACGAATGGAGGGCCACCATCCAGAGTCTCATCGGCTTTGCCAACGGTGACGCTCCGCGGCAACCAACTACATCGCTGCCGCGGCAAGACGACAAGGCACGAGTCGGTGGCGACGAAACCTGTGGGGGTGCAACCACCATGCACTCTCCACCCCGAAGGCCAAGATCACCAGCTCGTCGGATCCACCTCGACAGCGACTCCACCGTGTCATCAGATCCACGAGCTCGCCGTGATCATCGCCAAGTTCTTCAAGAACAACAACAAGAAGACGCTCGAACTCGCATCAAGCGCCGAAGAGAAGCGCGACGTCAATCCGACCAGCGCGCTGGGCCTTCTGTCGATATGCATGCGCCAGGGGAACCAGGCGACTTGCCGTACGCAGTAGGTTGCCCTGCATTCACTCGTGAGCTGCGGCAAGTCCAGTGGCCCAGCAAGAAGAATTTCAAGCCAGACGTGCCAGAGAAGTACGATGGCAGGACGCATCCGTCGGAGTTCCTCAGCATCTACACCATCGCGGTGCAAGCTGCAGGGGGACGAGACGAAAAGATCCTCGCCAACTACTTCCCGCTGGTACTCAAGCCCAATGTCAGATCCTGGCTCATGCACTTGCCGGACGGATCCATATCCTCTTGGGCAGATCTATGCCATCAGTTTGTCGGTGCCTTCACAGGCGGCCACAAGCCTCATGGCCAAGAAAGCGACCTTCATCTGCTCGCCCAGAAGGAAGGAGAGTCCCTGCGCAAGTTCATTCAGAGATTCAGCCGTGTGCACTACAACATCCCAGATGTCCACCCTGCCGCGGTGATCAGTGCGTTTCATCAGAACGTGCGGAACCGCAGGATGAGGGAGGACATGGTGATGTGCAAGGTCAAGGACGTCAGTGAGCTGTATGCCCTGGCCGACAAGTGTGCACGTGCTGAGGAAGGGAGGAGACTCCCAGGAGAGAATACAGAAGCAGGATCTGATAGTGAGGAGACCGCCCGGCGAAGAAGAGCCGTGACGGAACAACGAAGAAGAAGGGCAAAGAGGTGCTAGTTGTCGAGCAGTCCGACAACGGTGGTGTCGCCAAGAAAGCCAAGGTTGGTGGCTCCGGCAAGGAGGTTGCCGCTGGCACCGACCGCCAAGCTGTGGCGGCCGTCGACAAGCAGGACAACTCCAACAAACAGTACTGCAAGATTCACCGCACCAAGGGCCATGACCTCCAGAGCTGCAAGAAGGTCGAGCAGCTTGTTGAACAGCCGAAGGCTGAGTACGAGCGACGCGACAAGGAGAAGGCCCAGGAAGGTGCTGGGGGAGTTAGCAAGAAGCGACCCGGCCGGGGAGGACGCCGCGGCAAAGACAAGCAGCGGCAAGGAGACAGACCTCCCCGTGGTCGCGACAAGGATGAAGACGACGACGACGATGAAGATATGGAAGACGACGAGACTGATGAGCAGGAGTTTCAGAAAGCCACAGAGGTCCTCTGCGTTGACGGCGGTGCTTCTGCGATACTTCACACCGCCAACTCAAGCGGTGGATGCGGAAGTTAATGCAGCAGAACCATCCGTAGAGTCACGCAAGCCTCTAAAATGGTCCAGCACGCCTATCATCTTTGATATTGAGGACCACCCTGATCGCATAACTGCGGTCGGGTGCTTGCCGATGTTGGTCTCACCAACTATCCGCAACCTCAAGGTCACCAAGATGCTAGTTGACGGCGGGGCGGCTTAAACCTGATCTCCTCCGCGGTGCTCCGAAGCTTGGATCCCGACAATGAGCTCAAGAGACGGCACATTCAAGGAATCAATCCAGGAAGGAGCAAGCGAAGGGAAGATCACGTTGCGGTGACGCTCGCGTGAAGTTAAACTTCAGGACTGAGAGGGTCACATTCGACGTCGCTGATTTTCCATTGCCTTACAATGGGATACTTGGCCGTCCAGCACTCGCCAAGTTCATGGCAGCCTCTCATTATGCATACAACTTGCTCAAGATGCCAGGCCGATAAGTGCCATTTCTGTTCATGGCGACAAGAAGGATGCTCTTATCTGCGCCGACAAGATCTACCGGGAGGCAGCAGCTGCAACAGATAGCAAATCACTTGTCTGAAGCTCCGGGGAAGAAGAAGACCAAGTCCGCAAGAGCTCGATGCCCACTCCGCAAGCGCACCTCTTGAGTGCTGCGCTACCGTCGAGGACGCACCATCGAGCTCCACCGACAAGTGCAAGAAGACGATGGCAGCTCCACCAAAGACCAAGAAGGTGCCCGCCAAGGAGGACGGCACTGGTGGTACCTTCACCATCAGTGCCACTCTCGACCCTAAATAGGAAGGCGCGCTCGTTGCTTTCCTGCGGGCGAACGTCGACGTGTTTGCATGGCAACCGTCTGACATCCCCGGTGTTCCCAGGAAAGTAATTGAGCATCACCTAGCTGTCTGTCCTCATGCGCGGCCCGTCAAGCAGAAAGTCAGGAAGCAGGCAGTGGAGCGCCAAGAATTCATTGCAGAAGAGATCAAGAAATTGGAAGCAGCAGGCCTTGTCAGAGGAGTGATCCATCCTACGTGGTTGGCCAATCTTGTAGTTGTACGCAAGGCAAATGGGAAATGGAGACTTTGTATCGACTTCACAGATGTTAATAAAGCTTGTCCCAAAGACCCATTTCCCTTGCCGCGCATCGACCAGATTGTTGACTCCACGGCTGGATGTGATTTGCTTTCATTTCTTGATGCATACTCAGGATATCATCAGATCTTCATGGCAGAAGAGGATGAAGAGAAAACCGCATTCATCACCCCATGTGGCACATACTGTTTTATACGGATGCCTTTTGGGCTGAAGAATGCTGGTTCAACGTTTGCAAGAGTAGTCCATGACGCTTTTGAGCCCCAAATGCACAGAAATGTAGAAGCTTACATGGATGACATAGTGGTCAAAAGCAAGGACAGGGCAGCTCTGGTTCAAGATTTAGATGAGACCTTTGCAAATCTGCGCAAGATCAACCTCAAGCTCAACCCCGAGAAGTGCGTGTTGAGTCCCTTCCGCAAGCTTCTCGGTTCTTCGTGGTCTCAGCGGGAATTGAAGCCAATCCCGACAAGATAAAGGCCATTGAGCAGATTGAAGCACCAAAGCGCGTCAAGGATGTACGAAGACTTGCCGGTTGCGTGGCTGCTCTCAGCAGGTTTATCTCTAGATCTGCTAAGCGTGCCCTGCCATTTTTCAAGATTTTGAAAAAGGCAGGTCCAATGAAATGGACTCCCGAAGCGGAGGCTGCGCTGCAGACTTAAAGAGGTACTGTCCTCCACTCCAATACTTGTCGCACCTAGGCCACAAGAGAAGTTGTTGATATATATAGCGGCAACCAATCAAGTGGTTAGTGCTGCGTTAGTAGCGGAAAGGAGGCGGATGATGAGCCGCAACCAAGGCAGATGCATCCAGCGACAAGCAGGGGGCTTCACCGACAAGCTCTGGTCCCGACGAGGACGGATCTGCGCAGCATGCGAGAAGATGCGAGAAAAGGATGGTGCAGCGCCCAGTTTACTTTTTGTCGGTTCCCTTCTGCAGGGGCTAGGTCAAGGTACTACGTGTGTTGAAATTGCTTTTCGGTCTCCTCATGGCCTCGAGAAAGCTGCGCCATTACTTCCAAGCACATGGGATAATAGTCGCCACTGCTTTCCCTCAAGAGGATATTGCAAAATCCGAAGCGACAGGCAGGATTGTCGAGTGGGCTCTGGAACTGTCAAGCTTTGGCCTCAAGTTTGAAAGCACTTCAACTATCCAAAGCAGAGCATTGGCAGAGTTCATAGCAGAATGGACGCCAACGCAGGATGAAGAAATTCTAGAGACGAGCATCCCCGTCAAGGAAGCGAGCAAAGAATGGCTGATGTACTTTGATGGTGCCTTCTCGCTGCAAGGCGCCGGTGCCGGCGTGCTGCTAGTCGCGCCCACCGGAGAGCACCTCAAGTACATAGTCCAGATGCACTTTCCCAAGGAGCAAGCAACAAACAATACAACAGAGTGTGAAGGTTTGCTTGCCGGTCTCAGAATCGCGGTAGACCTTGGGATCAAGAAGCTCATTGTCAGGGGTGACTCACAGCTTGTCGTCCGCCAAGTGAACAAAGATTATCAGAGTCCGTTGATGGAAGCTTATGTTGATGAAGTGAGAAAGCTAGAAGAGCACTTTGACGGCCTACAGATGGAACATGTTCCAAGAGCTCAGAATGATATTGCTGATGGCCTGTCAAAGTGCGCCGCACTCAAGTTACCTGTGGAACCAGGGATTTTTGTGCTCAAGCTAACTCAACGAACCGTAACGCCATCAACAGGACATAACAAGAAGAGGAAGTTGATTTCTGGTGACTATTTTCCGGCAGAGCTTCCCGAAGCCGCCACCAAAAAGGTCCCCAAGATCAACACCAAGAGCGCTGAGGAGCAGTCAGCTCCGACAAGCCCTAGGGTTTGTTTCGTTGAAGTAGACGCCCCGACAAGTTTTGTCCGCAAGCTTGCCGGGAACATCAAGCTCGGCTGAGCCACAGGTTCTCGCCGTAGAAGCGGATGATCCCGCGGCAGCAGATGTGCCTTTAGTCCTTGTTGTCGAGCCGCAAGCTCCAACATGGGCGCAACAGATTGTCCATTTCCTTCAGACAGGAGAACTTCCCGAAGAGCAAGAAGAAGCGGAGAGAGTAGCCCGGCAGTCAAGTATGTACCAGTTTGTCGACAAAGACGCTGCATGTAAGAAGACTCAACGGTGTGAAATTGAAGTGTATTCACGGGAAGATGGCCGAAGCTGTTGGCAGAGATACACGGAGGCATATGTGGTCACCACATTGGCGAAGAGCACTTGCCGCAAAGCTTTCCGGCAAGGTTTCTTCCGCCGACAGCCCTCCGGATGCAATCGCACAAGTAACCAAGTGTGAAGCGTGCGGGCCCATGCCAAGCAGATACACCAGCCAGCTCAAGCTCTCCAGACGATCCCTTTATCCTGGCCATTTTCGGTCTGGGGCTCGACATTCTCGGCCCCTTTCCCGAAGTTGTCGGGGCTTTGAGTACTTGTACGTTGCAATCGACAAGTTCACAAAGTGGCCGGAAGTGGAAGCAGTGAGGAAGGTGACAGCACATTCAGCAGTCAAGTTCTTCAGGTCGATTGTTTGCCGTTTTGGAATTCCTAATAGGATCATCACCGACAACGGCACACAATTCACGAGTCGCACCTTCATGCAGTACGCCCAAGATCTTGGCGCCAAGGTCTGCCTCGCTTCTGTTGCTCACCCGAGAAGCAACGGTCAAGCGGAAAGGGCAAACGCTGAAGTGCTGCGAGGGCTCAAGACCAGAACTTTCGACAGGCTGCACAAGTGCGGAAGAAACTGGATTGAGGAGCTGCCGGTGGTTCTTTGGTCGATCAGGACGACGCCAAATCGAGCCACTGGCCAAACACCTTTCGCTCTAGTCTATGGAGTAGAGGAAGTTCTCCCCACGGAACTCGTATTTGGGTCACCTCAAGTGCTCGCTTATGATGAGCTTGAGCAAGAGAAGCTGCGACAAGATGACGCGCTGCTCCTTGAGGAGGACCGTCTTCAGGCTGCTGTACGAGTTGCTCGTTACCAGCAAGCTTTGCGCCGCTACCATAGCCGCAGAGTTAACGCCAGAAGTCTCGAGGAAGGCGACCTTGTTCTTGGCGCATTCAGTCCGCCAAGAATTCCAACAAGTTGACGCCAAGTGGGAAGGCCCTTATCGGGTGAAACGAGTCACCAGGCTGGCGCTGTCCGCTTTGAGACCGAAGATGGCATTCCGTGAGCAACTCTCGAACATTGAACATCTTCGTAAGTTTTACCCATAGGGCGCGTTGTGGAACCTGTTCCGCAACCACCTTTTGTACAAGTCTTGCCGATGTTGCATGTAATCCTTTGTGCAAAGCCGGCGCAGACCCGTGCATAAGTAAAGCTCATGTGTTATGCGCGAACTTGTCAACTACATGCTTTCATCATCCTTTTGCATGTGTTATCTAACATTTTGTGCAGCATCCACACCGGTAAGAAATAACGAGCCACAAGGCTCCATAACTTTATTTTCTTCTTTCTCTTTCTCAAAGAAAGGAAGGTTCCCACGCACACAAGTTAACCAGGGGAAGGAGAAGATAATGCCATGGACCAACCGCTGCTCGAGGAAGTTTTACCTTATCGGAAGCAAACGATGAAAAGCTAAGTTGCCAAAATTTTGAGCAATCAGTTTTTAAATCTTTAAGTTATCTTCCTCGAACGATAGTACTTTGTATGGAAAACCTGTGCGCGGAGGAACCAACTCGTAGCTAGTCGCGCCCTTACCTTGTTTCGAGTCCGCTCAACAACGTAAGTGAGCTGCAACTAGTTGCGACAAGGTTGCTTGTCGGAGGCAGCACCGCCAGCAGGCTGCTGACGTTCCGCACTCAGCGCTCGCGGCAAAGGTGCCCGCGCCGACAAGTTCCCTAAAAGCGTAAGGCACAAACGTACAAAGGAAGGAATCAAGTAAAGGAAATAACATTGCAATCATTGCCTAAGATAAAGTTATATTAAAAAATAGCTTGTCGCAGATCTAATAAATTGTTCTCCTAAACATGATCAGCAGCGACAAGGGAAAGATAAAATTGGCGGCCTAGTCTACGCGGTCGCCATCAACCCGCTTGATCTTGCCCACCTTGTCCACAATGGGTGCGACAAGGGCTTTGAGCGCCTCCACATCGGCATCTGGCGGCAAGGATCTGAGGACGCCGTTGAGGTTGAGGCCTGGATTGCGGAAGGCCACCTTCATCAACACCTTCTGGAGAGCTCTCGCGCAGATCTGGCGCGATTCCTCGGCCAGCTGCTTTGGGATCTCTTCCCGGAGTCGCTGGAGAGCCGCACCACGCCCTTGAGGAACAAGCTGAGCTTGGCGCTGGGTTGGAGGCGCTCGTCGGAGGAGTACCCGAGATCCACCATCCCCAGCCCCGTCAGCTCCTTGTCGATGGCGGCGGCGATATCCACATTCTCCCTGAAGGTTCTCTGGGCGGCAGTAGCACTCGCCAGCAGCTCCTCGTTGGCCTTGATCTTCTCCAACAGGCCCACCTCCTGCTCCTTGGCGCCGTCCAGCATCTGCATCAGGGTGGTCAGCTTCAGCTCAAGATCTGCTTTGGAGTCCTTGGCGGCGTCGAGCTCCTTGCTCCTCTCAGCGAGACGGCCCTGCAGCTCGCCAAGAGTATAGGCGCCCTTCGCGCTCGCTCGAGTGCAGCAAGCTCCTCGCCGCTCTTCTTCAGACTGGCCTCCAGTTGCGTCACTTTTGTCTCCAACTCTTTCTTGGCGGCCTCGGCAGCTGCGGCAGCATCTTTTGCTTCCTTGAGAGCTCCGCCAATTGATTGCTCGCGCGCGGCAAGCTCTTCCTCATAGCTGTCAAGATTGATCTTCCGCTGCGCCAACTCGCCTTCTTGCGCAGATAGCTTCTCGGCAGCAAGCCGTTGCTGCTCCTCGACCTCAGCCTTCTCAAGGATGAAGGCTGTGCGCTCTTCAATGAAGTCGCCCCGCTCTTCGCTACGTTAGGAGAGCTTCTTGGTTGGCGCCCGGAGGTCTTGCGCGCTTCTCCATGTCTGCTCCCGCCCTCGCGACAAGTGCTTCCCGGGACTCCAACCTGGCTTGTCGGGCGCGGTAGAGCGACAACAGCTTCTTCAGCAGCTGCTCCTCCTCAGACTCGCCGCTGCTGCTGCTTGGCGCGTCAACCAGCGACAGCCCAGTGGAGGCGAGCATCTCTTCGTCAAAGGTCTCTCCTTCGACCGGCGCCCTGGAGCTCGAGGCCCAGGGGAGCTTGATGAAGATGCCATCGCCGGCCTTCAGATAAGCGCCGGGCTGGGGCTCTTCGGAGCCTGACGCCGCACCAGTGGCGGAAGGGTCGGCGGTCGGTGTAGCGCCTGGCGCTCCTGCGCCTCGTGGTCGCCAAGACGATCGCTGACCCTCGCCAGCCTTTTCGGCGGCAGCCTTGGCGGCCTCTTCGCCGGCGGACCCATCGGCGCCAGCCTCTTCCTCCATGGGGGCGACGTCGTCAGTGTTGCCGCGCGCGTCCTCCTCGCCGGCGACCTCAGTCTCCAGCGGCTCTGCAGCGGATGGATCTGACGACCAGAAAAAGAAAGAAAAGTCAAGCAAAATATCCAAAAAGAAGAAAATCAGAAGAAAAAGAACCCAAGGGAAATTTTTGCGCAAGAGGATTACCTGCGATGGGATCTGCAGCCATGGTCTCGACCACCGGAGGATCACTGGTGCTGTCCCTCGCCGGAGAAGTCTCCCTTGTCGGAGAACGCTCCCTTGCCGGAGAATTCTCCCTTGGCGGCGTAGTCGAAGCGGATGGAATTTCAGGAGCGGCTTCCGGGCACTCCTGATGAGGCTGCTTTGCTCCTACACAAACCAACAGTCAGATGTCAACAAAGAAGGAGCACCCATGCACGCCTAACACTAAGAAGTAAACCGTATACTTACGCTGGGGGCTGTGCTGGGGGCTGCTCTTAGGAAGGATTGCCGGATCCGGCAAGGGGGTCTCAGACGCACCTCCTGTTGCCACGGGGGGATCGTCTTCGATGACAACCACCGGGGTCTTGGCTCTCTTCGACGCTCTCTGGGCCAGCGTCCTGAAAAGGAAAGAGTTCAGAATGAAGCAAATCAGATACAAGAAAAAGCAACAAATTGAAGAATTACAAGTACAGCGACAAGATCTTACTCTTCTTCTTCCTCGAGCTGAGCGCGGAGAGGTCGACCAGTTCACCTCCGGTGCGACGAGCTGGAAGAGTAGGCTCCCTCGGACGCTTGGCGGGTGCTGGAGCTATGGCCCCAGAAGACCCCGCTCCAGTTGCTGCAGCGGCGTGAGGTGCTCCCACGGCAACAGTGCTTGCCGCGGTGGAGCGCGTCGCGCGGCGCGACGACTGTTGGCCCGTCTGCCGCCCCGCCACTTCCCCGGCCTTGTGGAGACGCCTTCTTGGTGGAGCTGTGGGCTCCGCTCGCGGCAAGCTACTTGAAGGTGTGGAGGAGGCGCCCTCGGCAGGCTCGCTTGGCTCAACTTCGGGCTCGGCCTGCTCCTCCTCGCCGGCAAGCTCCTCTTGATCGACAAGGCTTGCCGCCTCTGCTGCCTCCGCCTCCTCCACAGTGAATCCAAATTCGCCCGCGGCAGCAGCTGCTGCCGCCTCCTCCAACCTCGTGGCAATGCGTTGCATCTCGTCGTCGGTAGTGTCACGAGTGAGCCACTTCTGCTCGTCGGGGCGGATCGGCACCTCTTCCAAGCTATCGAAGAACTGCCGCACGACGTCGTCTGAAGGCTCTTGCCAGGTTGGAACAATCCCATGCGAATCACACAACGACATCATTGCGCGGATGCAGTCAAGCGAAGAGTTGTTGCACAATGGGACGACTCTCCTCGGCAACCTAAACCACTCAGGGTGATCGGGGTCGTGCTTGAACAGCTCCAGCAGCATTGCATCCAACTCCAAGACTGTGAAGTTGAAGTTGAGGCCCGGACGCAGCCTCATGATGTCTGCCGCGTTCTGGAACTCCCAAGCAGGTCTCCTCCTCTCCTGCAAGGGGGCGATGCGGCGGCGAAGAAAATCTGCGCCAACTGCGCCTCTGATGAGTCCGCAAACCCGAGGCGAGGATCCGGTAACGGCGATCTTCAATTTAGCATCCTCCGCGCCAAGTTGCTCCAATCGTTGCAGCGTACTATTGGGGTTTGGCGCTGGGCGATGAATGGCTCATGGTTCTCCTCACGATCCAGCACCAGTCAGCCCTCCACCTCCCACTTGCTACTGAGCTCTCCTTCCAGATAGGCCTCCTTCTTGCCGATTCTTGAGATCCAAGCGATCCCTCCAAGAAGAGGCTCTCCTCTCTCTCCTCGAGGCATAAAGAAATGGCGGAAGAGGGCTACGCTTGGTGGACTCCGACAAAGTTTTCGCAGAGGTGTGCGAAAACTGCCATGGTCGAGACAACATTGGGGTGAAATCAAGGAGGCGAAACCCGAGGTGTTCATGATATCGCAGAAGAATTAGAGAAAGGCGGGCAGAGCCCGCAATAGAAGAAGAGCGGAAGAAGGGTACCCGCCGAACCGACTCGATGCGGCGGCCGAGAGTACCTTCATGCGCTGGATGCGCCGCGTCGCCGTCGACGTAAGAGGTAGTACCATTCCCTCAGCTCCTTGGCGGCGAAATGAGGGGAAGATGGCCGCTCCTTTCGCGGCGCCCGCGAGCCGCTGCGCCTCGGCTGACTTCACGCCCTTCCCCTTGTCGGCTTTCGGAGCCATGGCGAAGGTGGTGGGGGAGACCGACGGCGTTGGTGATGATGGTGGCGATGGGGGGTGGAGCGCTGCTCTCTACAGACTAGAGAAGAAGGGGAGAGCGGCGGTGGTTTTCGAGATGGGACAGCAAATGGCGAGGTGGGCGACCTGCCCTGCTTCCCCTGTTTATAAGGAGGGAGAGGGGCGGACGCCCGCTTTTCAATTAAAGAAAGCCCCACGATCTCTCCCACGACGCCACGCTTGACGCAGGCTGCTCGTGGGGGACGTGGTGGGTCCGGAGCAGGTTACGGCGTGATCTAGGCCGCACGTGCCCGTGCACTATTTTAGGCCTGGCCCAACAGCGCCGGCACTGTGTGGCCCAGGCCGGGGCTCTGCCGGTGTACTAGAGTAGGGGTACCCTAGTATCCCGAACTCGTGCACGGGCAGCTGCACTGACTCGCTGCAAGGCTTGCCTAGTGACCGCTAAGGTCCTCCATGGTTCCTTTGGAGCCATTCAAGAACAAAGTATTTAAGCCAAGAAGACAAGGCCTCGCAAGAGGAGCTTGCCGGAAGGCCACTCAAGGCACGCAGAAGACAAGACCACGGCAAGAGGAGCTTGCGGGAAGGCTCGATAGTTTACAAGCTTCCGAACGCGACGAGGATTCAGCCGCTGCAAGGTGCTTGCCGCAGCAACCACTCTTCATCTCCGCCCAGCTCATCCACCAACGTGTCGCCATGGGACCATTCCAGCGCGTGTCAAGAAAGGCAAGCTTGCCAGCGGAGAGCAGCGGTAAGCGGCGCCGACAAGAATGCCATCGTGGCAAGCGGTGGCGCCCCGATGGTCCCCTGTTGTAATTGCTTAGGCGACATGGACGGGCATTTAATGCTTTTGTCCCTTGCCGTCGAGTTAGGTAGAATACACTGTACAAAGTAGCATTACCAACCGCAACTCATTTTCCCATTTTTGCCCTTGTCTACGTTGCCACTGTTGGTGACCCTTGAGCATATAAAAGGAGGCCCATGCATAACGAGAGGGGTTGGTTCGACTCATTGAAATTAGAGACACTCACGCTTAGGTCTTGTAGCTCTGTGCTCCCTAGCAAGAACACAATCAAGAAGCAGAGGAGTATTATCTCCGAGAGCTCGAAGCTGGGTAAACTGCTCGTGTGCTTCGCCTCGATCTGCTCTTCGTGCAACCTCCGCCCCCCACCGAACCGAAAGGGGCTCGGTCCGCCGGTCCCATAGGTGTTCGTGGGTTACGATCAGCTTCCCCGACACCTCCCAACAAGCGTTATCGTTTAACACCCCTAGCTAGTCATAAAAGCAAGGATAGATCTAGGTATTGCCATCTTTGGTAGGCAATCCATAAATGGCTCTCATAATAGATTCATATGGTAATTTTATCTTCTTCCTAGGGAAGTGTTCCATGCCTTTCTTTAATGGGAATTGGAATCTAATATTCCCTTCCTTCATATCAATAATTGCACCAATCGTTCTAAGGAAAGGTCTACCAAGAATAATAGGACATGAAGGATTGCAATCTATATCAAGAACGATAAAATCTACGGGCACATTATTACTATTTGCAACAATAAGAACATCATTAATTCTTCCCATAGGTTTCTTAATAGGGGAATCCGCAAGGTACAAGTTTAGAGAGCAATCATCAAAATCACGGAAATCTAGCAAATCACACAAAGTTTTGGGAATAGTGGAAACAATAGCACCCAAATCACATAAAGCATAAAATTCATGATCCTTAATCTTAATTTTAATAGTTGGTTCCCACTCATAATAAAGTTTTCTAGGGATGGAAACTTCCAACTCAAGTTTTTCCTCATAAGATTGCATCAAGGCATCAACGATATGTTTGGTAAACGCTTTATTTTGACTATAAGCATGCGGAGAATTTAGCACGGATTGTAACAAGGAAATACAATAAATTAAAGAGCAACTTTCATAATTAAATTCCTTGAAATCCAAAATAGTGGGCTTAGCAACTTCTAGGGTTCTACTTTCTTCAATCCCACTTTTATCAATTTTAGCATCATAATCTAAAAACTCCGAATTCTTGGAACGCCTTCTAGGTAAAGGTGACTCATATCCAATCTCATCATTATCAAGATTCATATTGCATAACAAGGATTTGACAGGGGACACATCAATAACTTTTAGATCTTCATCTTTATTTTCATGGAAATTGGAAGAACACGCTTTAATAAAGGCATCTTTCATATCACGCATCCTAGCGGTTCTTTCCTTGCACTCATCAATGGAAATTCTCATGGCTTTGAGAGACTCATTGATATCATGCTTAGGAGGAATAGATCTAAGCTTTAAATAATCAACATCAAGAGAGATTCTATCAACGTTCCTAGCCAATTCATCAATGTTAAGCAATTTCTCTTCAAGCAAAGCATTAAAATTCTTTTGAGAATTCATAAACTCTTTAACACTAGTCTCAAATTCAGAGGGCATCTTATTAAAATTTCCATAAGAATTGTTGTAGGAATTTCCATAATTATTAGAGGAATTACTAGGATAAGGCCTAGGATTAAAGTTTCCTCTGTACGCGTTGTTACCAAAATTATTCCTACTAACAAAATTCACATCCATAGATTCATTATTATTCTCAATCAAAGTAGACAAAGGCATATCATTAGGATCAGAAGAAACACTCTTATTAGCAAATAATTTCATAAGTTCATCCATCTTTCCACTCAAAACATTAATTTCTTCTATCGCATGCACTTTTTTATTAGTAGATCTTTCAGTATGCCATTGAGAATAATTAACCATAATATTATCTAGGAGTTTAGTAGCATCTCCTAAAGTGATTTCCATAAAAGTGCCTCCGCGGCCGAATCTAAAAGGATTCTAGAAGCAAAATTCAATCCGGCATAAAAATTCTGTATAATCATCCACAAGTTCAAACCATGAGTAGGGCAATTACGTATCATTAATTTCATCCTCTCCCAAGCTTGTGCAACATGTTCATGATCAAGTTGCTTAAAATTCATAATATCGTTTCTAAGAGAGATGATCTTAGCGGGAGGAAAATACTTAGAGATAAAAGCATCTTTGCACTTGTTCCAAGAATCAATACTATTTTTAGGCAAAGACGAAAACCAAGCTTTAGCACGATCTCTAAGCGAAAAAGGAAATAGCTTCAATTTAACAACATCATTGTCAACATCTTTCTTCTTTTGCATATCACACGAATCCACAAAGCTATTTAGATGAGTAGCGGCATCTTCACAAGGAAGGCCAGCGAATTGATCTTTCATAACAAGATTCAATAAAGCAACATTGATTTCACAAGATTCAGTATTGGCAAGAGGAGCAATCGGAGTGCTAAGGAAATCATTATTGTTGGTATTGGTAAAGTCACATAATTTAGTATTATCTTGAGCCATCGTGACAAGCAAGCAATCCAACACACGAGCAAACAAAAAGCAAGCGAAAAAAAGGCAAATGGAAAAGAGAGGGTGAATAAAACGGAAAGGGTGAAGTGGGGGAGAGGAAAACGAGAGGCAAATGGCAAATAATGTAATGCGAGAGATAAGGGATTGTGATGGGTACTTGGTATGTTGACTTTTGCGTAGACTCCCCGGCAACGGCGCCAGAAATCCTTCTTGCTACGTCTTGAGCTTGCGTTGGTTTTCCCCGAAGAGGAGAGGATGATGCAGCAGAGTTGCGTAAGTATTTCCCTCAGTTTTTGAGAACCAAGGTATGAATCCAGTAGGAGGCCACGCGCAAGTCCCTCGTACCTACACAAAGCAAATAACTCCTCGCAACCAACGCGAATAGGGGTTGTCAATCCCTTCACGGTCACTTACGGGAGTGAGATCTGATAGAGATGATAGATAATATTTTTGGTATTTTTGGTATAAAGATGCAATGTAAAATAAAAGGCAAAGTAAAAAAGCAAAGCAATAATAAAGCGTAGGAAGATTAGTATGATGAGAATAGACCCGGGGGCCATAGATTTCACTAGTGGCTTCTCTCAAGAGCATAGGTATTTTACGGTGGGTGAACGAATTACTGTTGAGCAATTGACAGAATTGAGCATAGTTATGAGAGTATCTAGGTATGATCATCTATATAGGCATCACGTCCGAGACAAGTAGACCGACTCCTGCCTGCATCTACTACTATTACTCCACTCATCGACCGCTATCCAGCATGCATATAGAGTATTAAGTTAATGAAAACAGAGTAACGCCTTAAGCAAGATGACATGATGTAGAAGGATAAATTCATGCAATATGATAAAAACCCCATCTTGTTATCTTCGATGGCAACAATACAATATGTGCCTTGCTGCCCCTACTGTCACTGGGAAAGGACACCGCAAGATTGAACCCAAAGCTAAGCACTTCTCCCATTGCAAGAACTACCAATCTAGTTGGTCAAACCAAACGGATAATTCGAAGAGACTTGCAAAGATAACCAATCATACATAAAATAATTCAGAGAAGATTCAAATATTGCTCATAGATAATCTTGATCATAAACCCACAATTCATCGGTCTCAACAAACACACCGCAAAAAGAAGATTACATCGAATAGATCTCCACGAGAGAGGGGGATAACATTGTATTGAGATCCAAAAAGAGAGAAGAAGCCATCTAGCTACTAATTATGGACCCGAAGGTCTAAAGTAAACTACTCACACTTCATCGGAGAGGCTATGATGATGATGTAGAAGCCCTCCATGGTGGATTCCCCTTCCGGCGGAGCTCCGAAACAGGCCCCAAGATGGGATCTCATGGATACAGAAAGTTGCGGTGGTGGAATTAGGTTTTTGGCTCCGTATCTGATCTGTTGGAGGTACGTAGGTATATATAGGAGGAAGGAGTACGTAGGTGGAGCTACGGGGGGCCCACGAGACAGGGGGCACGCCCTAGGGGGGGGCGCCCTCCACCCTCGTGGCCGCCTCCCTCCTTTCTTGACCGAGGGTCCAAGTCTCCTGGATCTTATCTGATGAGGAAATCACGTTCCCGAAGATTTTATTCCGTTTGGACCCCGTTTGATATTCCGTTTCTTCGAAACACTGAAATAGGCAAAAAACAACAATTCTGGGCTGGGCCTCCGGTTAATAGGTTAGTCCCAAAAGTAATATAAAAGTGGAAATTAAAGCCCAATATGGTCCAAAACAATAGATAATATAGCATGGAGTAATAAAAAATTATAGATACGTTGGAGACGTATCACCGATCTGGATTGAGGCCGAGCTACTGACATCTATATGGTGTTGCAAGTTGCCGAGGATTAGGTACTGAGGCCACAAGTGAGAGTTCAAATTGCCAAAGCGTCTGTTTGTGCTCGCTGCTATGCGTACTTCTGCTGCTTATTTCAAGTTTGACGACTGCGCTTCAAATATGCAAATCAACAGGCATCAATCATGGAGTGGTCATCTGGAAGACATTGTTTATTTGTGATTATTACCTCAAGACTAGCGGAGAAGATTCCTCCTGACGACCTGGTGCAATCAAACAAAAGATGAGCAGACAATATTAAAAAATGATGGAGAGTTAAGACTGGGACTACTTTGGTTGATTAAGCAGAACACCCAAGTGCTGCTCCTGGTGGTTGATGCAAAGAGACAGTGCCTGGTGATATATGTCAGTTCCAACGCCGCTGCCTGGAAGCGCTACCAGCAAAACTACATGTGTTGCCACATCAAGATATCAGATCATGCCAATGTGAAAGGGGAGCACGCCATCAAGCACAAAAGGGCAAAGCGATTCACTGCCCATGTTAAGATGGAAAATAAATTCATCGGAGACCGCAGTCTGCGAGAATGAGGGAAACGACCTGTTTAAAAAATTGGATGGATGCGTGGTTATTTGCATGACTTTCAAGGCCATCACTCGGTCAAATCACCGTGCAGTTGTTTCATCTGAAAAATACATCAGGTGATACCCATCCTATTTATTTCATCTGTATATGATAATCTGTCTGCGCTCAGTTACTTTGTCTTGCAATATTTTATGCAGGACAAATTATTTATGACAAAAGTGATGTTATACCATGAATATAGAGCACATGACAATACCAACGTTTGTTTGTGCCGCGCCGCTCAATGGAACAGGCCATAGATGCACCATATTGAGTCACCGGTCTGCTTGAGTCGCCAGTCAGCTTTGTTGAGCCGCCCCTACTCATTGGTCCCTGCCATAGCTTCCGGACAAGTCAGGATAATTGTCCACTGCAAAGGTGACTGTCATGTCATGAAGTTTGTTGAATGACTTATGACGGGAATATACATTGAGCATTGCGAGGATCATCAACTTGTTTCAAACTTCTGGTTTACATAAATTACAGCATTCTGCTGTTCAACTGACCGGTTTACCTGACGGTCAAGTATGGAGAATCTCAAGCCGACTCCTCGAGTCATCTTAAGACTCGGGGGCTACATGGACATGACTCAGCCAGTTCAAGAACTCCGGGTCATTGGAGGGGAAGATAACCCGGTCCTAGAGGCTACTGCTATATTGATGAAAATTTAAAGGACGTCAGAAAAATTCCCGGCTCAAAATGAAGATTCCGGTTTAAAATCCGGTTCAAGGGAAATCTGTCTCCCACAAAGCTTTGAAGCTCTCAATATCCGGTTTAAAACTCCGGTTGAAAAAGAAATTCGTCTCTCGCAAGTTCGAGTTCTCAGAAAAATTAAAGGTTGCCAAAGCGAACTTGCTGCCTTGATGCGTGGTTCAAATATAGGTATCCTGCCTTATGGGCTTATCTTATTATGGTTACATGGGGGCTTCCTGCTCATTGAGCGAAGCTATGATTACCCTTTGATCCGGCTTATACGCCATGCTTACAAAACACTTGGGGGCTTGCTACCCAGGTTAAAGGGACCAAAGAGAGTCTGTTGCAAAGCACAACTCAAACATAGGTACCCGGCGAGCACAGCTCAAAAATATATTACTTGGGGGCTCCTTGTTCAATGGACAAGAGTTTTTATGACCCTTGTAATAGGCTTAAAATCCAGGTTTATTCACCTAAAAACCCGGGTTATCCTGCCTTTTTAAGTCTGCCACTCCGCCCAGGTAATCCTGGAACGACCCGCCGTACTTTTGACAAGTCAATCTTATACAGACCCTGAACTTATCAAAGTTAAAATGATGATTGGTTATGTGAGGTCCAGCTTATAAGGTTTGTATGAAGGTTTAACTCAGTGGCTGTGCGGCCCATGAAAGCACTTGAGATTTAGGCTCGGCGGCCTATGAAAGCCTTGTTTTTTCTGATTTATTATTTCTATTTGAACATTTTTGGGTTCATCTTTGTACCATATTGACATACGGTTTTCACAATTCAAGCCATATAGCCTTAACTATATGACTCATAATTGAGCATATTGGGTAAATAACCCGCCCTGATAGCAGACTATAAGTTGCCAGGATATCTTTGCCTTGAGCAATCAAAATCATGATATTGCATGCCTACGGGTCAATACCCGCGACAGATTATATTATTCAAATCTTGAATAGCCAACATGGCTGAATTTTTTTATGGTTATCAATAACCAGTATTATGATTGAGGTTTTCCAAGTCGCTTTAGCAGAATAGCTATTATTTTATCAATGGATATGATTTATTTTACAATGGAAGGAATAGTCCCGAGTCGCTGCAGGCTTACGACCCGGCACTTGGGGGCTACATTATTCAAGTTGAGATTACATCAAATATGTGAGTCCCATGTCAGTGCCAGTATGCACCATGGTACTTGGGGGCTAATGCAAGGCCGTTTCTTACTTGCCTCATTGAAGACCCAACTCATCACATCATAATGAGCCGGCCCTTGGGGGCTACTAATTGCTCCTGTCAAAAATTCAAGGTACACAAGTCTTAATCCATTATATTGAAAGGTCCATTACTCAGTTGGTAGAGTACAAAGCTCTTAACCTTATGGACGTGGGTTCGAGCTCCATGGTGAGGGTTACATCATATGATATTATTTTCAATGAAGTATATATAAAGTCCCAGCTCAGTATTATATTACTAAGCCGGCCCTTGGGGGCTACATGTTGCTGCTCGAATCTACATGATCATACATAAAAAGTCCCTGTTCATTATTGCATAATGACCCGACCCTTGGGGGATACACTGGTTAAAGTTTTTATGAGCATAAGGAAATTACAAGTCCCAGGTTGCTGCAAGCATGACAACCCGGCACTTGGGGGCTACATGTGGGGAATATTCAGTTTTGACTAGTTACTGAGATGAACAACTTGGATTTCTTCAAGGTTGTAACATTCATATTGAAGCAAGTCTTAAGTTGTTACTACGCTCCCTTCTTAAGACTTGGGGGCTACTAGTGATATGCATACAAGGGAGGTACATTTTCAAGCTTGATGTTAACAATAGTTATAACCCGGTGTCATCAATATTTACAAGCCGACAATTTTGGCAATGATAAACCGGCAAGTTTTACATCTTCAAGCCGGCTGAAGAATCAGAGGAGTATTTAAAAGACCAATATTTTTTAAGCATTGGGAGCTGAGTCAAATGAATTATTCTTCACAATTTTTCTCTGTGAGAAACCAACGTCAGCAAATTGATTATGAAGCTGGCTTATTGACCCGGATTTTCTAGAAGAAGGAAATGACAAGGAATTAAGGATGATCAGGTGCTGGCTTACAAAAGTTCTTAAACCGGAGCATAATCTGTCAAAATTGTTCTTGTGTTTGTTTTTACAGGATCAGTTTAACATGGATAAATCCAAATTAAACTGGGGGCTAATGTCGGGGATATACCCCGCGGTATGACCCGGCCGGGACTTGGTGTTTCATTGGTGACCCGACAGATTATAAGCCGGCAGATGTTAAGTCAGATTATAAGCCGGCAGATGTTAAGTCAGATTATAAGCCGTCAGATGTTAAGTCGGCAGATGTTAAGTCAGATTATAAGTCGCCAGATGTTAAGTCAGATGTTAAGTCGGCAGATGTTAAGTCAGATGGTAAGCCGGCGGACAGTTATAACCCGGCAGACAGAGTCGCCTGGGGTTAATAAGCCCGAAGACTTTAAGAAGCCCAAGACGTTAAGAAGCCCATGGAGAGAAGCCCGTGATACGAAGTCAAAATAGTTTTAAGTCTTAATCCGAGTTGGACTCTACATGTAAATTGCCCCTTCAACTTATATAAGGAGGGGCAGGGCACCCCAAGAGGGACAAGTAAGAAAATAATCGCTAAGGCTAGATACAACAAAGGGGAGCCGGCTTATGCGACGATTCCCTCATGAGCATAATGAGACCTAGCCACAAACAGCATGTAGGGCTATTATCGGATGATGTTTCCCGGGGCCCGAAGCTGTTTAAATCCTTGCCTTGTGTGTTGATTCGTCTCGCGTCTCTCATCCCGATCAACCCCTCTCAAGCTACCACATAGATGTGTTGGCCTCACGACTAAGTCCTCACACTAGGACATCTGCCGTGACAATTACATGACAAGAAGCGGGGAGAAGTTTCAAACATTTCGGCCGCGAGGTGCGGCCACTGGCGTAGGCCTAGTTGGTATTTTAATTACAGAAAATTCAGATGGAGTTCGGACATCATCAAAATCGATGTGTGGCTGTGCGTGCTCTCATGACCCCGTGGAGAAAAATTGCTAAAGTTTGGCACAAGTTTTGATGACCGCTCCTTCCAAACCGGAGCATCTCACATGAAGGATCATGGTTTTCCAAAAGGAGACGTGTCAATTCAAACTCCTGTGGTCGGTGAATTCATCGTTTGGCCTCATAAAAATTTCCACGGTATGCAATCACCATTATACCACGGGTTTGATTTTCTGGCGCATTTCAGGTATCGTTAGCTATATTTAAGACATTTTTTGAGATTAACGTGCATTTTGTGCATAAAAATAAAATTACAACCGGAACTGCATGTGCTGTCAAAAGGGATGAGGATTGCCGTTCGATCTGGGAGCATCCAATGATGCAGACATACGATCCGTGGGGTTTGGGTTCTGGCCAATCAGAAAGCACGACTCAGATCGTGGGCGGGGTGGCGAGGTTTGGTCGGCACACGACTTTCATCAACGAACCGTGTGCTATTCGCAAACCAGATTGCATATTATTGTTCACACTTACTGTAGTGAGATCGATTGAGTGTGCTACCTCTACAATATAATAATAATGATAACAAAAAACAATTCGTATTCATTGCCTGAGCTGACAACATATCAAGGTCAACATATTAACGGTTCTTACATCAACAGAAAACCGGGCATAACTCACAAATTTAGTACACGCGACAGTTCTAAATTGAACGAATTGTTGGTGGTAGGCATAAAGACTAGTCTTACGGCTTAATTCCCATGTACATGGGGGAACTGGGATCATTAAGTTGACCCCGAATGACCTTGGGGTTTTTGATGATTTTACGCTTCTCTGTTGCACTGGTGCACAATCCCTTGGCTGGCAACTCATCAAATGCATCGTACTCGTCCTGATCGGCAACATCGTCGAGACCTTATCTTCCCATGCATCACTAAATGGCCGTTCTTATCTAAGGGGTCTTCCACAAAGAAAATCTGGGTAGCATCGCTGGCAAGAATGAATGGGTCCACGTGATATGCCATCGTTGTCCTGTTAACACAGGTCTTCTTGTACTCATCAATCCTTACCTGACCAAGAGGGATCCATGCGCACCTGAATAATGCCACCTTAACTTTCACATAGTCAAGCTCCCAAATCTTTTTGATTGTTCCATAGTATACCCTTTTATCAGCTTCATTTACAGTCATGCATTTTATTCGAACATAGCTGTTCTGACACGAGGTCTTCTTATCACGTTCCTCAGTGTAGAACGTGTATCCATTTATGTCATATGCTTGGTCCGTCAACACTATAGGTGATGGCTTTTGTGCCAACCACGTAGCAATGTCATCGATGGATCCTTGTGCCAAACGATTCTTCAGCCATTCGGCGTACTTCTTAGTGTGCTCCTTCATCTTCACTTTTGATGAAGGCGCCATTGGTAAGAAGCTTTGGCGTATCTCCGCCAAGTGTTCTTCGGCATAAGCAATGAGAACTAGGCATTTAAGCAGTACCGTCAAATGGGCTTTCTCTGCCAATTCTTCGAGTGCAGCCATTTGCGTGCCAGCAAGGACCGGCTTACCTTTCAGCCTTCCCTCATGGCAAGAGAGGGGCAAACATATAGGTCTTTGTTTCATGTATTCGGTGCAAAACTCAACCACCTCCTCCGCGGTATAACCTTGTAGGATGCTTGCCTCTGGATGGTTTCGGTTCCGACAAAAGCGCTTCAGTATTCCCATGAATCGCTTGAAGGGATACATATTGCGAATAAACACAGGACCACAATACTTTATCTCGTCGACAAGGTGCACAGTGAGATGGACCATGACATCAAAGAATGACGGTGGGAAAAACATCTCTAGGTTGGACAATATTCTTGCAATATCATCTTGCATATTATCCAACTCTTCAGGATCTACCACTTTCTGCCATAGTTTGTTGAAGAAATCACAGAGGTCAATGAGTGTGTTTCTTATATCTTTGTCCATCAGATTCCTGATGGCCACCGGGAGGATTTGTGTCAACATTACATGGCAATCATGTGACTTCATGTGTCCCAACTTCATTTTACCTGAGCTCACATCCACGAGACTTCTGATGTTTGTGCAGTAGGAAGAGGGTGTCTTAATTGACAACAAATAGGTGAAGAAATGTGTTGCTTCTTTTGTACTGAAATAGTAACTCTAGCAAGCTTTGATGAATTTGTCAACATCTTCTACTTCACTCTTGTGTTGTGATTGATCAGCAAGCATATCGAATCGTGAACCGTCACCATCCTTTCTTTTACCTTTAATCTTGAGCAGAGTACCAAGGATGCTTTCACATACGTTCTTCTCTACGTGCATGACATCGATGCAGTGACATACACGTAGAATCTCCCAGTAAGGTAATTTCCAGAACACCGATTTCTTCTTAAACACTTGATCCTTGGGTGTTAGTTTCACCGTCAAAGGGTGGTTCTTGCCAAGCACAACATTAATTTTTTTAGCCATGTTGTGGACCACCTCCCCATCATAGGGTCTTGGGGCCACACCTGCCTCTGTCGTACCATCAAATTCAGCTTTCATCTTTCGGTATGGGTGATTCATCCGCAAGAACCTACGATGACGCAAATACACTGTTTTGCGCGAGTTGGGAAGTCTTCTGCTAGCTGTCCTATCCATGCATATGACACACCCTACATCTCCCTTTGTTTTATGCCCCGATGTGCTGCCTAATGCCGGCATATCTTGAATGGTGTGCACCAGCATCACATGTAGATCGAAAATCTCCTTTCTGTAAGCATCATAACATTTTACAGAAAGCATCTACCCCACAATCGTCAGCAGTTCTTCTACCAATAGTTGAAAGTAAATGTCGATGTCATTTCCAGGTTGCTTCGGGCCTTGGATAATCATTGACATCATAATGTATTTTTTCTTCATACACAACAAAGGAGCTAGGTTATATATGCACAGAAGCACCGACCATGTGCTGTGATTGGTGCTCATATCGCCAAAAGGATTCATCCCATTAGTACACTCCCCGAGCCTTATACTTCTAGGATCCTTGGCAATTTTTTCAAACTTGTTGTCGATTAATTCCCACAGAGCCCCATCTTTCAGGTGCCTCATAAACCTATCCGCAATTCGCTCATCATGATGCCACCGCAACCTCTTTGCCTCTCTAGGGTTTGCAAACAAACGCCTCAACCTTGGAATTAAAGGAAAGTACCAAACAACCTTGAACGGGATTCCTGTTTTGATCTCGTCATCCAATTTGTACTTGTCCTTTGCTCTCCTGCACTTGTATCATGCATGCTTGCATGTGGGACATGCACGAAAATCTTTGTACTCACCATGGTACAATATACAATCATTCACACAAGCGTGTATCTTCTGTACTTCAAGTTCCAATGGTCAAACACTTTTCTTCGCTTCATTCGTGCTTCTGGGGAGCACATTATCTTCTGGAAGAATATCTTTGAAAATACCTAAGATCTCTGTGAAGCCCTTGTTTGATAGACCGTTTGCTGCTTTAAATCTGAGAAGCGCCAGGGTGGCACTCAACCTGGAATATTTCTTTTTGCAACCTGGATACAATTCATTCTTGGAGTCCACATCAATGGTTGGCAGATCCTTGTACCTAATCATATCCTTTTCTGGGCCCTCGAAATCTGCAATCATAGCAGCAAAATCTGGCATATCAAGATCGTCGTTATCTACGTGGACGTCTTGGTTTTCCAGAGGGTGATTCGGCTTTCCGGTGTTCCATTGGTAGCTTGAAGCCTCTGCCCTGATGTTATATTCAACATCCATGTGACACTGACCGGGGTTTGGCATCTCGCTGCCCTGGGTGTCTTCATCCATGACCTCCTCTTCACCGTGTCTGGTCCAACATGTATATCCATCCATGAATCCCCTAGAGACTAAGTGCATCTGGACATCTGCAACTTCATGTGACTCTGTATTGGCACAATCAGTACATGGACACAGGATGTAATCCACATCACCAATTCTCCTCTTTGTAGTTTCAGCCAAATTCATGAACTCTGTCACGCCACTGATAAAATGTGCGGTTTTCCGAATCTTCATCCATCAAGATCGTTCCATCTGCAGCAGACGAATGATAATTAAAAACAAAACGACAACATTAATACACAGATTAACTGCTGCCGAGAGATGCGTGCATAAATCACAAGGTTTTATTTGAATAATTACTCAGGGCGCTCCATGTTGTTATCCAGACGTGCAATGACAAAAATTAATGGCCAGTTAATTTACACGCAGAGTACTAGTACAACAATACACTTAGGAATTGAATACCTTAATTAAGCCACTCACAAAAGGAATACCTTAATTAATTAGCCGTGTGGCGACCTCCACCCAGCAGACAGACAAGCGCTATGCGGCGGCACACCGAGACAGCAGGGTCGAGGAGCAAAGCTTAGTGCGGCTGCCGCCTAAAGTTCGACCTCCACTATCCCGCCATCAACCGCGATGGATGTGCTTGAATCACGCAGCCGCCGACCTCGATGGTTGAGCTCCTCCTATCTCCCGCCGCAGACTGAGGATTGACCTCCTATGACGCCGCCACTGCCCATCGACCGAGGATTGACCTCTTCTCCGGTAGCCGTTGCCTAGGCCGCCGCCGCCATCTCTATATGCAAAGCGGTGATATGTCTCCAATGTTTCTATAATTTATGAAGTATTCATGCTATTATATTATCTGTTTTGGATGTTTATGAGTTTTACTAGAAACTTTTATATTATTTTTGGGACTAACCTATTAACCGGAGGCCCAGCCCAAATTGCAGTTTTCTTGCCTATTTCAGTGTTTCGAAGAAAAAGAATATCAAACGGAGTCCAAACGGAATGAAACCTTCGGGAGAGTTATTTTTGGAACGGAAGCAATCCAGGAGATTTGGAGTAGACGTCAGGGAAGCTTCGAGGAAGCCACGAGGCAGGGAGGTGCGACCTACCCCCTGGGCGCGCCCCCACCCTCGTGGGCCCCTCGTGGCTCCCCTGACCGACTTCTTTCACCTATATATATATATCCATATACCCTAAAAACATCGAGGAACACAATAGATCGGGAGTTCCGCCGCCGCAAGCCTCTAGAGCCACCAAAAACCAATCGGAGCCCTGTTCCGGCGCCCCGCCGGAGGGGGGACCTCAACGGTGGCCATCTTCATCATCCCAGCGATCTCCATGACGAGGAGGGAGTAGTTCACCCTCGGGGCTGAGGGTATGTACTAGTAGCTATGTGTTTGATCTCTCTCTCTCTCTCTCTCTCTCTCTCTCTCCGTGTTCTTGAGGTGATACGATCTTGATGTATCGTGAGCTTTGCTATTATAGTTGGATCTTATGATGTGTCTCACCCTCTACTCTCTTGTAATGGATTGAGTTTTCCCTTTGAAATTATCTTATCGGATTGAGTCTTTAAGGATTTGAGAACACTTGATGTATGTCTTGCATGTGCTTATATGTGGTGACAATGGGATATCACGTGATTACTTGATGTATGTTTTGGTGATCAACTTGTGGGTTCCGTGACCTCGTGAACTTATGCATAGGGGTTGGCACACGTTTTCGTCTTGACTCTCCGGTAGAAACTTTGGGGCACTCTTTGAAGTTCTTTGTGTTGGTTGAATAGATGAATCTAAGATTGTGTGATGCATATTATATAATCATACCCACGGATACTTGAGATGACATTGGAGTATCTAGGTGACATTAGGGTTTTGGTTGATTTGTGTCTTAAGGTGTATTCTAGTACGAACTCTTGAATAGATCGATCCGAAAGAATAACTTTGAGGTGGTTTCGTACCCTACAATAATCTCTTCGTTTGTTCTCTGCTATTAGTGACTTCGGAGTGACTCTTTGTTGCATGTTGAGGGATAGTTATATGATCCAATTATGGTATTATTGTTGAGAGAACTTGCACTAGTGAAAGTATGAACCCTAGGCCTTGTTTCGAAGCATTGCAATACCGTTTACCCTCACTTTTATCGCTTGCTACCTTGCTATTTTTATATTTTCAGATTACAAAAACCTATATCTACCATCCATATTGCACTTGTATCACCATCTCTTCGCCGAACTAGTGCACCTATACAATTTACCATTGTATTGGGTGTGTTGGGGACACAAGACTCTTTGTTATTTGGTTGTAGGGTTGTTTGAGAGAGACCATCTTCATCCTACACCTCCCACGGATTGGTAAACCTTAGGTCATCCACTTGAGGGAAATTTGCTACTGTCCTACAAACCTCTGCACTTGGAGGCCCAGCAACATCTACAAGAAGAAGGTTGTGTAGTAGACATCAATCTCTTTTCTGGCGCCGTTGCTGGGGAGGTGAGTGCTTGAAGGTATATCTTTAGATCTTGCAATCGAATCTTTTAGTTTCTTGTTTTATCACTAGTTTAGTTCATAAAAGAAAACTAGAAAAAATGGAATTAAGGGTGCCTCATATGCTTCATCTTTTTAATGTCTTTCGTGAAAATGATGGAAAGGAAAATTGTGCTCAAGTTCTAGAAGAAGAATTACATAGAATGCTTGGCATAAAATATGTGAATGATGAGCATGATTGCAATGTTGTTAGTATGAATTCTTTGAATACCCATGATTCTAATGATATGCAAAGCCACAAGCTTGGGGATGCTATGTTTGATGAAGATGATATGTTTAGTCCCCCAAGTTTTGATGAAAGCATGCCTCCTATTTATGATGATTATTGTGATGACACGTATGCTATAAAGAACAAAGATAACCATGAAACTTGTCATCATGATTTTAATTTTCAATTGGATTATGCTTCACATGATAGTTATTTTGTTGAGTTTGTTCCGACTACCATTCATGAGAAGAAATTTTCTTATGTGGAGAGTAATAAAAATTATATGCATGTAGATCATGAAAAGAATGCTTTATGTGATGGTTATATTGTTGAATTCATTCATGATGCTACTAAAATTTATTATGAGGGAGGAACATATGCTTGTAGGAATTGCAATAATATCAAGTTTCCTTTCTATGTGTTGAAAATCTTGAAGTTATGCTTGTTTTGCCTTCCTATGCTAGTTGATTATTGTTCCCATAAGTTGTTTGCTCACAAAATCCCTATTAATAGGAAGTTGGTTAGACTTAAATGTGCTTGTCGTGTGTTTCATGATGCTCTCTTTATGTTTCAATTCTTATCTTTTATACGAGCATCATTGAAATCAT
Organism: Aegilops longissima; assembly: GCA_021605205.1. Taxonomy (NCBI): domain Eukaryota; kingdom Viridiplantae; phylum Streptophyta; class Magnoliopsida; order Poales; family Poaceae; genus Aegilops; species Aegilops longissima. The sequence continues at coordinate 528,361,919 of CM038679.1, forward strand.
CATGCCTAGCTAGAAAGGCATTAAAGAAAAGCGCTTGTTGGGATACAACCCAATATTTACCCCTACTGTTTTTGTGTGTTCACATGATTAATATACTGTATTAATCATGTTTTATATCTTTTGTTTCAATAAAGTGCCAAGTAGAACCTTTGGGAAGACTTGGGTGGAAGTTAATGTGATCTTGCTGTAAAAAACAGAAACTTTGCGCTCACGAGTTTAGCTGTCATTTTTTACAGAAGAGTGCTTTTAAGTTTATTATTTTTGAAGAATATTAATAATAAATTCCTCAGGTTGACCAATTTATTTCAGAATTTTTGGAGTTCCAAAAATATACGTTTGATGCAGATTACTACAGACTGTTCTGTTTTTGACAGATTATGTTTTCTATGTGTTGTTTGCTTATTTTGATGAATCTATGAGTAGTATCGGAGGGTATGAACCATAGAGAAGTTGGAATACAGTAGATATTACACCAATATGAATTTAAATCGAGTTCACAACAGTACCTAAGTGGTGATTTATTTTCTTATACTGACGGAGCTCATGAGATTTTCTGTTGAGTTTTGTGTTGTGAAGTTTTCAAGTTTTGGGTAAAGACTCGATGGACTATGGAATAAGGAGTGGCAAGAGCCTAAGCTTGGGGATGCCCAAGGCACCCCAAGGTGATATTCAAGGACAACCAAGAGCCTAAGCTTGGGGATGCCCCGGATGGCATCCCCTCTTTCGTCTTCGTTCATCGGTAACTTTACCTGGAGCTATATTTTTATTCACCACATGATATGTGTTTTGCTTGGAGCGTCATTTTATTTTGTTAGTATTTGCTTTCTGTTATTTATAATAATGTTTTGCATCTCTATTTTCAATAAAAATGTCAAGGATAGCCTTTACCAGGCTTATTTTGCAAGTATACATGTTGCTGTTTCAAAACAGAAAGTTTATCGCTGTTGCAAAAATTCCCTAGAAAATCCAGAATATGATAAAATGTTGAATTTTTTTGCATAATAAGATCTGATAAATTTTCTACAGCGTGGTAGAATTTTATAATGTTTGGAGTTAGGGAAGTAGGATGAATCTTGCATTCTTTTAAGACTGTACTGTTTTGGCAGATTGCCGTTATGTTTGCATTCTTTGCATACGTTTGCTTGTTTAATGATTCTATTTGAGGATAGGAGTATTAGATATGCAGAGGCATTTAGTATGCAATGTTGAATACTAATTTTAGTGATTTGTTACAGTAGAAAATTATAAGGTTTTTGCATTGGTTTATACTAACTTATCTCACGAGTTCTTGTTGAGTTTGGTGTGGATGAAGCTTTTGAGATTTAGGAAACCGTGATATGAGAGGAATTAAGGAGACACAAAAGCTCAAGCTTGGGGATGCCCAAGGCACCCCAAGATAATATTTCAAGAAGTCTCAAGCATCTAAGCATGGGGATGCCCCGGTAGGCATCCCACCTTTCTTCTTCTACAATTATCGGTTAGTATCGGTTGAGCCTAAGTTTTTGCTTCTTCACATGATTAGTGCTAACCTTGAAGTGTCGTTTTATTTTGTTTTGCTTGCTGTATGAATAAAATACCAAGATCTGAAATTCTTAAATGAGACAGAGTCTTCACATAGCTAGCTACATAATTATTTAACTACTCATTGATCTTCACTTATATCTTTTTGGAGTACTTTGTCATTTACTCGTGTGCTTCACTTACATCCTATGAGTAAATAGTTGAATGATTTGAATATCATAAATCTGAAATTATATATGTTTCGTACGCCTTTCCCATGGGGAGTAATGCCTTCACATATAAGAAGTAGAGGTGGTAAGTTTTTTGAAGGTTAGCAAACATTGTATTGGTCACTTGAACAATTCATGAAAGAATATTAAAGGAAGAGAGATTTAACATATAAATATACTATCTTGGACATCTTCTATGATTGTGAGCCCCATTAATTATTTTCAAACCTGATCAAATTAGTGGAAGTTGGACAAGGAAGACAACATAATGAGTTATGCTTGGGTATATTTGTATAGAAGTTATATTGTTATGGATCCTCTAACATGTGGTGCTTGCCATTTAGAATCCTTTGCTAGCCAAAATATCTGTACTAAGCGGTACTACTGCTTGTGCATCCAAATTCCTTGAACCAAGTTTATTCCATGAATGTCCACCATATCTACCTATATGTGGTATTTACCTGCCGTTCCAAGTAAATTTGCATGTGCCAAACTCTAAACCTTCAAATAATAATCTGTTTGGTATGCCCGAATCGCTCATGTAGCGACTAGGGGTTGGCAGTATCTTCCATGCTAGGTGGGTTATTCTCACGATGAGTGGACTCCGCTCATCATTCACGAGAAAATTGCTGGTAACTGGGATGCCCAGTCCTATGATCAAAAGATCAAAAACAAAATCGCAAATAATTTAAAGAAAACTCCCCCAGGATTGTTGATAGTTGGACGACACCCGTTGTTTCGGACAAGCCGTTGAGTGTGATTGTTGGTGGAGGGGGAGTAAAATCTTTACCTTTCTGTTTGGGAACTGCCTATAATGTATCTAGTATGGAATATATTGGGAACTCTTGGTCCTTATGTTGACAATGAAAGCATACCTCTCAAAATTATTTTCATCTCTATTTTAGCTTCGAGCTCTGGCACCTCTGCAAATCCCTGCTTCCCTCTGCGAAGGGCCTATATTTTACTTTTATGCAAGAGTCAGTAGTATTCCTTCTCATTCCAACCTACTTTTTAGTTGGCAAGCATCATGTGGTGGAGAAAGATCTAAGCATATATGGCCATTCAAATATATTTGATCATGAATTATTATTTTTGACAATTATCTATATGATAAATAAGTTGGGATGTGAAACATTAAGCCCCTATCTTTCTCTGTGTTCGATGGATGCTATTTGTTCTAAAAATATGCTTTGATTGGTAGCAATCATGGAAAACTATATGATAGTTGAGTATGTGGGATTTCCTAAATCAAAGATCTTACATAGACCCTTCCTGAAAATGAGATGAATTGCAATTGTTTGATGAGTGAGAACATTGTTTGTTAGTTTTCAAGAAAGTTTATGATCTATACTTTAACATGTGAATAGATTGTTACTTAATCATTAAAAGTTTTATGAGTTGAGCTACTGTTATGGCATATAATGATGCTAGAATAAGTGATTGGAACTATCTTTGATCAAACTTATGCACTTGCTAGCATTCACACTTCATAAATTATTTCTTTTATCATTTACCTACTCGAGGACGAGCAGGAATTAAGCTTGGGGATGCTGATACGTCTCCAACGTATCTATAATTTATGAAGTATTCATGCTATTATATTATCTGTTTTGTATGTTTATGGGTTTTACTAAACACTTTTATATTATTTTTGGGTCTAACCTATTAACCGGAGGCCCAGCCCAAATTGCTGTTTTCTTGCCTATTTCAGTGTTTCGAAGAAAAGGAATATCAAACGGAGTCCAAACGGAATGAAACCTTCGGGAGAGTTATTTTTGGAACAGAAGCAATCCAGGAGACTTGGAGTAGACGTCAGGGAAGCTTCAAGGAATCCACGAGGCAGGGAGGCGCGCCCTACCCCCTGGGCGCGCCCCCCACCCTCGTGGCTCCCCTGACGGACTTCTTTCGCCTACACATATATATCCATATACCCTAAAAACATCGAGGAACACAATAGATCGGGAATTCCACCGCCGCAAGCCTCTGTAGCCACCAAAAACCAATCAAGACCCTGTCCCGGCACCCTGACGGAGGAGGGGATCCCTCACCGGTGGCCATCTTCATCATCCCGACGATCTCCATGACGAGGAGGGAGTAGTTCACCCTCGGGGCTGAGGGTATGTACCAGTAGCTATGTGTTTGATCTCTCTCTCTCTCTCTCTCTCTCTCTCTCGTGTTCTTGAGGTGATACGATCTTGATGTATCGCGAGCTTTGCTATTATAGTTGGATCTTATGATGTTTCTCCCCCTCTACTCTCTTGTAATGGATTGAGTTTTCCCTTTGAAGTTATCTTATTGGATTGAGTCTTTAAGGATTTGAGAACACTTGATGTATGTCTTGCATGTGCTTATCTGTGGTGACAATGGGATAACACGTGATTCACTTGATGTATGTTTTGGTGATCAACTTGCGGGTTCTGTGACCTCGTGAACTTATGCATAGGGGTTGGCACACGTTTTCGTCTTGACTCTCAGGTAGAAACTTTGGGGCACTCTTTGAAGTTCTTTGTGTTGGTTGAATAGATGAATCTGAGATTGTGTGATGCATATCGTATAATCATACCCACGGATACTTTAGGTGACATTGGAGTATCTAGGTGACATTAGGGTTTTGGTTGATTTGTGTCTTAAGGTGTTATTCTAGTACGAACTCTTGAATAGATCGATTCGAAAGAATAACTTTGAGGTGGTTTCGTACCCTACAATAATCTCTTCGTTTGTTCTCTGCTATTAGTGACTTTAGAGTGACTCTTTGTTGCATGTTGAGGGATAGTTATATGATCCAATTATGGTATTATTGTTGAGAGAACTTGCACTAGTGAAAGTATGAACCCTAGGCCTTGTTTCGAAGCATTGCAATACCGTTTACGCTCACTTTTATCGCTTGCTACCTTGCTGTTTTTATATTTTCAGATTACAAAAACCTATATCTACCATCCATATTGCACTTGTATCACCATCTCTTTGTCGAACTAGTGCACCTATACAATTTACCATTGTATTGGGTGTGTTGGGGACACAAGAGACTCTTTGTTATTTGGTTGCAGGGTTGTTTGAGAGAGACCATCTTCATCCTACACCTCCCACGGATTGATAAACCTTAGGTCATCCACTTGAGGGAAATTTGCTACTGTCCTACAAACCTCTGCACTTGGAGGCCCAACAACGTCTACAAGAAGAAGGTTGTGTAGTAGACATCAAGTGGCTGTTTTTTTGACGAATATCCGCGGAGCGGCTGTTTACACGGTATCTCACCGCAACTCAATTATGTGGACAGGGTAGTACATCACATACGGTTATGTAACGACAACCGTGTCTAACCTACGTTGTCTTCTCACACAGTTTGGTGCGGAAATCGTGTGTGCCGTTGTAATACCCAACACAAGACATGTACAAACAGTGTGCCGTATACAACATATATATAATGCCATTAGTAGTTCCCGACCGTTAGCTTATCTCCACAGTTTCCCCATTTGCCCCAAATCCCTACATAGCCTCCAAATTCCCTCGCGTGGCACTGACATTGGGGGAATACGGACAAGTGGTGCTGATGGTTTCGGTGCGGCTGCTCCTGCTCGTATCGCCGCTGAGCACTTGCCTAAGGTCATCAGAAGGCAGGTGTACTATGGATCCGAATCGTCCTGTCAGCTTCCAATCTATCCCAATCTTTTTTACCATGTCCAAAGTATAGATCCTTGCTGCATCCGTCCTGAATGACCCCCCCCCCCCCAGGAAAGCGATCTGTTGTCGGAACCGGAGCTTGACTCCAGACTCCCGCAACACGAGTTCGACTCCGAGTTTTGCACCACCGAGAAGTACCAAAAGCTGAGTTGTGTGCACGCGCACACTCCCGCTCGACGTGTATGCATGGATGGATTCGACATTGGCAGGCGGTTTCTAAGTTGCCTCTTAGAAGTTAGTGCTAATTAAGTTCATCATTTTACTTCAGTTAATGCCACCGCTCATCCAGAATACTATTTAACATTGGCAGGAATATGAGGCTTGTGCCTTTGTTAACTGGCTGGATGAAGAATGGCATGGCAGGGCTCGGAGTGTTATCACCAAGCTCACGAAGATAACGTAAAGTGAAGAAGAAACGGCTGATCCGGAATGTACAATCGTATGATGAAGCAAGAAAGAATCAATCACAGGCAATAGATGAAAGCAAGAGACAAGAAGGAACTAGCATGTGTAGTTGTGGTTGTCGCATTAGCCATGTTCTATGCGCTGTTTGCAATGATGATTAGGGGTTTTGTTTGACAGTATTGCTAAAGCACATCTAGATGTGCTCTAAGTAATGCACATCTAGGTCCTATGCCATTGATGTTACACGAAGATTCGTGCAGGTATTTTTCTTTGTCTTTTTCTTTTCCTTTCTAGTTTGATTATTACTGGCTTTATCAATAAGAAGAGCTCAATGTATTGCTTGCCAACTGTCCTACTCCGTTCGTACCGGTACCGTTGCATAATTCCAAAACTCGTTCCTTGTTTTTGTCCTGAAAAAGGAAAACAGCCAAATAGCCAATAGGAGTCCTGCGCAACCCCGAGAATTTCGAGCGACTGGGTACAAATAATTGCGGTTGATTATATCAGCGGTTAGATAATACGTCAACCCCCGCTTCAATTAGCAGTTCCTCTTCTCTGCATACCCCGCTTAAGTGTCCACCATCTTCATCATCCCCGGCAGGCCGCGCTACACACTGGCACACACTCTGTAGCCATGTCGAGCGATAGCGAGGACGACAGTTCGGCCAGCAGTCTGGCGCCCGATGATAGGTCAACATCGGAATCATCCCGCTCGTCTTCCATGAGTCCGTCGTCGAGTCCAGACCTCGATTATATCCGGTTCATGGGACGCCGCCTCCAGAGTTGTGAGACGACAACCAGACGAACAATGAGCCGTCCGAGGACGAAGAAGAGGACGACAATGATGATGATGCGGAATGGTCGAACGAGGAGGAGGACGACAACGACAACAACGGCGATGACGACGGCGGCAGTGATGAAAAGCCAACGGTCATCGGCAAGAAGCGTCCTCGCCAAGACGATGTCGCGGGGCCATCCAACAAGAACAACAAGAAGAAGAAGGACTAAATTAAGCAGACTGTATATATCTCTGTTTATCCTTTCAATCTCATCGCAGAAGGTTAGTAATGTATTCGATAGAGATCTTCTACATTATCGCCAACAGGTTGGTTTGTTGAACTGTGTGCCCTGATGAGCACGCAATTCACAAAAAAAGACCTGTGGGCTGTCTATAATGATCACACACAATTCTGATTACCGACCTGTTTGCCGGGTATCACACCCATCTTGTTACGCAGAATCATTTGTGTTCACCTCACTCATCGCAAACGGTTCAACGGAGTGAATCAGATGCCGATATCGCTTACACCTTGATCTGGCTGCCCGTTTCTGTTGTTCTGTCTCATCACAAACAGTTCGTACAGATCAACCGTATGCCCCTCATCGAACACGCAACTATAATCTGAACCGTGTTTGATGTATCATTCATCGCAAACGTTTTGCATCATTTCTGACGGTTTTCATACAGCACCGTTTGTGATTATTGCATCGCACACAGTTTCTCGAAGGGTCTCTGATCGTAGTGTCGCATTAGCAACATCCTGTAGTAGTGTTGCAACACAGGCAAGAACTCCTTCTTTGACTGTTCCATTTTGAACTACTTCAAAATCTTGTCAAGGTATGTACTCATTGAAAAAACTTATCAAGCGTCTTGATCTGTCTCTATAGATCTTGATGCTATATATGTAAGCAGCTTCACTGAGGTCTTTCTTTGAAAAACTTCTTTCAAACACTCCTTTATGCTTTCCAGAAAATTCTACATTATTTCCGATCAACAATATGTCATTCACATATACTTATTAGAAATGTTGTAGTGCACCCACTAACTTTCTTCTAAATACAGGCTTCACTACAAGTATGTATAAAACTATATGCTTTGATCAACTCATCAAAGCATATATTCCAACTCCGAGATGCTTGCACCAGTCCATAGATGGATCGCTGGAGCTTGCACAATTTGTTAGCAGCTTTAGGATTGACAAAACCTTCTTGTTGTGTCATATACAACTCTTCTTTAAAAAATCCATTAAGGAATGCAATTTTGACATCCATTTGCCAGATTTCATAAAATGTGGCAATTGCTAACTTGATTCGGACAGACTTAAGCATCGCTAAGAGCGAGAAAATCTCATCGTAGTCAACACTTTGAACTTGTCGAAAACCTTTTCGCGACAATTCGAGCTTTGTAGATAGTAACACTACTATCAGCGTCCGTCTTCCTCTTAAAGATCCATTTACTCTCAATGGCTCACCGATCATTAGGCAAGTCAATCAAAGTCTATACTTCGTTCTCATACATGGATCCCATCTCAGATTTCATGGCCTCAAGCCATTTCGCGGAATCTGGGCTCATCATCGCTTCCTCATAGTTCGTAGGTTCGTCATGGTCTAGTAACATGACTTCCAGAAAGGATTACCGTACCACTCTGGTGCGGACCATACTCTGGTTGACCTACGAGGTTCGGTAGTAACTTGATATGAAGCTTCATGATCATCATCATTAGCTTCCTCACTAATTGTTCCTCACTAATTGGTGTAGAATCACTGTAACCGATTTCTATGATGAACTACTTTCCAATTCGGAAGAAGGTACAATTACTTTATCAAGTTCTACATTCCTCCCACTCACTTCTTTCGAGAGAAACTCCTTCTCTAGAAAGGATCCATTCTAAGCAAGGAATATCTTGCCTTCGGATCTGTGATAGAAGGTGTACCCAACAGTCTCCTTTGGGTATCCAATGAAGACACATTTCTCCAATTTGGGTTCGAGCTTATCAGGTTGAAGCTTTTTCACATAAGCATCGCAGCCCCAAACTTTAAGAAACGACAATTTGGGTTTCTTGCCAAACCACAGTTCATATGATGTCGTCTCAATGAATTTAGATGGTGCCCTATTTAACGTGAATGTAGCTGTCTCTAATGCATAACCTCAAAACAATAGTGGTAAATCGGTAAGAGACATCATATATCGCACCATATCTAATAAAGTATGGTTACGACGTTTGGACACACCATTACGCTGTGGTGTTCCAGGTGGCGTGAGTTGCGAAACTATTTCACATTGTTTCAAATGAAGACCAAACTCATAACTCAAATACTCGTTTCCGCGATCAGATCGTAGAAACTTTATTTTCTTGTTATGATGATTTTCCACTTCACTCTGAAATTCTTTGAACTTCTCAAACGTTTCAGACTTATGTTTCATCAAGTAGATATACCCATATTTTCTCAAATCATCTGTGAAGGTTAGAAAATAACGATACCCGCCGCGAGCCTCAACACTCATCGGACCGCATACATCAGTATGTATTATTTCCAACAAGTCTGTTGCTCGCTCCATCGTTTTGGAGAACGGAGTCTTAGTCATCTTGCCCATGAGGCATGGTTCGCAAGCATCAAGTGATTCATAATCAAGTGATTCCAAAAGCCCATCAACATGGAGTTTCTTCATGCTCTTTATACCAATATGACCTAAACGGCAGTGACACAAATATGTTGCACTATCATTATCAACTTTGCATCTTTTGGCATCAATATTATGAATATGTGTATTATTACGATCGAGATTCTACAAACCATTTACATTAAGTGTATGACCATAGAAGGTTTTATTCATGTAAACAGAACAACAATTATTCTTTGACTTAAATGAATAACCATATTGCAATAAACATGATCCAATCATATTCATACTCAACGCAAACACCAAATAACATTTATTTTGGTCCAACACTAATCTCGAAGGTAGAGGGAGTGTGCGATGGTGATCTTATCAACCTTGGAATCATTTCCAACACACATCGTCACTTCGCCCATAACTAGTCTATGTTCATTCTACAACTCCTGTTTTTAGTTTCTACTCCTAGCAACTAAACCAGTATCAAATACTGAGGGGTTGCTATAAACACTAGTAAAGTCACATCAATAACATGTATATCAAATATACTTTTGTTCACTTCGCCATCCTTCTTATCCGCCAAGTATTTGGGGCAGTTCCGCTTCCAGTGACCATTTCCTTCGCAGTAGAAGAACTCGGTTTCAGGCTTGGGTCTAGCTTTGGGCTTCTTCATGGGAGTGGCAACTTGATTGCCATTATTCTTGAAGTTCCCTTTCTTTCTCTTGCCCTTTTACTTGAAACTAGTGGTCTTGTCCACCATCAACATTTGATGCTTTTCTTGATTTCTACCTTCGTCAATTTTAGCATCACGAAGAGCTCGGGGATCCTTTTCGTCATCCCTTGCATATTGTCGGGGATATACCCCGCGGTATGATCCGGCCGGAAATATGACCCGGCCAGACTTGGCGGTTTACTTGAGACCCGGTTGATACTTGGCGATTCACTGGCGACCCGCCCTGACCAGACGGTTTACAAGCAACCTGCCTGAACATTATGACTCATTGGTAACCCGGCGGGCAGGACAGACGGATGACAAGGCCCAAGGCCCATAAAGCCGGTTTATATTAATGGTGGGCCGATTTAAGAGGAAAGGCGTGAAGAATATTTACCTTACAAGGAGTTAAGACCCGGACTTGTATCCGGTTTGTATTAGAAGGTAGACTAGTCCTAATCCTAATAGGACTCCACATGTAAACCGCCCCTTCAATTTATATAAGGAGGGGCAGGGCTCCCAAAAGAGGGACAAGCAAGAAGAAACAATCTCTAGGGCTAGACACAACTAGGAGAGCCGGTTTACGGCGACTCCCTCGTGATGATAATGAGACTTAGCCACAAACAACATGTAGGGTTATTACCGGATGATGTTTCCCGAGGCCCGAAGCTGTCTAAATCCTCGTCTCTTGTGTTGCGTTTTTCGATTCCGCCCAACCCCTCTCAGGCTACCACATAGATGCGTTGGCCTCGCGACTAAGTCCTCACACTAGGACATCTGCCGTGACAATACCATGACAGTTGGCGCCCACCATGGGGCCTGCACACGATGGTGTTGAGTTCTTGAAGGGATTTCTTCAGGGATCGAGAAGCTCGCGGTTCATCGGATGAAGATTTGAGAAAGTAGGATTGTGTTAGCTCGCGCACGTTGGCAAGACCAACTGGTTTGTTTTTCATCAAGAGCCGCCACGGAAGTATCTCATCGTCTGATATGACTAGGGTCCGATCACGAATTTGTTGCAAAGGATCTCATCAAAAATAATCTCGCCGGACAACACGGTGAAAAACCCTGGCGGAACAGGTCTCGAGGATAACCCGGCGGAGCACAAATCGCGCGACGATCTCGCCAAATCCTTCCATCAAAGGACCCACAATTTGTGATTTCCATCCATGTGGAATCGGAATCAAGGGAATAGGGGTGGTCCGTTTTCTACACAATCAGGTTGACCGATACGGTGTGATGCAACTCCAACACAGCTGTCGCTGCTATCTCTGCGGCCTCAAACCGCCCGCTGCTGCGGGTCTGATTCCCCGTCCGAATCGTTCTCAGGCCTTGCCCCTGCTGAGTCATCCCTGTCCAAACTGCCCTCGCTGGCCGCACCACAGGCCGCAGACGCGGTGTCCACCTCACGCCCACGCGCGCTGTTTTCCTCTGCCGCACAATGCGCCGGGTCGCTGCAACCAACCGAGTGGCCTTGAGCCGCTGCTTTTTCTACTCCAAAGTTGCCAGATGCGGGCCCTATGAGCCACCCCGGACTCTTTCCGTCTACGAGAGTGATTCTGTATCAAAGTTGTTACCACCTCGCCTTTACCCGGCCTCACTTCAGCTGACTCGTCGCTGCTAGGGGTTGCTGCACCTTTCGTGAACCGCCTTGCCGGCGCCTCCATGAGCCAGCCTCGGCTGCCTTGAGTCGCCGACTGCTATCACAACCTGGCCGAGCTGCCCCCAAAACAGATTAACTTTTGCTGCAAAGACCATCAAATCTCTCAATAGCCGAGACAGTTTCCACTGTAGTCTTTTTTGCTGATTGGACATGCTACAAATCCCAAGGCATCAATTTGTGACTGCTCGCATGAAAGCCAAGAAAAGAATTCATCTACTGGAGCGAGACCTCCAAGGAAGCTCTCACGTGGTCACAAGGGACAAGCCATCACATCAAAAATCAAATGACAACCTACGTCTAGGCGGTCGTCTGATGCGTTTAACATTATCTAATGCCAGCGTCGGTGTTCATCTGACAAAATATATCAGGTGCTATTTACCCTATTTATTTTTAAGTATATATTAATTTATCCAAGCAAAACTACTTTGCCCTATTATGTTTTATATGCAAGAGAATTATTCATTACAATATGACATTATAACACGGAGATGGAGGCATGTCAACATCATTCGGCACAGGCGGTCGCTATTATTCAACGGACTCCCACACCAGCTTCCAACTCCGTGGTCGTCTCTCACGACCGCACCGGTTTACAACGCCACAGACGACTCGCCCGTCCGCTTTCGCGGCCGGTTCACGCGTCAACACCGGCTTACAATGAGGAGGATAACTACTGGCCTGACGTATCAGGTGAAATCCATCAATTATATTTTTATATTATATATTGCTTTCTTTAAAAAAGAGCAATTACTTTTGGTTGTGATATTTTTTATGCAGGGCAATTGTCCATTGCAAAAACTATGGCCGTGTCATGGATGTATAGCTCGCATCACCATTATAATGCGCTAGCATCTGACCACACCATCAAGCTCGATGAATATATCTGCAAGCCGCCATTCTGCAGACCAGTTTACATCAACATGATATGGTTAACTCACCCATCCGCGTCGGCTTACAATGTCGCGGCTGACTCATTTGTCCGAGCCGCCTCTGATGCTGCAGTCGTCTTTGTCGTCCGTCTCTCGCAGCCTGGTCTACATCAACATACCGGGCCGCACTTGTCCGCATGAGCTGTTTATTGAGTATGAGCAAGTCACAGCTTGGGTAGCCCGGTTTTCTTTCAACAAAATGGAGGCAATTTATCACATACTATCAACCGCCATCTACGCTGAGTGACTCAATGGGCAGGTGCACAAGTCGCCGCCACTACAGTTTGGTTAACTTCAAATCGCCAGTTGGAAGGAACCATTGGCTGAGTTGCTGACATGACTCATACGGGATCATTTATAACCCGCCGCAGTCACCTCAACCTTCTGTGGATTCACATCATGCTATCAACACCAATGATATACAACTTATGCCGGTTTATATCACAGTCAAATATGGAGAATCTCAAGCCAACTCCTCGAGTCGCTTTGAGACTCGGGGGCTAATATGATATGACTCAACAAATGTTGCCGTTTTTCAGTGAATTCAAGAACCCCAGGACGTTGGAAGGAAAGATAACCCGGTCCCGGAGGCTACTACCATAATGATGAAAATTTAAAGGCTGTCAGATAATTTCCGATGAAGAATGCCGGTTTAAAATCCGGTTCAAGGGAAATCTGTTCTCCCACAAAGCTCTGAAAGCCCTCAAATCCGGTTAAAGAATTTCCAGTTCAAAAAGAATTAATCTCTCGCAAGTTTGAGTTTAAAGGCCGTCAGAAATATTCTGGCTCGCAATGATGCTTCCGGTTTATAGTCCGGTTTAAGGGAAATCCCGTCTCCCACACAGCGCTGAAGCCCTTAGTATCTATCCGGTTTAAGAGGAAATCTCTTGCAAAGCTCTGACGCTCTCAATATCCTGTTCAATATCCCGGTTCAAGAAGAATTTATCTCTTGTAAAAAGTTAAAGGTTGCCGAAGAGGACCTGTTGCCATGATGCGCGGTTCAAACATGGGTATTCTGCCTTGTTGGCTTATCATATTATTGATCACATGGGGGCTTCTGTTTATAAAGCAAAGTTCTGTTTACCCATTGATCCGACTTATAAAGCCATATATAAAAAGAAATCACTTGGGGGCTTGGTCGTATTCGAACCATAGCTACACCTCTTGATCGGCTCAAGGCCAAAAGAAAATTACTTAGGGGCCAAAGAGAGTGTTCAACGGCACAACTCAAACATAGGAACCCACTGAGCACAACTCAAAATATTGCTTGGGGATTCTTTGCTATCGCAATGAACAAAGAATCTACACTTGTAATAGGCTATCAATCCACGGCTTGGAAGCCTGGTGTATACACCTAAAACCCCGGGTTAGCCTGCCTTTTTTAAGTAAGTCACTCCGTCCAGGTAAACCTGGTATGACCCGCCGAACTTTGACAAGTCAATCTCATAAGACCCTGAACTTGTCAAAGTTAAAACGATGATTTGTTAAAGATTGAGGTCCATCTTAAAAGGCTTTGTAAAATGGTTTAACTCAGCGGCCTGGCAGCCCACGAAAAACCTCGAATTTGGGGCCTGGCAGCCTGTGAAAAGCCTGGACTACAAGTTTTCATATGCTTTAATTGCCAAGTTTTTTCTTCTTTGATGAGATTTATGATGTTTTTGATAAACCGGCGTTCATTAACCCGGCTCGGCTTTCAACTATATGTTGTCAGTACATGATCAGTTATAATCCGGCGCTTATTAACCCGGTCTGGTTTCGACTATAAGTCACCAGTATTATATATGGTTAATCCGGTGTTTATCACAACCCGGTATGGTTTTATCATAAACCGGCACAATATGGAAGGAGTTATCAGTACTCAAGATTGGGGTTATCACCCTTACCACAATAAAGTTGGCCAACCAACGATATGATTCAATGTCACAGGACACTTTAAACTTGTTGTATGCAGAAACATGTTGAATAAAGCATAACTATAAATCACCGGCGTTTATTAACCTGGCCTGGCTTTGGACTATAAGTCGCCAGTATATATTTGGATTGCGTCATTGGAATCATGCGCTTATAAATCATTGGGTATATTATTCAAATCTTTAATAGCCAACATGGCTGGATGTTTATTATGGTTATCAATAACCAATATTATGATTGAGGTTTTCAAAGTCGCTTTAGCGCTATGGCTATCATATTATCAGTGGATATAATTTATTTTACGATGGAGGGAATAGTCCCGAGTCGCTGCAGGCCTACGACCCGACACTTGGGGGCTACATTATACAAATTGAGATTACATCAAATATGCAAGTCCCATGTCACTTCCAGCATGCACCATGGCACTTGGGGGCTAATGCAAAGTCATTTTTACTGGCCTTTTTGAAGACCCGACTCATCACATCATAATGAGCCGGCCCTTGGGGGCTACCAATTGCTCCTGTCAAAAATTTAAGGTACACAAGTCTTAATCCATTATATTGAAGGATCTACTGCTAAGTTGGTAAAGCACAAAGCTCTTAACCTTGTGGACGTGGGTTCAAGCCCCATGATGGGGGTTACATTATATGATGTTCTTTTCAAAGAAGTATATATAAAGTACCAGCTCAATATTATCTTACTGAGCCGGCCCTTGGGGGCTACACGTTATTGTTCAAGTCTACATGATCATATTTATAAAGTCCCTGCTCATTATTGCATAATAACCCGGCCCTTGGGGGCTACACTGGTTGAAGTTTTTATGAGTATAAGGCAATTACAAGTCCCAGGTTGCTGCAAGCATGACAACCCGACACTTGGGGGCTACGTATATGGAGTATTCAGTTTTTACTAGTGACTGAGATGAACAACTATAGATTTCTTCAAAGTGGCAGTAATTATATGGAAACAAGTCTCAAATTATCACTTTGTTCTGTTCAAGACTTGGGGGCTACATGTAATATGGATATAAGGGAGAAATATCTTCCAATTTTCAGTTTTGAGCTAACCAGATTGACCCGGTGTCTGCAACAATTATGACTCGGCGTCACCAACAATTATTGACCCGGCGTCACCAATCATTATGAACCGGCGTTGGCAACAATCATGACCCGGAATTATCAGTTTGTATAACCCGACAATTTTGGAAATCATAGATCGGCAAGTTCTACATTCTTAAACCGGCTGAAGATCAGATGAGTATTTCAAAGACCAATATTTTTGTTAAGCATTGGGAGCTGAGTCAAATTAGTTATTCTTCACAATATTTCTTTATGACAAACCAATGTCAGCAAATTGATTATGAAGTTGGCCTATTGACCCGGATTTTCTAGAAGGAGGAAAGGACAATGACTTAAGGATGATCAGGAGCCGGTTTACAAGAATTTTTAACCCGGAGTATAACTTGTCAAAAGTTGTTCTTGTTTTGTTTTACAGGACCAGTTTAACATGGATAAATCCAAATTAAACTGGGGGCTAATGTCGGGGATATACCCCGCGGTATGACCCGGCCGGACTTGGCGGTTTACTTGAGACCCGGTTGATACTTGGCGATTCACTGGCGACCCGCCCTGAGCAGCCGGTTTACAAGCAACCTGCCTGAACATTATGACTCACTGGTAACCCGGCAGGCGGGACAGACGGATGACAAGGCCCAAGGCCCAGAAGGCCGGTTTATATTAATGGTGGGCCGATTTAAGAGGAAAGGCGTGAAGAATATTTACCTTACAAGGAGTTAAGACCCGAACTTGTATCCGGTTTGTATTAGAAGGTAGACTAGTCCTAATCCTAATAGGACTCCACATGTAACCCGCCCCTTCAATTTATATAAGGAGGGGCAGGGCTCCCAAAAGAGGGACAAGCAAGAAGGAACAATCTCTAGGGCTAGACACAACTAGGAGAGCCGGTTTACGGCGACTCCCTCGTGATGATAATGAGACCTAGCCACAAACATCATGTAGGGTTATTACCGGTTGATGTTTCCCGGGGCCTGAAGCTGTCTAAATCCTCGTCTCTTGTGTTGCGTTTTTCGATTCCGCTCAAACCCTCTCAAGCTACCACATAGATGCGTTGGCCTCGCGACTAAGTCCTCACACTAGGACATCTGTCGTGACAATTCCACGACACATATTATAGTTCATCACTAAGTTCTAGTAACTTGGTGATAGTGACTAGAGAACTTTGTCAATTACTATCTTATCTGGAGGATTAACTCCCACTTGATTCAAGCAATTGTAGTACCCAGACAATCTGAGCACATGCTCACTAGTTGAGCTATTCTCCTCCATCTTGTAGGCAAAGTACTGTCAGAGGTCTCATACCTCTCGACATGGGCATGAGTATGAAATACCAATTTCAACTCTTAGAACATCTTCTATGCTCCGTGGCATTCAAAACATTTTTGAAGTCCCGGTTCTAAGCCATAAAGCATGACGCACTAAACTATTAAGTAGTCATCATACCGAGCTTTGTCAAACGTTCATAACGTGTGCATCTACTCCTACAATAGGTCTGTCACCTAGCGGTGCATCAAGGACATAATCCTTCTGTGCAGCAATGAGGATAATCCTCAGATCACGGACCTAGTACACATCAATTCTACTAACATCTTTCAACGTAGTTTTCTCTAGGAACATATCAAAATAAAAATAAACGGGGAGCTACATCGCGAGCTATTGATCTACAACATAGACATGCAAAATACTACCACGTACTAAGTTCATGATAAATTAAAGTTCAATTAATCATATTACTTAAGAACTCCCACTTAGATAGACATCCTTCTAATCATCTAAGTGATCACGTGATCCAAATCAACTGAACCATGTCCGATCATCACGTGAGATGTAGTAGTTTTCAATGGTGAAAATCACTATGTTGATCATATCTACTATATGATTCACCCTCGACCTTTCGGTCTCAGTGTTCCGAGGCCATATCTGCATATGCTAGGCTCGTCAAGTTTAACCCGAGTATTCTGCGTGTGCAAAACTGGCTTGCAACCGTTGTATGTGAACATAGAGCTTATCACACCCGATCATCACATGGTGTCTCGGCACAAAGAACTTTTTCAACGGTGCATACTCAGGGAGAACACTTATACCTTGAAATTTAGTGAGAGATCATCTTATAATGCTACCACCGTACTAAGCAAAATAAGATGCATAAAAGATAAACATCACAAGCAATCAAAATAAGTGATATGATATGGCCATCATCATCTTGTGCCTTTGATCTCCATCTCCAAATCACCGTCATGATCACCATCATCACCGGCTTGACACCTTGATCTCCATCGAAGCATCGTTGTCGTCTCGCCAACTATTGAAAATGGAGATCAAGGGCACAAGATGATGATGGCCATATCATGTCACATATTTTGATTGCATGTGATGTTTATCCTTTATGCATCTTATTTTGCTTAGTTCAGCGGTAGCATTATAAGATGATCCCTCGTTAAATTTCAAGGTATAAGTGTTCTCCCTGAGTATGCACCGTTGCCACAGTTCATCGTGCCGAGACACCACTTGATGATCGGGTGTGATAAGCTCTACGTTCACATACAATGGGTGCAAGCCAGATTTGCACATGCAGAATACTTGGGTTGAACTTGACGAGCCTGGCATATGCAGATATGGCCTCGGAACACTAAGACCGAAAGGTCGAACGTGAATCTATATAGCAGATATGATCAACACAGTGATGTTCACCATTGAAAACTACTCCATCTCACGTGATGATCGGACATGGTTTAGTTGATATGGATCATGTGATCATTTCGATGACTAGAGGGATGTCTATCTAAGTGGGAGTTCTAAGTAATATGATTAATTGAACTTTAATTTATCATGAACTTAGTACCGATAGTTTTTGCATGTCTATGTTGTTGTAGATCATCGGCCTGTGCTACCGTCCTTTCAATTTTAATGCATTCCTAGAGAAAGCTAAGTTGAAAGATGATGGTAGCAACTACACGGACTGGGTCTCAGAATTTGAGGATTATCCTCATTGCTGCACGGAAGAATTACGTCCTAGAAGCACCGCTTAGGTGCAAGACCCGCTGCGAGAAGCAATCATGACGTTATGAATGTGCAGCGAGCAAAGCTGATGACTACTCGATAGTTCAGTGTGCCATGCTTTACGACCTAGAATCGGGACTTCAAAGACGTTTTGAATGTCATGGAGCATATGAGATGTTCCAGGAGTTGAAGTTAATATTTCAAGCAAATGCCCGAGTTGAGAGATATGAAGTCTGCAACAAGTTCTATAGCTGCAAGATGGAGGAGAATAGTTCTATCAGTGAAGATATACTCAAAATGTCTGGGTATCTTAACCACTTGACTCAACTCGGAGTTAATCTTCCTGATGATAGTGTCATTGACAAAGTTCTTCAATCACTGCCACCAAGCTATAAAGGCTTCGTGATGAACTATAATATGCAAGGGATGGAAAAGACAATTCCCGAGCTGTTCGCAATGCTAAAGGCTGCGGAGGTAGAAATCAAGAAGGAGAATCAAGTGTTGATTGTTAACAAGACCACTAGTTTAAAGAAAAAGGGCGAATGGAAGAAGGGGAACTTCAAGAAGAACGGCAAGCAAGTTGCTGCTCAAGGGAAGAAGCCCAAGTCTGTACCTAACCTTGAAACTGAGTGCTTCTACTGCAAAGGGACTGGTCACTGGAAGCGGAACTGCCCCAAGTATTTGGCGGATAAGAAGGATGGCAAAGTGAAAGGTATATTTGATATACATGTTATTGATGTGTAGCTTACTAATGCTCGTAGTAGCGCTGGATATTTGATTTGGTTACATTGCTCATATTTGCAACCCAAAGCAGGGACTCTGATTAAACGAAGATTGGCTAAGGACGAGGTGACGATGCGCGTGGGAAATGGTTCCAAAGTCGATGTGATCGCCGTCGGGATGCTACCTCTACATCTATCGTCGGGATTAGTTTTAGACCTAAATAATTGTTATTTGGTGCCAGCGTTGAGCATGAACATTATATCTGGATCTTGTTTAATGCGAGATAGTTATTCATTTAAATCAGAGAATAATGGTTGTTATATTTATATGAGTAATATCTTTTATGGTCATGCACCCTTGATGAGTGGTCCATTTTTGTTGAATCTCGATTGTAGTGATACACATATTCATAATATTGAAGCCAAAAGATGCAAGGTTAATAATGATAGTGCAACTTATTTGTGGCAGTGTCGTTTAGGTCATATTGGTGTAAAGCGCATGAAGAAACTCCATGCTGATGGGCTTTTGTAATCACTTGATTATGAATCACTTGATGCTTGCGAACCATGCCTCGTGGGCAAGATGACTAAGACTCCGTTCTCCGAAACAATGGAGCAAGCAACAGACTTATTGGAAATAATACATACTGATGTATGCGGACCAATGAGTGTTGAGGCTCGTGGCGGGTATCGTTATTTTCTGACCTTCACAAATGATTTGAGTAGATATGGGTATATCTACTTGATGAAGCATAAGTCTGAAACATTTGAAAAGTTCAAAGAAATTTCAGAGTGAAGTGGAAAATCATCATAACAAGAAAATAAAGTTTCTACGATCTGATCGTGGAGGTGAATATTTGAGTTATGAGTTTGGTCTTCATTTGAAACACTACAAAAAAAAGACACATCCGTGACATTTTGGGCGAGCAATTTTTTACATCATACATATGACACTTCTATGACGATAGTTGTGACAAAACCGATATCATCATAGATGTGGTGGGCTCCTACTTCTATGACAAAAAATCATGACGAGAAAATGGGCTTTTCGTCTGGCGGGCAGGAGACGCAGCTGCATGACATTCTTTGGGCCGTCCATGACGGAAAAAACCATGGTAGAAGCGAGGGGAGGAAAATTTGGGGAGTTGCGGTTACGGTGGGAGGTCGAGGCGGAGGCGATGCACGCTCTCTCTCGACTGGCGTGTGTGTGCAAGGCGTTGGCTCTAGCGAACACGGCGGCGTTGGGCTCTAGCGAACCCGGCGATTACCTGCAGTTACTCGCATTCGAACCGAGGGATCGTTCGATGGCTGTTGGCGAACCCGATGGGCGATTCGCCGCTCTGCTGCTAATCGAAGCCGATCGATGCTGCCTCGGGATGAATAGTGGCGTTGCGGGGGTGGATGAATAGTGGCGGTGGTGTTGCCTCTGGATGAGCAGGAACCCGTGGTGTGGAGGGCTGGATGAATAGTAGATGGTGGAGGGTGGCCGTGGAGGGTGGTTGAGCAGGACCCGTGGTGTGGAGGCTGGATGAGCAGTAGATGGTGGAGGGTGCCCGTGGAGGGTGGTTGAGCAAGAGCCGTGGAGTGGCGCGTGAAGGCTGGATGAGCAGGGAGCCCGTGGAGGCTGGAGGAGGTCGACGGTAGCCGTGGAGGTGGAGGAGGTCGACGGTGGAGATGAGCGGTATCCGTGGAGTCCCATTTTGCGGCACGCCACACCTCCCCGCTTTTGACCGTAGCGCTCCAACACAAGTCCGTTTCGTCCGTTTTGCGGTACGCCACACCCCTCTCGATCAACAGGACCCCTGTTTTGACCGTAGGAGGTCCGTTTCCTCCGTTTTGCGGTACGCCACACCCCTCCCGATCAACAGGACCCCGTTTCGACCGTAGGAGGTCCGTTTCCTCCGTTTTTGCACGCCAGCCCTCCCAATCGCGGGACCCGTTTGAACATGGCGGTCGAACACAAGGCCGTTCCTCCGTTGGCGATCGCCAGCCTCGTATCCATCGCTGTTCGTCCAAGCCCTCCCGATGAACACGACTCGCATTCCGTTCCGACCCAGCGGTTGGCTCCCCATGAACACGACGGCGGCGCTGTTTCTCCGTTCCGACCCAGCCATGTGCGTATGCGCGATAGGCGTTAGAGACCCGCACAGTATATGCGTGCGTGGCGTATTTTCATTCTTGCACCCTCGCGTATGCGTGCGTGTACATGCTACGTGCGCGCCTCTACTACGACGCGTGCGGCGCCTCTACATCCACGGTATATATATGCGTACCGTTCGCGACCAGAATGACAACGCTATGCGCGCTTCGACCAGGTGGGTCGGTATCGAGCACTTCCTTGCGTCGCGAAGATGTAGCTGGTGGGTCCCAGCGATCGGGGCGAATCGCTTTGTTTTTTTTGCTGGGCGCACTTCCTTGCGTGCGAAGATGTAGCTGGTGGGTCCCAGCAGACGGGGCGAATCGCTTTTTTTGCGGGACGCACTTCCTTGCGTGCGAAGATGTAGGTAGTGGGTCCCAGCGATCGAAGCGAATCATTTTGTTTTTTTGCGGACACACTTCCTTGCGTGCGAAGGTGTAGCTGGTGGGTCCCAGGCGATCGAGAAGCGTTTTTTCGCTAAATATGGTGGCCCGTCCGGTGGGTCCCCGCTCTCGGTGGAGGAATAATTATTTTGCGTGTAATAAGGAGGCACTTCCTTCTGTGGCCGTGGACCCGGTGTCGACCTCTCCACGTCTGATCCACGTCCGATGGAAGCCGTTCCTTGACCACGTTGACCACTCCGCCGAGAGCACAAAGGCGGTGGACGACGGCGAGGCCTAGGAAGGGGCGACACGGAGCCGGGAAAACGCGACGATGGATGCCCAGCGTGAGGAGTACGAGGGTTCAACGGTTCGCACGGTGTGAGGCTGCCGTCGCGCGAGAATAACGGGGGTGTGGGTGAGTAGAGGATGGCCTGGCCAGCGGTGGGAGTAGTAGAGGCGGTGAGGCCTCCGCCGCATCGCAGCCGGCCACGGAGGCGAGGAGCACGAGGCACGACCGGCGCTGGTTTGGGCGGCTGGAGCAAGAAGACCAGAGGTTGAAGAAGCACTACGGCCGTTGGATGGACATCGTATGGTCACTGGAGCTAGAATCGTGCATATTGACTAAGTTGACAAAGCCCTCCGTCCCGTCAACTTAGTAGGCCCACAAGTCAGCCTGCCACTATCTTTGGGTCCCAGCTAAGCGGGGAGTATTCATTTTTCCTATGTAATAAGGAGGCACTTCCTTGCGTCTGAAGATATAACTGCGAGGTCCAAGCTGCCGAGCCGGCCGAGGAGGAGGAGCAGGCAGTCCCTTGGCGCTTGTTTGAGTGGCTGGAGCAGGAAGAGCAGAGATTGAAGAAGCACGACGGCCATTGGATGGCCATCCAACAGTCACGGCTTGTGCATCAACCTTTTTTTAGGAAAGCCTCAAATCTGTGGAAAACATCATACAGCCCATCTGGCATTATTTTTAATAATTTACAGCCCATTTGCTAATTCTTAAGGTTTTTTGGAGGCCATATTCTTTTTGTTAGCATTACAGCCCATATCGTGGCCACGGTTAAAAACTTATATGAAATTTTGCATATTTCGGTGCGGTCCGAACTGTTTTTAATCCCGGAATTTCGAGTCACATTCAAACTGATTTTAAAAATAAATGTATATCAAAATAAAATCCAACAAATTCTCCACGCATAAAAATTAATGTAATTTAAAATCTCGAAATGAAAAAAAAAAGATATTTGAAACTAACTGTCGGTTTGATGTGTTTTAAAAATGTACAACCCATTTCTCATTATTGATGGGCCATTTTCTCGGCCAGCCAAATGAAAGCTCTCCTCGTCTTGAAAGATTTGCAGCCCAACAGGCCTGACAAAGCGACTTACTTGGCAAATCACAAAAAAACTAGGCTGTGGCCATGGACCCAGCTGTCAGCCTCTACATGTACAGTACTCTCCCGATGGAATGTCGTTGACCACATTGACCACGCCGCGCCGAGAGCACCAAGGCGGTGGACGACGGTGAGGCCTAGGAAGGGGACGACGCGGAGCCGGGGAAGACGCGGCGGTGGATGCCCACGGAGAGGAGTACCGGGGTTCACCGATTCAGCTGCGGTGTGAGGCTGCCGTCGCCGCGAGGGCACAGCTAGCGGCGGGAGTAGTAAAGGCGATGAGGCCTCAACGGCAGCACAGCCGCCCCCGGAGGCAGGAGGCGGCGGTCTCCCCGGCGCTGGTTTGGGCGGCTGGTGCAAGAAGAGCAGCGATCGAAGAAGCAGCAGGACCGTTCGCTTCAAATCCAATGATTACTACTGCTAGAATCGTTTGTTGACTAAGTTGACAAGCCACAGTGCAACGTCAACGTAGTAGGCCTGGTCAGCCTCCCGGCCGGTGCGCCCGGATGTCGATGGGAGGAATCATTTTTTCGCTTAATAAGGAGGCATTTGATTGCGTGCGGCCAGGCCAGCGGAGGGAGTAGGGTGGGCCGGGGAAGCCTGCCCGGCATCATAGCGAGCCACAAGAGGAGGGAGAGCAGTCCCTTGGCGCTAGTTTAAGTAATTGGAGCAGGAAGATCAGAGATTGAAGAAGCACGGCGGCTAGAATCGTGTGTTCACTGACAAAGCCTTGCGTAAACAAGTCAGCCTCGAAATCTATGGCGTGTACAGCCCATTTGCTATTATTTTTATAATTTTTACTCATTTTCTAATTCATATGGAATTTATTGCAACCCGTTTTCCATTTTAGAATTGCCGTCCATTTTTCGTCGATGTGGTCAAAAATTAACTAAATATGTGGGAAATATTTTTCGGGAGCGAAATATTCTTAATCCAAAATTAATAGCCATACTAAAACAAATTTAAAAATAAGTTAGTACTATGTCATGTTAAATCCAATGAAATACGTATAAGATATCGGTGAAGAACAAAATTCAAAAAAAAAACTAATATCCCATTTGCTCGTCTTGAAAGATTTACAGCCCGATGGTCGGAGAAAACAAATAGGCCTAGCTTGGGTATTCTTCAAAAAGAAATCTTGGGCTACCTATTTTCCCAAAGAAATGGTGCATGAGCATTTAGCTTTATTTATTTATTTACTTATTTATGTTTAGGGGACCATGAGCATGTACCGGGCGGATTCATGTGAGCGTCCCTTCGATTAATTATGGGCTTCTCTATTGGGCCTTCATCGTTGGGCTGCATGTTATCAACAAGTGGAAAATGTGTTCCGTCTGAAAAATAGTATGAGCTACATACGATGCAGGGCACTAAAGGATCGAACCGTGCAGCGACTTCCAAAACATTGTGTTTGTCGTTCTAACAACACATTTATATTCAACCAAGCAGACGAAATATACTCTGATTGTACATTGAAAACAGCAGCAGCGACAAGAAGGCGAGGGGGTGCAATGTAGCGATAAGCAGGCGGAAGAGTGAAGACGCAGCTCTCTCTTCCAAACCAAACATCAGCCATCATCACAAAGGGCTGCAAAAAGAACAAGTGTATGCATCAAACTAAATAAAGATCCTACTACACCAAGTGTACGCATCTAACTAAGCGGCTCGGTTAGGCGTTACTATTTATTAAGCTGTGGAGATTGGTCGGCGGCTTGAACGAGATGGGTGCTGACGGAAACTCCAGCCGGAGGTGAAGTCGATACTTGCGACCCTCTCTCCTACTTTGGGCTGCGAGGCGTGGCGGCACATATCGAGGTATGGTGCATGCAGAGGCGCATGGTACGCTGTGTACACAGTTTTGCACGATGAACGAAACGCGCTGCCATCATGATCCTTGCCGTCGGTTATCTCCTGGTTAATCGGATAATTCAGTTCGACAAACAAAGAGCGTGTGCCAAGGCTACTTACCAGCCTCGGTCAAAAATTCCTGAAGGCCCGAGAAGCTGGGATCTGCTCAAAGACCTTGCGGTGGATCGTGATTGTATTCCGAAACAACACGTCCGGTACATGCGACGATCATCAATCTTTCGCCATCGTCGTCGAGCCAGAACCACCTGCAACTGCCATGCCGCTTTTCTTTGAAAGGTTACGGGATTAGGAAGGGTAGGGACACCAGTGACCTGCAACATCATATCAAGTTGGAGTCAAATAAAAAGGGCTCTTGATTTAGTCAATCTTAAGAACAACATGTTATGAGCATGAATATTTTTCAGTAAATGTTGCGATAACATAGGCAAGCCATCATGATATAATAGGAAAGTAACATACTGCTGTAACAACCGTTTGTGGCGATGAGTGGAGTAGGCCAGCAATACGTCCAACCATAGAAGGAGTCGACAGCGTAGATGAAGCCCTTGTGTTCAATGGCATCAGAGAACCATGGAGGATGTATGATCCTACGATGGACGTGCAGATTTATCCACTTACCGCAGTGACTTGTCAGATAGGCGAGACCACGGTTGAATAACACAATTAGCCTGAAATCTTTATAATTCCCAGATCTTGTGGGTACTTGGCAGATTACAACCTTGAGCAAATCAAACTTGATATCATGTTGGCTACTGTAAGATTCAGAGTATTCTGGGCCACGGTGCCAAAGCAGTGCAGTGTTAATCGAAGGAAGGGGGATCAATCGCGGTGTAGACCTCCACGAGCATCCAGCTGCGCGATGACATCAACGAGCACCATCAAGGCGTGTTCATGCCGACCAGTACATACCGTTAATGTAGTGAGGCTGGCGGGATTGGATCGCGATGAAGGGGTTGATGCTCGCCACCCACGATCGTTATGCTGCTTGACATGCCATTTACGAAGATCGGTGACATCGGCAAGCAAGGAGCTGGCTTAAAAGCTCCGGCCGAGGGCTTTGAGTAAACGGTACAGCCCAAGCGAGCACGCCGGCGAGCGACATGGTCTTGAGATTATCCACACGCGAAACAATGAGCTTGATTACCTCTGTGGGGGCGAATTCCAGCCACTCTTTCGGCGGACGCTGCTCGGTTCTGCCATTGTTAGTGCTTGGGTTTTGAGAGGGGGGGGCGCCTTAGCGGGGATGGAAGCTTGGGCGAGATTATGTGCGGACAAAGATGGAGAAGCGAATATGTGCTGCGGGAAGTGGACGGTGATGATGACTACAGACGCCGCTTGACTTACGAGACACATACCAGCAGCGAGGGTCATATCAATGCGGACAACTTGCTTGAGTGATCACGATCTTGGTACTCCCTATAGTACCTACTACAGTACTATGCCCTAGCTTGCTAGAGTAGAGTAGTAGAGTAGGACTCTGCTCTACTACTAGCACCGGAGGAGTAGTATATTCTAATCTAAATTAGTTACAAACTTCGATGCCCGATCGTGGAACGACTACAAACCATGCTCAAAGACCGTGTCTACGTGGTGTTTGGACTTATATGCAAAAAAATAGCAAGATGCCCATGCATTGCACGGCACACCATCATCACCAACTTGGTTTTTTCTCTACTCCTACTCCTATAAAATACTCAGTTGGTGATGATGGAGGCGAGGAGGCGTGTTCAGCCGGGCGTGCAGTGGACGGCGCAGCACTATTCGATTTGTTATAAAAAAGTACTTGTAGAGATAGAGACATAGGGAGGAGCACGAGGTAAGGCCTTATCTGTAAATGTGGAGAGAGGTGCGGGTATCTTTTGTAAAATTGTCATAGTTGCCTTTATATCCGTCAGATATAGATCGGACGATCTATATTACAAGATGGCAGGCAAACCATCATCACCAACTCGGTTTTCTATAAGAGTAGATATATATGGATATAGATAGATAGAGACTAGGGAGTACTAGTAAGGACACCATCTACTGCTTCGTGTGCTACTCCTGCGCTCCATTCGGCGGCCATAGCGTCCCCTACAGCCACTCCCTCCTGCGCTCCATTCAAGGGGTATTTGTTGAAATCTGGGGGCGCACTCTCGTGAATCTTGGCAGCCACGACTTCACCGACGACGACTTCTTCCCCAACCTCGGCAACCTCTTCCTCAACGACATGGGCGACAACCTCAACGCCAACGGTGCTGCTCCCGTTGCACCGTATGTGTTTCTCTCCTTCCTGTTCGAAATCATGGTAGAATTCATGTTTCTACTCTGTATCCTACTACTATGCTAGTCCACATGATTAGTTTCATCTATTTTATAGCCGTCATGATTTATTTTGTGCTTATTCGGATTAAATCTCGTAGTAACTTGCTCACATATTCAACTAGCGCAATGTCCCCTATAGCCACTCCCGTTTCATGGACGACCTGGTCGATGCCTCCAAGGAGCCCTTCGTCCACTGCTATGAGTGCCCGATGCCGTTTTGTGGCTCGCCGACAGACATGGTGCATCACCTCACGGATGCGTGCAGCGGTCACTGCTGGCCCTTGGCGGAGAACATCAAGTATGACACGTGCTACCGGTTCACCATGCCGGAGTCGCTGGAGGATCACCGCCGCCTGCTAGTCTCGGAGGAGGACGGCAGCGTCTTCCTCTTGATCGTGGGCACCGGCGAGGCCCGCGCAGGCCCCCGCCCGATCTTTGTAGCGTCGTCGGCGTCGCTCTTGTGACTGACAATCGACACGAGGCAGATGTACGGGTGCAAGGTCAATGTTACTACCCCTCCGGGTCATGTGGGCGGCGAAACCGGCCTCATCGGACAGACTTGGAATCTGAGGAGCTGGGACTATCCCGCCAATGTGGACTTGGAAAACCCATGGCATCCGTTCTATCCTTTACCCGCCGACTCGGTGCACGGGGACTCCAAGGAGGTTCACCTGGACATACGCATTATCAAGTGCACTTAGAAAACATGTAGTGTGTGTGTGGGCGCTTATGGCCCGTGTCTTTGCCGCTTTTGATTACGTAAGCTTGTCGTTAAACTTGAGTGGCTTTCGCGCAGTCCTTCCTTTGAAGTGCTCCTCTCGGTGAGCTGATGTAAGACACTTTGGGTTTCATTTGATAATGGAACCGGGGAGGAGCCTCCCTATTCTTCTAAAAAATAGGCATTATCAAATTAAATGTTGATCATTAGTCTTCGCTCAATGTAATCTGCTGTCTAAGCATGTGGAGACTTCCATGCAGGATCTTGCTCTATTGGAGTATCGCGCATGAATAAAAGTGTATCCGTTTATGGTTTAGTCTAGAATCTTCCATGTATGAATTTTTACTACAAGATCTTGGTGAAAGACTTACGATGAACCATTTCTTACATCTCCTCCGCCCCTTGCAAGTCATCCTGATTTAATCCCTCCGCCTAGGTGTATAAGGGCATGGTTAATATTACTTAATAGTATAGCCAACTGTTGACTATAAGAAAGTGCCATGTCATCTGTAGCCAACATGTATAACAATCGATACTCAAAACTAATTCTTAAAGATCATTTCTTGCAAAGCACAATAAGTGTTATTTCTTCACAAGTTTTGGATGCAGGTTGAGCAGTTGAACGCTTTTGTTTGCAAAAGATACCTTTTATCTATTTCACCCGGATGTTTGTGAGCTCTAGAGATGAGATAATATCGAAGAAACCTATCGATACCCGTTACATGAGATGACCCCACATCCTTTGTCAAAATAAACAACTCCCGATCAATGCATTTCACTCTTGATTGCAACGCACGGGCACCTTACTACTATAGATTAGTACGACCAAAAATTGAACTAACATTATATATAGTACGATAAATACTGATGCATGTCACCTAAAATTATATCATTCAAAACTATGTTCAAATCTGAATCCAACGATATAGTTTTTGTTGACATGCACTAACATTTTGTCGATTAAATCTTGACCAAATTCAATGGGGACTAATAAACCACGACCGATGTAGTACAAGTGTAGAGGGCGGCGCTGCACGGAGTCTCACCTCTCACCCGCTCGTGGCGCGCAAATAAAGCCGTCATATCACAAAACCCAACCACTCCCAGTAATAAATGGCCTGGTAAAATAAACGGACAAGCAACCATCACATCCCTCCGTCTTTTTGCATTTCATCTCTCTGCATTTACTTTCTCCGGTTCATCTCCGACGCTCGATCCCTAGCTACTACTCCTAGGGCCAGTTCTTTTGGCGGCTTCCCCAGCTTTTCCCACAAGACTAGTCACAGTGAAGAGTAACAATAAGGCGCCTCACTCATTTATTTGGGCTTCTAAACTACTACTCTGTCCTGGTTTATTCTTCACCATTGTAATTTGTGCTAAATTTTGACCAAAGATTTAACTGATAAAATGTTACTCAAAACACTTAGGCGCGGTGCATCTAGGTGTGTAAGTCATCTTACGAAAACCAAATAATCCTAAAACACTTAGGCGCGGTGCATTAACTTCTACCTCGTTTCTTGTTTCTTGACATATCAACCAATAAGAGATAAAGAGTGTGCATGCTTTTAATGACTTGAGATATCAAACACGACATGCAGTGGTTAGTTCATTGCATGCAATACTATTAATTAGCAAATAAACATTAACGTTTCTCGTTTTCCCCTCTTCCTTGGTCACGGTGCACAGAGAAATGACCACAGAGAAGGAAGCTTAAAGTAAACAATCAAACGAGCATTTTTTGCATTTGTTTTGCATTGAATCGTTTCACAAGCTTGACTAGTGCTGTTTTTCCACTTTTACAAAAACCGCATCGTAATGTTCAAACATGCATTTGCACGTACATAAGTAATAGTAGTACTCCCTCCGTCTAGGTGTACAAGTCTTCCCTCCTTCTTGGTCACCGTGCACAACCAAAGATGACTTATTGACCTGGACGGAGGGAGTAGCACAGTCTGCAAGCATATATCGAGAGAGACGTGTAGTCCGATAGTATATAGTAAAGTTTGTGCTATATGCACGTACTTGCAAAATGCGTAATAATACACAATGTTTCCAAACTTTCCCTTTTACATACTTAATTAAGGATGCTAAAAATTCCTGAACGTTCGGGATTTATCATTTGCGTTCCAAAACTAATGAGATTGCCTTACGAAACAAAAATTATACTCCTCCTAAAAGCCACGACGCTCGCAGGAGCACTTGCGGCGCGCCACGTGTGCCCTGGTGCATGGCCGTTTCCCAGCGCGCCGACACAACACCTCTTCCTCAGCCTCGCAACTCGCGAGGTGATGATTGGCGGCTTGCCGGCGGGCGAGAGCGATCTCACCGGTGTGGTGATCCGGCGCCAATAGGTACTCCTCCTGGCTGGAAGCGTGCACCCGGTCCACGTACCACCAAGCGTAGATGAGGCGCTTGGGCCCGACTGCACTCAGGGCATCGGCACGGGCGTCCTCCGCCACCCTCACAGCCCTCGCACGACCCTTCTGCCAAAGAACCAATTGCTTGACTCTCTCGGACGCGACATAGATCTCCCAAAAAGCTTGTTGCGCGGTCCGCTTCTCTTCCTCGGCCTTCTTCTCCGCCTCTATTTTGGCGTGCTCTGCTGGAGGCAAAGCCGCCCACAAGGCGACATCCATTTCTTTCCAAAGCTCCTCAAGGCTGGGGGGCTCGGCGGGCGCTGGCGTTCTCCTCAGAAGCGAGCCGGCGCATCCTCCGGCAGCGTGCGTGCGGCGAGATTGAGAACGCCGACGCATCCACCTCGACGCGTCGCGGCGAGGAGCGGAACACCGACGCGTCCTCCTCGACTAGTGGCGGCAAGGAACGGAATAGCGACGCGTCACATAGCGGCGAGGAGCGGAACACCGACGCGTCCTCCTCGACTAGTGGCGGCGAGGAACGGAAAGGCGACGCGTGACCGTCCGCGCGGTGCAGCGAGGGGCTCCTAGGGCTTGGGAGGGGAGATTCCATGGTGGTCGACGTGAGGGGGAGGGGGAGGAGATAGCGATGAACGTGAACGTGAGGGGGAGGAGATAGCGATGTTGTGGGAGGCGCAGTATTTATAGCGAGCAATGGCACACCGGCGTAAGATATGGGTGAGCTGACTGACTTAGCTGCAGGTCGATTCGTCAGCGACATGTGGGCGAGACACTGCTGGGCCCGTATGTCGATGACCCAATGCACTGAAGTTAAGTAAAAGCTACGTGGGCAAATTTGTTGGAGTAAATTATGGGGAGCGAAGGGGTGGAAATATTGCTGGTCAACGGATTGGACGACGGCGTGGGGGAGGAGAGTCATGCATGCAGATTTTTTCACACGGGGTGGAGTGGTGGGACATGGGAGGAGAAGGAGAGTTTGCAGGCATATTGTTTCCACACATGGAGAGGAAAAGATTTGGAGACGAACGGGCTTCCTGCAGTATGGGGAGCAGTGCATAATAAGTCATCTTGCATGCCGGGCTAGGTATAGTCTCAAGTCATTAAAAACATACACGCCCCACACATGTTCATATTTCAAGGTGTACTAAATTATTGCATGAGATGATTAAGGCTGGCCATCATGGTGGTATCTTAGCTGGTACTCCCTCCTTTCCGGTTTATAAGGCTTATCTTAAAATCTTAGTTTTTTCCATTTTATAAGGCTCAATTTGGTTGTTCCCCATCACAAGTTCAGATTCCAAGGTGCATTAAATAATTGCATGCAAGTATTAAGAGAAAATTGACCAATGCAAGTACTTTATGCATGCATGCATTACAAATAATACATTGGTAAACATAAATTTTTGAGGAAAAAAAGAGCATTAATTGGGTGCTTTTGCAAATTACAAAAAGTATTCCACCACTCACCATCTACCTTGGTTGGTGAGATTTTTGAATTGAGCCCTATAAACCGGAAAGGAGAGAGTACACGGGAATAGCAAACATGCTGATGTGGCAAAGAATTAAAGAAGAGAGGGGGGTTAGACTAACTAGTGTTCATGCATGCATTGGTAAACACATTTTTTTGTGAAGAACGACAACATTAGTTGAGTACTTTTGCAGACTTCAAAAACTATTCCACCGCCTCTACTATCTTGCTAAGAGTAGGTGAAATTTTTGAGTCGAGCCCTTTAAACTAGAAGGGAGGTAGTGGTACTCTAATAGCTAGGTGTGTAAGTCATCTTACGAAAACCAAATAATCCCAAAACACGTAGGCGCGATGCATTAACTTCTACCTCATTTCTTGTTTCTTGACATATCAACCAATAAGAGATGAGGGTGTGCATGCTTTTAATGACCTGAGACTATCAAACATGACATGCAGTGGTTAGTTCATTGCATGCAATAATATTTAATTAGCAAATAAACATTAATGTCTCTCGTTTTCCCCTCCTCCCTGGTCACGGTGCACAGCCGACTTACTCACCTAGACGGAGGGAGTATCAACATTCACAATGTCAAATCAATATTTTTACACTCATTATAAAACGTAGTTCTTATACTCATTATAATCAGTATTGTAGATATTGATATTTTTAGTATAAATTTGGTCATGGGATTTCATTGATGCCTGTCAAAGCGTGGAGGAAGCGGAGCTTAGGTCTTGCATTGCCGGTCTCTACATAGGTATTTCTCTTCATAACCCTGTAATTTTAGAGACTGATTGCGCTTTTGTGGTAGCGTCTCTTGCATGGGGGACTATGACAGGTCTGCTATGCGTGACCTGAAAATGAAAGCGTTGAGCATCTCGAAGTTGATCAACAATCTTTAATTGTCAAAGATTAGCCGTACGGCCAATAAGGTGGCACACTTAATCGCTAAGTATAGCTTTGACAATAGATTAGATGGTATTCTTGTAAATAACGTACCGCCCCGTGTGGTGAATATTGTATCGAATGAGTGTACTGGTGTGGCTGGTTAATTAATATAAGGTGGTGTTTAAAAAAGTATATATTTGGTCAAACACTTTGCAAGCGGTTGACGGGAGTAAAAGGACCAGAGGGAGTATCATTCATGCGGAGTAGGCAAAAAAATTGCTCATTTTAGCGGTCGAAGTCTCAAAAGGCGCGACCGCTAGCGAGGAGCGAAGTTCGTGGGGGCGCGACGGTTGACGGAATTAAGTGAAGTTACATCCACGCGCGCGGCATGGCGTGCGAACGAGCGAAGCTATACCGTCGGGCCTACGATATGGGTCTAGTAGGCATGACATCTAGTGGGTCCCGCATAGTTCTAGAGAACTCTTTGGGGGCTTGCAGCCGTTTATCCACCGGGCAAGCCAGCAACCCCACGCCGTTCGCACGCCCTACTCATCCCCATCTTCTACCTCACAACAGTTCGCTCCCAAATCGTCTCGTCCTTTCACATTAGTTCGCTCCCGTTTTTTGCGGGTACAACAGTTCAACTTCTCCTAACCCTCCTCCAAAATCCATGGCCTCCCAAATCTCCATGGTCGCTGAGTACCAGGTTAGAGCCATCACCGGCGATCAGTTCATCGTCATCTACACCGTGGATCCATGACGGTGAAAGCATGGCTTGCTCGCTTCTACGCATGTTCAATAGTTCAACGGATGAGTGGGTCATTTGGGCTAGATGTTGAGTACACCACAGTCCTGGGACGAGAGAAGGATCTAAAGGACGAAGAGAGGAAGAACCCGCCGTGATCCAGGTTTGCGTACATAACCTTTGCTTGGTCTACCACATATGCCATGCCGACGTTGAGTGCCAGGATTTTAAGAACTTCCTCAAGGACAAAAGAGTGAAATTCGTTATTGTAGGCTTTAAGAATGACAAGGAAGTCCTGCGTCGGATAGGTCTCGTTGTAGGCTAGCCCTTCGATCTCCAAAAGGCAAGCCTGGTGTCCTCCTCTCAATCTTCAATGCTGACCCTGGCAGCAGCCATGATTGATCCTTCGTACGCTAAACTGAAGAAACCTCATCACGAGTTTCATCATGCATGGGAGTCGAAGACATTAGATGAAGATCACATCACATGCGCAGCAATGGATGCCTACCTTTGTTTAAATATCTACATGGGTTGGATGAAGAAGCAAAGCCCGGTGTCCGGTTCAAGCGAGAAAGCCGTCGAAGAGGAAGAGGAAGAGGGGCGAGGGCGAAGTCGAGGGCGTGGACTCGGACTCGAGTAGGTGGCGAGTGCCGTCGCTCATGCTGGTTCTCTTTGCAGTGTCAAGCTGACTAGTTGCTTAGTTTATTTTCAAGGGTGTGTTGTGCTAAGGCCCCAGCAGAACTATGTTTATGTTCTTTCTCATTATTTGAACTGTTTAGTACGTAGAGTAGTACTAGTACTATGTCTTACTACTGTTCTTCTTGCAGTTGGTACTACTGCTCGTACCTTCGTATTCCCACTGTACTTAATACGTTCGTACTAGTAGTATAATTTGGGTCAGTCGATTTGTGAAAGAAGTTCGACGGAGCGAAGGAAGAAGACGGTAGAAGAGGTGGAAGAAGCCCTTCTAGCCATCCATGTTGCATCAAACGGCTCACATGAGTCGACTGACCCAAATTGCTCCTTCAGATTGCAGGATCCACGTGGCATTCAAGGTCTTGAAGGTAGATTCCGCGTCCGCACCCGGTTTGCGGGCTCGACGCGCGCGCGACCGGCTTCCGCCGCGACAGCCACCATGCGCGCCTCCTCCGTGCGGGCGGAGACGACAATGACACGCTAGTTCCTCCTCGCCGGCGTGCTAGAGCACGCGCTCGTCCTCCTCTTCGTACGCTGCGTGCATAGACGTGGCTCCACTAGCTGCTCGTGTGCTTGGCAGCACGACGGCATGGTGAGGAGGGACTGCAGACGACGTGAGCGGGCGAGCCTTTGGCTTCATGGCACAGGGATGACGGCGACACGGCGGTGATGGGCGAGAAATTGTTGGCCGGAGCAGGCGGGCGCCGGCATGCGCAACGGCAGCGGCGACATTTGATGAGTGCGCGTATGGGAGCTTACTTTAGTTTTATATGTGGTTGGTCAAACTTAAAAGAGAACCGTACTAGTACACGTAAACATTAGACTTAGGAAGTGCTTTTATTATTTATTTTTTTAGAAGTTAGTACCACAGCCACGATACGGAATCCTATGCAAGCGCGTGAACCGCGGCCGCGCGGTCGATTGAACGGTGCGTCACCGTGTCGCGCTCGAAGGACATCCACTGAACCTTTTTGTGTGTGTGAAAACAATCCTCGAATATTACTCAACTTTTTTTTCCTGGGAAAGTTCTTGATGCTGCAATATTTCCATATATTTGAATTTAGCTCCAATTTGTGTTTATTTGGATTTGGACGTTTTAGGTGCGCCCTAGTTTTTTTAATACTTATTTTGTGTGTGTGACTGAGAGAGAACGTGTGTATGTGTCCATATGTGTGTTGTGGCGGAAGGGCAATGTGGAGATGGTGTGCGTGTGATCTGAGACATAGAGAGGTGTGAATGTGCAAGCGATCATGCATGAGTGAGACATAGGCAGATGCCGATCGTTGTGTATACATGAGAGAACGGTCTTCTAGTTTACTTGTGTGTGTGTGTGTGTGTGTGTGAGAGAGAGAGAGAGAGAGAGGAGCATCCGTAACACAACAACCATCTCTCTCGATTCGTCCAGTCCCTCAGACGATCGCATGCAACATATGCATCAACGCAGCACATTTTGACACCCTCACTCGCCCCCTGCCCACCTCAAGGCCCGCAATCTCTTCATGAATACCCATTTCTCTCCTTAGGTTTGTTTCGCTCAATATCGACACACACACACACACACACACACACACACACACACACACGCACGCACGCAGCACACACACACACACACACACACTCCCAGAGCACACAATTCATCCCCATCCAAGGTTATCTGGCGACCACTCTAAGCTTGTGCTTCTTT